>CM077150.1:276802453-277119034 GCA_039583875.1 Platanthera guangdongensis
AGGTATTCGGCGAGCGTCGCGTTAAGTTTGCAAAACTTAGACTTTTAGATCAGGCGAGGGAATATTGGGCTAGCATTGAGAGGATCCGCGAGCGAGACCGTCTTCGTCGCATCACTAGTTGGGTAGACATGAAACGTATATTGTGTCCGGAGCGTTGTCGCGAGTCAAAACGCTATATTACTTTATATTTTTTGAGTTTATTTTGATGTATTTTAAGGGCTAACCCACCGGCCAATCATAGTCGTTGATGGGGATGTCTAGTTTGTGTTTTCTTATAAATAGGATGCTAGGGGGCTGATTTGAGGCCAATGTTGAATTTGGAGAAGAGCATTCCCGGATTCTAGCGATCCCTCCTCGGTGTCGACGTCGTGGAACCCTAGGTGACGACTCCTAGGCCGTCAAACTCCTCCCCAAGGTAACCCCTACACCCCTCCACCATTTTCCATCATCTTCTCCCCTTTTTCCACCACCAGAACCCCCTAACTCCCCCTCCACACCGCCGGCCAGCAAACCAGCCAGCCGCCCCCCTCTTTTCCAGTTTTTCCCGACGCCTGCCTGCTGCCTCCCCACCGCCGGCCTGCAGCCTCCCCACCGTCGGCCTCCCCCCAAGCCTCCAGCCTCTCACCGCCCCTCCCCTCCTCAAAACCGACCCCCCTAATGCCCGGCCTACCCTAGCCGGCCACTCCTTCCCCTTCCCCTTTGTGGATCCACCTCCCACCGCTCTGAAAACCCCAGATCTCTTTTGATCTAGTGCTACCACCCTCCGATCCGTTATTCCCTCTACCCAAACCTGCCATTTTTGTTCGGATCCGCTCCAAATTATCGGATCTACTCACCCCCGTCCCGGATCTCGCCGTTTTCGGCCCACATCCCCTCTTTTCCACCGTGGGCAGCCACCGTGATGTCACCGTGCCACCGTGTTCGTCTTTGATCGTCCGTTTTGCATCCGGTCCCTCAAATTCTCCACCACCTCGGATCAGCCCACCGCATCGTCAGTATCTCGTGGTATTGTGTTTTGTATTTGACATTTGCACTTGGTTGTTTATCTATATTTGTGCTGTGATCATAGTTTGGTAGTTGTGCTTTTACGCTAATATTTGTTTGTGTAATTAATCGTCACCGCTTGCTTAGGCCCTCCGCGCGGAGGAAGTCATTACCAAATTGCTAAAATTATTTAATTGCTTCTTTATTTTGATTAACTGCGTGGTGTTGTTAATTCTCATTGCTTAAATTAATTGTCGTTGCTATCCGACTGTTTCATTGCATGTAGCATTGCATTCGCATATCCCCTCACACGTGCAAGTAGAGTCCTAGCTTCCGAGCACCACTAGCCTACCCCTACATCATTTGGTATCAGAGCCAGGTTAGGTCTTTTGCATGCTTTGTAGTGGTAGGTCATATAGAGTCTTTAGGTTTATCCATGTCTAGTCATCGTCGTCGTTCGTCTCCTCCATCTGAGTATTCTAAGTCCGCCTATACCCGATCTCATAGAGTAACTTTAGAGAAATCCTCACGTTATCATGATGATTATTATTGCCTGCGACACACCACTTCCCGAGACAGTGTCGACCCACTGACACAACCTCACTATGCTAGAGATGATCAGTATGATGATTGTCGTCGTTCTTATCCTTGCATGCGAGCGGATCGTGTTGAGCCTTCGACTCGACCTGATTACCTTAGGGATGACTATTTTGAGGATCCTCACTTTGAGAGAGATCTTAAGAGTCAGTTTTGTACAGTTTCCCCTTCCTTTGACGGCTCATCGAGTCCTGAGTCTTTCAGCTATTGGCTCGTGGATATTCAATATTATCTTGATTATTTTGAGTTATTCGGCGAGCGTCGCGTTAAGTTTGCAAAACTTAGACTTTTAGATCAGGCGAGGGCATATTGGGCTAGCGTTGAGAGGACCCGCGAGCGAGACCGTTTTCGTCGCATCACTAGTTGGGTAGACATGAAACGTATATTGTGTCAGAGGTATCTGTCTTCATTGTATCGGAGTCGCTTGCTTGACCAATTATTTTCCCTTCAGCAAGGATCCATGTTTGTCGCTGAGTACATGGATTGGTTTGATGAGTTAGTTGTGAGTAGCGATATCCCAGAGGACCCAGCCATATCGACTTGCAGATTTAGATCTGGGCTTCGATCTGACATTCCTACGAACGTGGTTTATCATCGCTCGAAGTCCCTCGAGCAGACGTGTCAGCTTGCCCTTCATTACGAACAGTCTTTGAGATCCGTCAGAGCTGGCCGGTTGGACCCTCACCTTGACCTCCGCAGTACGAGCCCTTCTCATACTGAGGTCACTACGATGTCTACCACTGTCCTGTCACCCACGACGGGAGTGATACCTGATGCGGATTACTCTCACCCCAGCAAGATGCTTAGTCCCGTGAGTGACCTACCTCTTATTTCTGACCCGTCTCTTGTGATCCCGACGAAGGGTGAGCCTGAGCGACCTTTTGAGTCTGTAGTGCTGTGTCCCTCACCCACACCTCCACTTTTGGCATGTCCGGGGTTGATTAACACTCATACCCTAGACTCATGTCTTGACACCGCACCCGCAGACTCATTCTTGAGCGTAGGTCTATGTCGTTTTTCCCTTGGCATTACCCTGAGCCACGTTACGACCGAGAGCTCAGAGCCTGGTGTTGACCTCGTAGTGGCTATGTCACCCATGCACGGGGGCACTACCCCTTTCGATGGTACTTATCGGGAGGACCTTGACCTTAGTGACGAGCCCTATGACGAGCCCCCTGTTGAGCCTCCTGATGATCCGCCACATTTTGGTGAGGTTGAGACTCGGGTGAGCCACTCAGGTATGACGCCTCTTTCATTATCATCTATGGCCTTGCCCCAGAGAAGGGACCTTGAGTGGAGCATGACATATGCAGGGCCTTCCTTGAGTCTACTTGAGTATACTCATATTGTGAGGACCTACCTTATGACGCCTCACACTCTGGATGGGTTTTGGTACACGCCACCCACTGAACCACCCGATGAGTTCCTCCTTGTCTAGTACACTCACCATATTCTAGAGTCACGACTTCTAGTCTGTGTGCGCAGTTTTCACCCAAGTGGTCGTTTTATCCGCGATGACTTTTCGTACACACCTCCTGGTGAGCCCCCTGATGTGTCACGTTTTCTTAGAGACATTTGGCTCTTTACGATCCCGTATTTGAGTATAGTTGTCTCTCACGGTCATCTGAGCGCTCGCCACACACAGATGAGTTTGTCTACACTCCACCGAAAGAACCTCCTGATAGGCCACCACATTTGAGAGACTTCTCAGGAATTATTAGATTTTCCTATATGTAGTGTATCGTGTCTGTCATGTTGTCTTTGCATCATTTGCATTACCTGCATGAGTCTGCTGAGTCATTTGCACAACATTTGCATGATTTTCATGAGTCGTTCCTCCGACGAATATTAACAAGCAATGAAAATTACAAAGCTCATGCAGTTAAGCGAATGCGAGATCAAATATTTAATGTAAGCGAGAAGGTAATGGTGCGAGTACGCCCTGGGAGGCTCCTTTCGGGGCCTGCCAAGAAGTTAAGCGCGAGGCAAATGGGTCCGTACTCCATTATTAGTTGTATTGGAACCAACGCCTACCAACTTGACATCCCGGCCAGTATGGGAATTCACCCTGTGTTTAATGTTGAAGATCTGACTCCATACTATGAACCTCATGAGTATGTGGACCCGAGCAGTGGAGATGCCCAGTCACCCCCGCCCCCACTGTCGTTACCTTACTACCCTCATACGTCACCACCGTCTGATGGCCACCCCAGTCCACCCACTGTTGACATCCACCCACCTGGGAACTCGTCTTCTTTGGTTTCACCGCAGGCACCACCGATCGCACCGGGATCAGCCCTTCAAGAGATGAGCTATGAGAGCATCACAGAGTTCAGATTCCACTTGTTTGTGTCTACTTCAGATGGGCCGCGTTTTTGTTACTTGGTACATTGGCGGGACCGCCCCGATGCAGTTGACTCGTGGGTACTTACAGCTGAGCTTGACCGATTCGCCCCTGGACTTCGACTTCAGCACGTCCGTCTCCATTCACCGGAGATGACAGCTTTTCAGTCAGGGGGAATTGATTGGCGAGGACACCCTTCCGCCGACGACACTTGGACGACTTCCGGAAAACCTCTTCGAGTCGTACCTGGCGATCAGCGAGAGAATTCTGATCCCAATTCATCGGGAGATGAATTCTTTCAAGCCGGGGAGATTGATCCGGAGCTGAGACGAGGACGCGTGTTGGGCCCGTTCGGGGCTGATTTGAAAACTTTCCATATATGGCTTGCCCGGATCGACGATCGGACTCCGTGATTGCGTCCGGACCGTTGACGCGAGTCAAAACGCTATATTACTTTATATTTTTTTGAATTTATTTTGATGTATTTTAAGGGATAACCCACCGGCCAATCATAGTCGTTGATGGGGATGCCCTAGTTTGTGTTTTCTTATAAATAGGATGCTAGGGGGTTGATTTGAGGTCATTGTTGAATTTGGAGAAGAGCATTCCCGGATTCCAGCGATCCCTCCTCGGTGCTGACGTCGTGGAACCCTAGGTGACGACTCCTAGGCCGCCAAACTCCTCCCCAAGGTAACCCCTACCCCATCCACCATTTTCCATCATCTTCTCCCCTTTTTCCACCACCGGAACCCCCTAACTCCCCCTCCACACCGCCGGCCAGCAAACCAGCCAGCCGCCCCCCTCTTTTACAGTTTTTCCCGTCGCTGGCCTGCTGCCTCCCCACCTCTAGCCTGCAGCCTCCCCACCGCCAGCCTCCCCCCAAGCCTCCAGCCTCTCACCGCCCCTCCCCTCCTCAAAACCGACCCCCGTAAGGCCCGGCCTACCCTAGCCGACCACTCCTTCCCCTTCCCCTTCCCCTTCCCCTTCGTGGATCCACCTCCCACCGCTCCGAAAACCCCAGATCTCTTTTGATCTAGTGTTACCACCCTCCGATCTGTTATTCCCTCCACCCAAACCTTCCATGTTTGTTCGAATCCGCTCCAAATTATTGGATCTGCTCACCCCCGGCCCGGATCTACTCATTTGTGGCTGGATCTCGCCGTTTCCGGCCCACATCCCCTCTTTTCCACCGTGGGCAGCCACAGTGACGTCACTGTGCCACCGTGTTCGCCTCCGATCGCCCGTTTTGCATCCGGTCCCTCAAATTCTCCACCACCTCGGATCAGCCCACTGCATCGTGAGTATCTCGTGGTATTGTGTTTTGTATTTGACATTTGCATTTGGTTGTTTATCTATATTTGTGTTGTGATCATAGTTTGGTAGTTGTTGTACTTTTATGCTAATATTTGTTTGTGGAATTAATCGCCGACGCTTGCTTAGGCCCTCCGCGCGGAGGAATATGTTACCAAATTGCTAAAATTATTTAATTGCTTCTTTATTTTGATTAACTGTGTGGTGTTGTTAATTCTCATTGCTTAAATTAATTGTCGTTGCTATTCGACTGTTTCATTGCATGTAGCATTGCATTCGCATATCCCCTCACACGTGCAAGTAGAGTTCTAGCTTCCGAGCACCACTAGCCTACCCTACATCAGTCTTTGCATGGGCAACAAAAGAGATCATATCGTCGGGAGCACCAGGAGCAAGGTTCTGAAGTTCAGAAAGAATATCGTATAGATGTTGAAGACTGTTGTGCCCAGAGTAAAAGGAGGGAACCTCCTCCCACATGGCCTTGGCCGTGTCATGATACATGGTCATCCTGTAGGGCCCGGTGTCCATAGAGTTCCATAATCACTTCGTTACGACTTACGTCATGTTTCAGATTTTTGGGTGCGGGTGATCATAAGTTGGAGAAAGTTTGTATTATCAAGTTAAGCTGGAGGGGATACTGTCGTCGCGTCTGGTGTTCGAGCGTCGCACGACCATTGTAAGAAATTTGAGTCATTTTGGCTAGACATATCACAATATATAAATGCATTTTCTAAGTTAATTCAGAACACCTGCATAATATAATTATTCAACCAGTATAAATAATTGAGTTACTTCAGAGAGTGCAGAAAAATAATAACCACGAGACTTGTTAATGCATGATAAAACCATTCATTGAGTATTATGAAATATACAACCACAACAAGAACAAACATAAATATGTACAAATATATACTCAAGTGATGAAGCAAAGTGTTAATTTAAGTTAAAAGCTTCAGGCCAGCAGCCTCTTTCACATATGGCCTGCAGTCTGTATGAGTCGTAGTCGTGGGGTCATCAAACACGTTTCCAGGCTTGGAGATTTCAGCTGCGAGCCATGTTCCACTCAGGGAGCACTTCAGTTCAGTTCAGGCCGTCTTCGGGTCACCATTTGGGCTCCAAAAGCACTCTAAACCTGCAAATCATAAATCATAGAATTAGATTACCAAATTTTAGAAAGAATTCAAGACACTAAGAACCAGGACAAGTAAGAAATTCGGTTTCTTTCAATTAAACATATTACAACAACACTCAAGTCTTTATCCCACTATAGTGGGGTCGGCTATATGGATCCTTTGTCGTCATTGTGCCCTATCCTTTGTCATAATCTCACTAATGCCTAAGTACATTATGTCTTTCTTTATAATTTCATTTCAAGTCTTTATTGGTCTACCCCTCCCTCGTTTAACATGTCTAGTGACTAGATTCTCACAATGCCTAACAGGTGCCTCTAATGGTCTCCTTTGTACGTGTCCAAACCATCTTAGACGAGCTTCTATCATCTTCTCTGAAATTGGTGCTACTCCTGTCTTATCCCAGATACTTTCATTCCTAATTTTATCCAATCTCGTGTGTCCACACATCCACCTAAGCATTCTCATCTCCGCAACTCCCATTTTTGCTCATGTACACAATTCACTGCCCAACCCTCAAAACCATAGAGCATTGCGGCTCTAATTGCAGTACGGTAAAATTTGCCCTTAAGTTTTAGTGGTACTTTACGATCACATAAGATCCCTGAGGCGCCTCTCCACTTCAACCAACTCGTTTGGATTTTGTGTCACATATTTATCAATACCTCCATCTTTTTGAACTATCGATCCAAGATATTTAAAACACTCACTATGGGAAATATCTTGATCACCCAACTTAATAACGAAGTCATCTGGCCTTCTTGTACTGTTAAATTTAAGCTCCATATACTTCGCCTCTGGCGTGCTCAACCTAAAACCCTTCTTTTCTAAAATATCTCGCCAAGATTCAAGTTTTACGTTTACACCCTCGCGCGTCTCATCAACCAAAACGATATCATCCGCAAACAATAAACACCAAGGTATTGCTTGTTGGATGTCTAGTGAGCTCAACTAAGATAAGGGTAAAGAGATAAGGGCTTAAAGCTGAACCTTGATGTAATCCAACAGTAATAGGGAATTCCTGTGTTAAACCTCCAGATGTCCTCACCATTGTCACTAAATTCGTATACATATCTTTTATTATGTCAATATATGATATATTTACACCTTTCTTTTCTAAGACTCTCCATAAGATCTCTTTTGGAACTCTATCATCAGCCTTCTCAAGATCAATAAACAGCATATGCAAATCTTGTTTTCTCTCTCGATAGTTGTCAATGAGTCTCCTTAAGAGATGTATAGCTTCCATGATCGACCTCCCTGGCGTGAATCCAAATTGATTCTCCGAGATGTTAGTCTCTCGTCTTAATCTTGTTTCTATTACTCGTTCTTATAGTTTCATGGTATGACTCATCAATTTAATTTCTCAATAATTAACACAATTTTGTATATCTTTTTTATTCTTATACAAAGGTACCAAGATACTTTCTCTCTATTGGTCTGACATCCTCTTTGACTTTAGTATTTTATTGAAAAAATATGTAAGCCACAAAATTCCTTCATTTACTAGACATTTCCATACTTCGATTGGTATATCGTTTGGCTCAACTTTCTTTCCATTTTTCATCTTATTTAGAGCATCTTTTACCTCTGATACTTGAATTTTACGATAAAATGTTATATTCTTTACTACTCTGGTTTACTTAACTATTTCAAGTTCAATTCATTTTCCTTTGTTTCATTATAGAGTTGTAAAAGTTTTTTTTTCATCGCTCTTTAATATCCGCATCATCCGTCAAAACTGTATTTGTATCATTCTTTATGCATTTTACTTGACTTAAATCTCAGTATACGTACATGAGGATAAAAATTCTTACTGTTACAAATCAAGCCAACAAAAGTAAGGTATATTGATTAAGTATTAAATCTCGTGTAGCCTTAAAACACGAGCCAGACGCTAATTAAGTTAATATAGCAATACTTACAGCCAGATCATAAAATTATCAGTTTAACATGTGGACAGGATCAGTTAAAATGGTAAAAGCATGTAGGCAAAAGTTCAAGATTAAACCGCGTGGAAAACTTTGATCTAGTAAACTCAAGTTGGATGTCTCACCATGAATTCAGATCAATTCAGAATATGGTGAAAGAGACTTACCCTCATCCTTTATGTGGAGGCACACCACCGTACACTTGGGGCCAGTAGCCCATCATGTGAGATTCAGACTTAGGGTCGAAGTCCCTTGATTTCAGATAAGGAACTCCTCAGATAGGAGCCTGTGGTCCTCTCGTAGGATATTCAGTTCAGGGCACCATCATGTTTGTCACTCAGACTACAGTTTTCAGTTTTTGTGCATGATCGTCATTAATAATAAAATTCAATATGTCAATCATGAAATCTGCTAGAACTTATTGATGTCACAATTCAGAAACTCCAGAAATTATTATTCAACTAAAACTAGAAAATGAGACAAAACTCCTAATAAGTCAATTACACGATTAGAAGAAGAATACAAAATGACAAGATTAATGGTACTTAATGTTACGTATTTTCTCTATAAGAAAAAGTTTATATTTTATTTTAAGCTTCATTTGGTTTGGCGTTTCACCGCCTCCGTTTGGAGCAAATGCCACCGGACGGTGAGTAAATAAATGGTCGTCGGCGGCATTTGCTCAGTTTGCACCTGCAGCAAGGAGGAAACGGCCCTGATCCGCTCCGTTTCGACCCCCACCTCTCCTCCTCTGGTTCCAAAGTGGCGTTTCGATTCACCGGATGCACCCGCCACCGCTGAACCAAATATAGCCTTAGTGTTGATGGGAGTAGTCTTTTTTACTCTCCAGTGGGCCTGACCCAGTTTGAATTTATTTTTACAGGGTCTCAGGTCAGGGGATTCACATAAGAAAGGCGATCTAATCTGCACCATCTTGAGTTCCCTTCAGATGTACCTTCCCTTTATTGCACTTCTTTGATTTCAGACATCATACGTCTGTACTTCATTCATATTTTGATGTGACAGACCTTTCCAGATTTTTCAGTATTCTAGTTTCGTAGTGTATTTTCAGTTCTAGTTGGCTCTGTGAATTCAACTTTTGAGGTGCACTTTTACCCTTAGTTTTTTTACTCTATTTCCGTTGTAAGTTTTCCTTTGGTACTTTAAATTAAGTCTGCTATGTGCCAGTTTTAATACCGTTGTTTAGTTTACTTCTTATCGCGGGGCCCGGCCGGACTGCTGTTTTGTTGTGAAACTAGGTTGGTGTGTTACAGTGGAGATGATGTGTAGTGATGTGGGGTTTCTACGGTTCAATAACTGGAAAAGAAATGAGGGGTATGGAGGCTATTGGAGGTTGGCTGCTTTTAGAGGTTCATTGTAACTTCAATGTAAGAGTTGCTATGATCAATATTTCCGTAAAATGGCAAAAATTAACCAACGAGACAAACTTTGGCCCAAACAGCACAAATGGAATCTGAGCAACAGTTTAAAGTTCCCAAACAGTAGGAGGAATTGAATATGTGTCTTGAAATCGGCTTCAAATTCTTATGAATAACGACATAACTATCATGGAAACCACATGGTTATTCAAAAATCATGTCCTTGAAACAGTAGCCCAAAAACCACACAACAACAAGATGCAAAAACTCAAACAACAACGTATAATCTAATTTTGGAGAAATTGTCAGCCTCACATCTCAAATATTTGATCCTAATGGAGAGGTTAGAGGTTGTTATGGGATGTAGGAAGAGGGGGCATGGTGGAGATGATCTGTAGTGGTGTGGGGTTTCTACGGCTCAATAACTGGAAAAGAAATGAGGGGTATGCAGGCTATTGGAGGTTGGCGGCTTTTAGAGACTCCTCAAGGCTTGTCGAGTGGGTAACGGTTGAGGAAATGGGTGTGGGGGTCCAGATGTGACAAGGGAGGAAGAGGGTAGGAGACGGCAGCAATTAGGAGGTGACTGGGGGTGTTTTAGTGGGAAATTTAAGTTAAAAAGGGGGCATACGCTTGGCTGGTTGGATGGTGGCAGTGAGCAAGACACCTCCAAAGACAACTAAGGCTTCAACACCGCATGTGACCATCAATCAGCTCAAATGAATTATATGACCATATAAATAGAGAAAATAACTAAGAAAAAAATTATTGTGAAGGGCTCTGTTCTGTAGATCGTGTTGTTCACCTAAACTCCAGCATACAAGTAAAAAAATAGAAGAATACATAAAAATTTGCAAGTCACTATGCATGTGATTGCGGACTCCGATCATCCAAACGACGATCGTAAATTTGACCGCCGCTAGAATAGATCTGTAAGGGCCTTGAATGAGTGCTCTACTTCGGGATGATGATCCCCATCATAGGCTTCATGAAACTGAAGGTAGGCTAGTTATACTGTTTACAAACGAGTGTTAAATAGTGTAAAAGTCAATTTATAGCTAAATTTAACAAGTGGGAAAGAAGAATGCTAAGTTGGATGTGTGGAAGCTGAAAAGAGCAAGTTAAAAAGTATTTATAGCAACGAGAGGGTTGGAGTGATACCTATTGAAAATAAACTTTGGTGGTGTGGACATGTAAAAAATGGTACTAATGCGTGCGAAAAACAAGCACATAAAGATATGTTATGGGCTAGTCACCCTAAATATATTACGAGAAAAAGTAATGTATTTTATTAATATATTGACACGTCTTTATTAATGTCACGCCGTGTCCTTAGTCATCTATGTATGGAGTCCCGCGTATGTTACTTTATTTCATGTAAGGATATTTTGGTACTCGACTCCAATTGTTATAATCTTAGTTAAGGGCTCCTTGGGCTTGTGAAATATCATCCAACAAGTTATTTTTTTCCCTTATCTTGTTGTATGAGATTTTGGTAGCTCTCCTCCTGAGCACACCCCGCCTAGGCAGGCATGATTCCAGCTCCACCATATCCCTCTGCCTCCGGCCACTACTCTGGCGTGCCCATAGTGAAGTCATGTTGCTTTTGAATGCTTCAGTGCTCATTTATTTATTTATTGTCGCCGTTTATGCTTAATACTGACAAAATATTGTTGATATTGCTGCACTCTAGAGTTCTGCTGTGAAGTTGAGCTTGAGCACGGGTAAAGTTCGTTGTATTCCTCACATGGTCACTCCCCCATTGGCTGTGAGTGGTAAGTGTGTCCATTTTGATCCTACCATCTTTCTTTTCACCATTATTTTTCCTTTACTTTCCCATTTTCTGTTTAATATTTATACTATGATAAAAATTAATTTAATCCTGCATGGAATAAATTTTCTACCAAACCTACCAAAGATGAGAACAAACTTTGAAAATGGTGATACTTCGGCTCTGTTTGGTGTGGTGGGGACGACTAGAGAAGCAGTGGTGGAATAATCAGTTGTTTTGCAGAGTGGTGACAGAATCTGCGAAACTGTTTGGAAAAATAGTTTTTGCAGCATCTTGTTCCCCCACAACCCTAACCACAAAAAAATCAAGCAGCAAGAACATCAGGGAAATCACGCCGCTGCCGGAAATGTGTAGATCTGAATTCTGAAGATATGCTTCTTTCAAACACGTACCAAAATCATTGCCCTTGCAATCAATCGCTTTCAAGAACTCCTCTGAATCACGAAGCCTTTCCTCTTCATGATCTCAATCAAGTCCCAGAACTCCCTTGAATCCCCCTTGGTATCAACGGCCGGCTCCGATGAGAAAACGCAACGCTTTTCATAGTTCGAAGTCGACGAGACATCCGTGGGAGAAGAGGGTGAGGAGAATCGAAAGGCAGCAGCTCAGGTTGTGATCAAGCGTCAGGTTGAATGACGAGGAAGGTGTTGCCCGACCTTCCAGAGCGAACACAGAGGAAGCCGCCGTTCTTTCTCGCAACGGAGAGGGATTTTGCGCTGGGCGGAGAAGGGAATTTTTGTGCCTATGTGGAGACGTGGGTCGTGATATCTGGAGTCGTGAAAAATTTTCACGACTCCGAATCGCTGTTTTTTCGTGATTTGGCGGCTGAGGCTTCTCCCACTGCAGCGCGTGAATTCGCTTTTGGCGCGGCGTTTTTAAAAACAGCGGCACCCTGCTCTAAAAACGCCGCGTCAAACAAAGCCTTCATCAGTAGAATTTATAGAATAACTATTTTTCAACAATTATAGTTGCACCACACCAGAAGGAGAGCCTTGGCGCACCGGTTGAGGTGTTTTTCGTGTGTCACCTTCATCACGGGTTCGACTTCTGGAAGCAGGCACTTGCAAAAATGCATTGTAAGGTTTGCCTACATTTCACCCTTGTGGTGGGAGTGCGGGACCCTTCCCCGAACCCTCGCTGTATGGGGATGCTTTGTGCACAGGGCTGTTCGTTTTTTTATATATTCTCAGCACCCCCCTCACATGTATGGTCTTCGGCATCTTACACGTGATTTCTTTTTAAATTGATCGTATTTATTTTATGTGATTGTTAACCGCAACCCGTTATTTTGCTAGTCGCACCCCAAAATCTTCCAATTTTTCGCGCCTTTTCGAAATACGCCTTGTACATGCAATATCAGGAAAAGTGTTCAACACGAAAGTTGTAGATATCGACGAGATCTATAACTTTCGTGTTGATCACTTTTCCTAAAAATGCACGTACAAGGCGTATTTTGGAAATATGCCCATGTTTTGCGCCTTTTTGAAATATGTCTTGTACATGCAATTTCAGGAAAAGTGTCAACACGAAAGTTGTAGATCTCGACGAGATCTACAACTTTCGTGTTGAACACTTTTCCTCGTATTTCGAAAAGGCGTAAAAAATTGAGAGATTTTGGGGTGCGACTAGCCAATTACGGGTTGCGGTTAACAATCGTCTTATTTTAAACTAGGAGGGATTCATGTCTTTTTTTATGTACATATTTTACACCTTTATTTAAATTAAATTTTTTATATGCATATTCTTAATAGATCTCCCACCACTACTTTTCTTGCTCATATTCCTCCATTACTCAACATTGCAGGCTGAATATCCTCTTAATATCATGTTTGGCTGCCTTTTTATACTAATTTGAATTCATTTAAATGTACACAATTTCTTTGATTGTCATATTTTATAAAAACCATCCACTTTGAATTTGCATTGCATAACATGCATGAGGGGATTTTGTGTGTGTGTGTGTGTGTACATGCATGTTATTAAAGGCATAATTACCAAAGCTTCCCCTGAACATTAGCATAATTACAGGCTGCACCCCTCTTTTGAAATTACAAAAACCTCTCCGGTAAATTTACGCTTCTTGCACAAAAAGCAAACTTACAGGAGAGGTTTTTGTAATTTCAAAAATAAGAGGGGTGTAACCGGTGACGGATCCAGGATTTTTGGTCGACCCGGGCAACAAGAAAAGATTCATGACTGAAGAGGAAAGCCTGCAACTTGCGGTTTATAACTTTATATACAAACCCTAAAATAGACATAAATCGTCGTCTTTTCTACCCTGAACTCTAAAATATACAGTGGTTTATATAAACACCGTTGTCTTTTCTAGAATAGACAGCGGTATTTATATAAATCGTTGTCTATTAATTCTAACCTGAATCCTAGAATAGACAACGGTTTATATATAAACCGCTGTCTATTATACCTAGAAACAGAGAATGAAATCGAGAAATGCAACTCGCCTATAGCAAATCGTGATTATTTGGACCCGGGCACATGCCCGGGTGTGCCCAAACATGGGTCCGCCCCTAGGTGTAACCCGTTATTCTCGCAGGGGACGATTGAATAATAGTATTTTATAATGTTTTTTTATTATTTTTAGACATTAGTTGAGGAAAAAAAGTAACAATGGAAGCATTTTGACAGGCTCCAGGGGTGTGGCATCTGTCTTCACTAGGAGGAATGTGGCATTGGTTTATATCCTTGATGAGGATGAAGATGAAGCCTCTGATCCTGAATGAGATTGCTGCTGCTCCAGAAGATCAGATTTTTTTGTAGATCAGATCAAGTATGTGAATAATTATGAAAATAATTATTATTTATTTTGCGCGGTGTGTCTTATGTTTTTCGTGTTGTTGCCGGTGGATCCTGAATGTGTTTTAAATTTTATATAAATTTTGTTTGTTTTTCTATGTTTTTGTTAGTGTGAATTATTGCAGTATGTTACTTGAGATTAGGATGTATAAATGTGAAATGTGATTCTCATTGTTTGCATTCAACCATCCAACTGAACATTTTCTCCAAACCCTAAAGATTCGATCGATCTTCGCTTATGAAAAGGAAGCGTAAATTCCCTTGTTCAAGTTAACCTGCCATTTTATGAATTATTGAGGTGGAGACGTAAAAATAGAGATGATTCAACATTTAAAGTCATGTCCCATGTACCCTTCGTCGTGCCGCGAATTTCTAGCGGGTAAACTCGTGTCCGTCGCACGCAAATTTATTTTAGAGGAGCACATTGGTAAGGGAGAAGTGTAACAAAATTTATTTTTTAAACTTATGATTGGAAGCAAGATCATAAAACTATAAAGTTAGAGGAAGAGCGAGGGTTGCGTGGGCGGGCACTTTAAATCTTGTGTGGAGCATTTTTAGAAAAATGTTGCCGTTTTAATCTTTTTTTTGGAAATACGAACGAGGAGCTGATGTCGTGTTTCTGCGAGTGCAAGAGAAGACCTAGAAACTCCTTAAAACCGAATACTCCGCCTTGATGCCTATAGCTTCAAAAAATTCAATCTTTGTTAGCTTTCTCAAGGAGATTCCCTGGGAAGCTAGGCAAGGGCGAGTCAAGAAGACAATGAAATTGAAGAAAGAGCAGATGCATTGAATAGAAAAGGGAACGAGTCAATGCGCATTGCCGGAATAGTGTCTCACGTCGACTTGAGATTTGATCTTGGGGCATTATGATTTAGTTGAAAGCCATCAGATAAACATAGAAAAAAAAAACACGACGTGGATTTACGTGATTCACCCTCGAGATGGGCCATACGTCCAAATGGGTGGTGGCAGTTCGTTTTTCATCAGATAAACAACAAAGGTGATCACATGGAATACTTTTAATCCAGGTTGTCAAGATCGAGATCCTAGATGAAATCGTTTCAAGATTGGATCAGATCGGATGGTACGATTGAATGATGATCGCTTTAGAAAATTTGGATCGATTTACAAAATCTAGTTCGTAGGATCGGAAGATTTATGATCCGGATCGCGATCCTGACAACCATTCTTTTAACCTAGAACAAGAAAAAGTTTATACAACACTTTACATTTACAAAATACCAATGACAATTACCCCGAAAACTTTGCCAGAGGCGCAGCTTCAGACCCCACGAGCCGAGATCAACACCAACTTCTTCTTTGGGTTATAATTCTAGGCATATAATTAACAAAATTCTTACAAGCTCTAATCTCATTTTTCGATAATAATAATACAATTAAAAGAAACCATTTAATACATACGGGTGAAAACCTACCTCCAGGCTGGAGCTGTGAGAAAGAGAGAGAAAGAGCACTAGAATCCATTAGAAGCTAATCAAGTTGTGCCCTTTCAGGCACTGGTGGGGAAAATAATACAAGGAGTCTATCTTTGATATCTAAATTCTTTTAAACTGAACAAAATTCAAACAATAAAAACATGAAGGATAACACAATCAGCACATCACTATTATACATAATCAGTTTCAACCATCTTTTGCGCCGCGGGCTATTCGTCTTCGAGCTCGATAATTTGAGCTCTCCGCTCCGCCGCCTTCTTCCTAATGAAGATGCCCCATCGCATGGCGGCCTTGATCTTGAGCCACCCGACCACGGCTTTGCCCGACGATGAGCGGCTGCGATCGTCCTCTACGGTGTAGTTTGGAAAAGGAGAAGGCACGTAAGGCGGGAAGCCGCCATACCCCTCCTCTTGTAGGAGATTAGCGGCGGACCCGCCCATGCTTAGAACTCGGAGCAGATGCTGCATGTCCTCATTCTCGAGCATCTCGTGGCTTCTCATCCGAATCTCCTCTTCCGAGAAGAAGTCGTCGACCCCACGGGAATCGTGCGGGCGGGACCAGTCGTCGTAGGAGCTGATGTTTATGGACGGTGCGGATTGGATGGATTCGTGGTGGGCGAAATTGGACGGGAGGGGTGGGCCCAAAGAAAGCCCGGTGCTGCTGCTTCTGATGACTTGGGCCTGCTGAGCGGAGCCGTCGAGCTGATGGTGTGGGGCAAAAGAAGTGCTTTCAAACTGCATGTTGATGGTGGGGTTGAGTTGTTGGGGTTGGGTTGTGTATCTAACTTTTGTGTCCACAGCCCCTGTTGAAGCAGAACATATGTGCAATAATTATACTTGGGAATATATTAATTAATAAGGAATAATTACCAAAACTTCCCCCAGGAGTTAACTTAATTACTAGTTGCATCCCTCTTACTTTTGAAATTACAAAAACTCCCCTGTAAATTTACATTTCATAATATCCAAGGGGGGGTGTTTTTGTGCATGGATGTTATGAAAGGTAAACTTCCAGGGTAGTTTTTTATAATTTCAAAAATAAGAGGGGTGCAACCTGTAATTTAGCAAACTTAGAGGGTTTAGTAATTAGGTTTTTTATAAAATTGGAGAAGGGCAATGGTTTTTTGAGCATGTAAAGAAATCCTAAACTTCCTTAGACCTTGCATGGCCAGAAAATTAAGGGGTGAATCCACCTACTTCAAAACCCGTGCTGGTAGGTTTGTATTGAATTAACTAAGGCTCCGTTTGACACGGTGCTTTTACTCTGGTGCGTTTGTGGATAAAAATGCCACCATCATAAAATGTATGCATGACATGATAATGGTTATGACTGCCTTGGGGTGCAAACGAGTCGAGCTCGAGTCAAGCTTGACAAAATTTTCGAACTCGAGCTCGACGAGCTCATTTTATCCTGGCTCGAGCTCAAGTTAATGCCTTCTTATCGAGCTCGAGTTTCGAGCTCGCGAACTCAAGCTACTCACGACCTTTTTAACTCATGAGCCTTGTTTTTTATATATTTCTAATTATATATATATAAAGCTCGCGAGGCGGCTCGCAAGCTCATGAACAACAATAACTGAGCTCGAACTCGACTTGTAATCAAGCTTGAGCTCGTCGATCTCGAACTCGAGTCGGGCTTTTTTCAAGACGGCTCATCGAGCTTTCGAGCCGGCTCAACTCAACTTGCACCCTTATGAACAATATGAACCAAGAAAAGAAAACTAGATTTGAACATAAAAGTGGATGAAGCTCCTCAGTTGAGGTCGGACATTCACGAACGACGGTTCATAACCACCGCGTTCACTACCACCACCACCGCACCAAACGGAGCCTAAGTCTACAATCCACATCAAAGGTTGCTTGAGTTTCAAGTACAATCATAGTTCAAAGAAAGAAGGTTTTGGAATCTCAGAGGATTTCTTTTAAAAAAAGACTCTTGTTGACATTCTATAAATTTATACAAAACCTTAAAAGACAGTGCATTGAAATTTAATTAAGGTTGCTCCACAATAAGAGAAGTAAAAAAAGTGTGTTAAGAAAAGATTACCAGCAACAGAAACTCCTGAATAGACCGAAGGCTGCTCGATAGCAACTTGAGCTGGCAACTCCTGTTGTTGCTGCTTTGAAGATTGCTGATCATATGAAGGATTAGTTGATGTAGCTGATGAAGTTTCGCTGCGAGTAGACTTATTCTGCCTGAAGCTCAAATGGGCATTTCCGTCGTACTCTATCACATGCATCCAATTATCGTACGCCTTTTTCACCAACGTATCCGCAAAGACCTAGCGTATAACATTTGGACATTTCAGGAGCCCGAGAGTACCAGAAATCAACACGGCGATTAAAAACTTGAATCTCAATGTCAGCGCGGCAACAGATGAGTTAGTCCAAGGAACAAGAGTCGATACAAAGGAATACTAGGATTCATTAAAAATCATATTACAACCAAGGTTGTCAGGATCGAGATTTTAGATGAGATCATTTCGATGTTGGATCGGATCGGATGGTAGGATTGGATCGAGGATCGCTTTACAAAATCTGAATCGATTTACAAAATCTGGATCGTAGGATTGTAAGAGCCTATGATCCGGATCGCGATCCTGACAACCATGATTACACCAGATGAGTTAGGCCTTAGATCTGTTTTACAAATATTGCTTGCTACTGCTCTTGTTGTCTGATGGATTTATTCCAAAAATTACAAATCTTATTTTCATGTTCTCTATGTTCAACAATAAATATATAAAATATTGCTATTAACTTAACTTTTATTGCATTTTATTGATAAAATCAAATAAGATTGTCTTACTTTGACTTAATACTTATCCAAAAAGTATTAGACATTCTGTTCTCAAATCGATTCTCGGGTACCCGACCGCAAGAACGATCTTGAACTAACCGGTTTGATTCAGGGTTCTAGGTCGGTTCTAGGGTTCTTTTTGCACACTGCTAAAGGAAAGCATGAGAAAGCTCTAGACCCGAATTACAAATAGTCTGGGAACCAAAACTAGTTCAAAGGCATAACAAGTATAACCTACAAAACTTGGCAACTTACAGCCAAAAAAATCAAATTAACCGACAAAAAAAGTAATTTGAGGAGAAACAGAACCAAGAGAACATCACTACCTTCTGGCTGTCATTGATATATTCGGCCGAGTAATACTGTTCGCCGGCAATAAGACCGGTAAATTCATAGATGTTGTTGAATATTGCACCGACATTTCTTGTTTCATCAGAATAGTAAATATAATATTTTCCGCTAAGGAGACAGGTCTTCGCATGTTCGATGAGAATATCCCACATCTTGTTTGACATGCCACTTCCAAGAATCTGAATTTATGGAGCATTTTGAACAAAACAGTAGTAAATTAATAAATATATATATTAACCAATCAATAAACTATAGGGCAAACTTACATTTCTTAATCTCTGTTGATCTCTAACTAGAAGGCGTAGAAAGTCTTCAACTATGTGAATCCCCGCCTTATTTAATTTCTTGTGGAATGCGCCGTCTTTGCCAATCTTCTCCAATCTCCAAACTTCATCTTTTAAGGAAGGTGGGTAGTGTTTTTTGTATACTATATATCAATTTCACAGAAATTATAAGCGCAAAACGCAAGTGTTTTAAAACTAAAAAAACAACCCAATACAATGACCTACATTCTCCTCTGTGGTCCTTAACAGTGAATGCTTCTGTTTTCCCCTCACGAACACGTATACCATCACAATATCCGGATGAAATCTTCAGACCAAGCCTAAACTTCCTGCTCCTTATCCAGCTGGAATTATCTGTGAATGTTAGTTCTCCAAGGGTTCCCACGCCTTCTTTTAAGTAACTACTTGAAAATCGCCGTCAGAAGAGGTCTCTTTTCCTTCGCGATTCTTTGACTACATGATTCTCAAATTCTTCGCCGGTGGAGTCTTCATCATCTTCATTGTTAAAATCACCCTCGAGAACCACAATATCTAGTTTTGCAGAAGATTCGGGTCCTGAAGTTATAACATGACCAGTATTGGCATCAATTAACACAACATGAATGGAAGCCCCTTGTTCTCCCTCTACTCTTCCTCCTGTGAATATTGGCAAAGACAATCTTGACTTGAAAAGCAATTGCAGGCTTCTACCATCAGGCCCTTCTATACGCTTTGGAGAAGACCTGCTATAATAAACAAAAGAATATTGAACTAGTGAAATAATTTTAGTATTCCACTATCAACCATAATGCAATTCCTACAGTCAAAATCAACATTAACTACTTTGATCAATTGCACATGAAAATTGAAGTAGGGAAAAATTTCCATGAGAGAAGGGGAAAAGAGAATATTATTCAAAACCTATATAACAGATCAACAATATATAACAAAATGCTTTAATGCCAGACCTTGCCCCTAGCCTGGAAGGAACCATCTTCGCTAAAGCACGCTCCACTTCTTCGCTAACCTATATATAATAATCTACCACAATCAGCAGTTGACTATCAACATTATGGAGAAAAAAATAAGTATCTCTATTTGTCAATTGGTTCTTTTTCTCATTCTCATGAAATCATGACAATTTTAACTCAAAAGTTGTGAAAATGATAGCAGTTGAAGGAAATGAACTAGTCAAATACACAAAAATGAGTCTATTTAAAATTAAACTTAACAATTCAGCTCATCTAAGTCCTGCCATAGGAAGGCAATGACAGCTTGCTGCATGTGACCATGGTAATCTATTCAAGTTAACAAGAATGGTAATTTTATAAAAACTGTAATCTAAAGAAGGATGGTAAGAAAGGGGTGTGCTTCTCTCACAACTCGACGAAGAACGGGCTCTAGTGATGAACAAAGCTTCTGCAGGCTATCCACCTTGAGAGCTTCCACAATCACACTGCAAGGCAAGAGATTTATAGTTTTATCAGCAAGGAATTTATAGTTTTATCAATTAGCAGATAAGGAGATGAACATCACAAACAAACAAAATATAAGAGGGAGCGAAATGTAAACAACCAATAAATATTGAAAAAAGAATTCATCATCATCAATCAAAAGGCTTAGGCTTCGTTTGTTTGGACATTTTTTTCTCTGTTGCATTTTTTCAAAAACTGCCAACGTTATTTTTCAAAAAATGCCAATGTTATTTTTTGACAGCATGAATTGACTCCATTTGAAACCACCAATCTCCCAAAACACAATTTTATGTCTAATTCCAATAGCAAGGAGGGAGCTTCCATTCAAGAAAATTGTTGTATCTTCATCTCCAACTTCCGCCACCCACCCAAACATGTCATTATTCCAAATATTTATGGTAGCTATATGAATCCTCATTTTTATTTATCCGCATCTAGTAAATATCGTCATCGATCAATAATCTTAGGCTCTGTTTGTTTGGACAGGACATTTTTTCTCCATTGTGTTTTTCAAAAAACACTACCATTATTTTTTGACAGATAGAAAAGACTCCATCTAGAACCGCCAAACCCCCAAAACGACGTTTCATGCCTGATTCCAACTGCAAGGAGGGAGCTTCATTCAAGAAAATTGTTTTATCTTCATCTTCAACCGCTTCATTTCCAACTGCCGCCAACCATCCTAACATGCCCTTATTCCAAATATTTACGGTATCTATACGAATCCTCAGATTTATACATTTGTATTTAGTAGTCATCGGTGTCATCATCATCAATCAATAGTCCTAGACTTTGTTTGTTTGAACATTTTTTCTCCATTGCGTTTTCCAAAAAACACTAACATTTTTTACAACTTGAATAGATTCCATTTGGAACCGCCAATCCCCCAAAACACCGTTTTATGCCTTATTCCAACCGCAAGGAGGGAGCGTCATTCAAGAACATGTTATGGGCCTACTTAGAGTGGTGGTCGGAGGATGACTGGAGATGGAAATAAAGGTGGAGGATACTACAAAGTCGTAACCACGACTAGCTAAGTGGGGCGTGCTCAAGAGAGCTTCAAAAATCTCTTTGAGGTTTAGGAAAATAGACTATCTTCATTGATAAGTCTAACACAAGATTTCATGGGTTTATATAAGACCCCCAATGGCATGGGTGTAAAAAACTCGAAAACATAAACATAACAAACTCGGCAGAACTAATAAAACAAAATGACTCGACAAATACATTTGAGTCGATATATTAATAACAAAAAAACTAGATAATTGATATATAGGATCCATGTCAGAACACTATTTTATCATCATCTCCAACCGCTCCATCTCCAACTACCACGACCCACCCAAACATGACCTCATTCCAAATATTTACGATAGCTATACGCCTATACGGATCCATCGGGGTAGGCAGAACAGGGGCGGCGGAGCAAGGGCCGACAAAAGAATCGGCAATGTGGTTGGAGGGATCTTCACAGTAGGGGTCGGCGGAGGAAGAGTTGGTAAAGGGGGCGGAGAGATGGCCACCTCCTCGGAGCGGTGGCCGGAGGATGGCTGGAGGAGGAGATGAAGGCGGAGGATACTACAGAGTTGTAACTGCGGCAGCCTAAGCGGGGCGTGCTCGAGAGAGAGAGAGAGAGAGAGAGAGAGAGAGAGAGAGAGAGAGAGAGAGAGAGAGATTCCAAAATCTCTTTAGGGTTTAGGAAAATAGACTTTCTTCATTGATAATTCTAACACAAGACTCCATGGGTTTATATAATACCCCTCAATGGCATGAGTGTAAATAACCCGAAAACATAAAACATAACGAACTCGACGGGACTAATAAAACAAAATGACTCGACAAATACATTTGAGTTGATTAATAATAATAATAATAATAATAATAAAAACTAGATAATTGACATACAAGATCCATATCAGAACACTATTTTATCATCATCTCCAACCGCTCGATCTCCAATTACCACCACCCACCCAAACATGCACTCATTCCAAATATTTTTGGTAGCTACACAAATATGTCAGGGTCGGCAGAGTAAGGGTCGGTAGAGCAAGGGGGACAGCAAATGAAGCGGCAATGTGTCTGGAGGGATCGTCACAGTAGGGGTCGGCGGGGCAAGAGCTGGTAGAGGGGGCGGCGAGATGGCCGCCTCCTCAGAGCGGTGGCCAGAGGATGATTGGAGACGGAGATGAAGGCGGGGGATACTACGGAGCCGTAACCGCGGCTACCTAAGCGGGGTGTGCTCAAGAGAGAGAAAGCTTCCAAAATCTCTTTAGAGTTTAGGAAAATGGGCTTATTGCTTCCCAAACAAATCCTCCGACGACTTTCTTCATTGATAATTCTAACACAAGGCTCCCTGGGTTATATAAGACCCCCCAATGGCATAACGGACTCGACGGGATTAATAAAACAAAATGACTTGACAAATACATTTGAGTCGATATAATAATAATAATAAAACCAGATAATTGATATATAGGATCCCTATCAGAACACTATTTTACCTTCATCTCCAACCGCTCCATCTCCAACTACCACCACCCACCCAAACATGACCTCATTCCAAATATTTATTGTAGTTGTACGCCTATACGGATCCGTCGGGGTCGGCAGAGCAGGGGCCGGCGAAGCAAGGGCCGACAAAAGAATCGGTAATGTGGTTGGAGGGATCTTCACAGTAGGGGTCGGCGGAGCAAGAGCTGGTAGAGGGGGCGGTGAGATGCCCGCCTCCTCGGAGCAGTGGCCGGAGGATGATTGAAGGCGGAGGATACTACGGAGCCGTAACTGCGGTTTCCAAAGCGGGGAGTGCTCAAGAGAGAGAGCTTCTAAAATCTCTTTAGGGTTTAGGAAAATAGACTTTCTTAATTCATAATCCTAGCACAAGATTTCATGGGTTTATATAAGACCGTCAATGACATGGGTGTAAATAACCATAAAATATAAAACATAACGGACACAGCGAGACTAATAAAACGAAATGACTCGACAAATACATTTGAGTCGATACAATAATAGTAAAACTGCATAACTGACATATAGGATCCATAACATAACATTATTTTATCTTCATCTCCAACTGTCACCACACACCCAAACATGCCCTTATTCCAAATATTTACGGTAGCTATATGAATCTTCATTTTTATTCATTTGCGTCCAGTGGTGTCTGAGGTGTTAGACCTAAATTACTGAAATCATCTAGAAAAACTTCCATCCATATTATCTTAGGTTCACTCCAATACACAATCTCTCTAGACCAGCTCTATTTACACATCTAATTAGTGCATTTTTAAACATTCTCACAAGTTTTAAGAGTCAAAAGGTGTGTATTGAATGAGAATTTAGTGTATATTTTTCCCTTTTAAGTTGCCACGGCTTTATATTGGGTGAAATTTTATTGTACACGGGTTTTTTAAGGTGGTATAGATGTCTTAGTGTTAAGGTGTTGCAGTGGGCTTGAGCCCTGGAAGCAACCACTTACAAAAATGCAAATTAAGGTTTGCCTACATTTCACCCTTGTGGTAAAACCCTTCCCCGGACCCTCGCTGCTCAGGGATGCTTTCGTGAACCGGGCTGCCTCTTTTTCATAGATACCCTAAAGGTGTTCTAGCTGTGAATTCTAAGAAATGCGGATCAGTGCTTGCAGGTGCATAAGATGTGTGCTGCGTGAGAATCATACTAATTTTCCTAAGGTTTTAAGGCGTTGTGTCCTGTGCGCGAAAATTTAGGGCGTCGAATATCCCAGATTTCAATCAAACTGCAGAAACCTCATCAGAAAAGTAGAAGAAAGAAAGAAAAAGTCAACTCCGAGCCCGATCAAGACGAACCCTAACGCATATCCCAACATAGATGACAAAATCAATCAAGCAACGATCAATCACCACAGCCGAACTTCAATGAAACCAGTTATGATCGATCAATCGCACTTCTCCTGCTGCAGATTCTGAACAGCAAACATCGCCAACAGCTAAGCCCAGCTAATTCCCTACACCTCGCCGTCCAAACTACCGCATTACAGAGCGAGCATGGCAGCACAATATCCAAAAAAAATGAACGACGAAATCAACGCCTATCTCCACAGTCCGGCGGGAGCAACCCCTAAATCATGCTGGAGAATCATACCACCTCTACTTTACCTTGCCAGGGCCGGCACCTTCGGCCGCTTCGCATCGTGGCCTCCGTGATCATCGCCGTCGCTCAGATCCAAAGCCCTCTTCTCCCGCGTCATCGCCGCCGATCCGTCGAGATGCCTGCCGGGTCTCTGCATTCGGAGTGATCCCGCAGCCGTCACCCAAGCTTCCCGCGACTGCAACTAAAGCCAACAGTTCCCCGCCGCCGCCGCACGCCGTCGCCGACGACGAATCCCGAGAAACTACGATGAATCGGCTTGATCTAGTATAGATGCTCTCCTCCAACGGCGGAGTGGTGGCTGCTGCTCAAACTACAGTGCACAGATGTGGATGCGGATCGTGTATTTAGAGAATCGTAATCACTCAAATCTAGCTTGAACGGTCGGGATTAAATTAAAGTATTTAATTTAGCTGCACTCGACGCGCTTAATCACAGCCGTTGAAGGAAAATCAAACGATCCGGATTCGACAGTACGGCCAGAAGCAGCAAGCATCAATTGTACGGAGACTCGAGTTGGCCTGCATCTGAATGGGGCCGGCCAGAAGCCCTACTAAGCGTTTTGTCGGACTATTTTGGATGAATGGCTCTAGATGCGATGCATGGGATTATCTTTTAGATTATATTTTTGGGAGCAGCTCTTAATTAAATTAGGATGCTGATATTTGCAGGCCTAAAAAGAATATTTGCAGACTCATTTTTAAAAAATTCACCTAATTTATAAATTAAATAAAAGATCTTAATTGCAGCCTCATCTATGCCTATTTCACGATTTCTCCTCTGCACGTCCGACTTGAACTCCCGCTGCCTCCCAGAAAGTTTTGAAACCAAGCTTTTAAAAACCAGACCGGTCCAACCGGTCGGGCCGCTGGCCGGACCACCGCCCGGTCCGGTCAAGGCTAGTGACCCGGTAGAACAAAGGACCGCCCAAGAACCGGAAAATCGGGCGGGCAGGCCGGTGAGCCGGGAACTGGGCACGGGTTTACCAAACCGGGCGGGCCAAGGAGAATAATTTAATATCCAAAATGTTGCGGGTGTGAGATTCGAACCCCTACCAACTACAAATCTGTCACAGTGTTGGACAACCAAGCCAATTGACTTTTCTGTTTTGTTATTAAAAAATAGTTTATACATATACATATTAACATAAATATAAAATAAATTAATATTTCACTCTCACACGTATTAAAAATTGGTCAAATCCTTCCATTTTTATTTTCTTTTCAATTATATTTTTGTATATAAACTAAAAATTATGTCGATATATAAATGGATATATCGATGTACCATATAATATAGATGGGTCATTTCCAACTGGTGACATCAAGCATGAGAGAGAACTCAAAATAGTTCTGGCCTTGCAGGGGAAAAAGTCTTATTTATCAATCCAGTATCACTAAAACCAATTCAAGATTTTCAATGAGAATTGACAACAATTTGAAATGTCATTTTTAATTTTCAAAAAAATGTTTGAAAGATAAAATTTAGATTTTGTTTCAATGATATATTTGTATTTGTTTTTGTTTATTTCATATTATTAATTAGTAGAAGGAAAAAAAGTTAAAAAAATCGATTTTAAATTTTTTTAAAAAAAAAGGCTGCAAATATTCATTGGGCCTGCAAATATCGGTTTGGGTGTTGCAAATATCCAAGGGCTGCAAATATCGATTATGAGCCTGCAAATATCAGTGCCCTTAAATTATTTTAATTAATAAATGAGTATTATATTATGAGCGACAGTGCATAGGGGGGTCTTGCGGTCAACAATCACTACAAGAAAAAATTGATTTAGCAAGAAATTAGGAAGACTTGATAATCCTTCCTGATTAGCTTCAAATTTAGCAAGGAAAAAACTTTTTCATTTTGCTACAAAAATAGCAAAAAATTTTTTTTTGCAAAAATAGCAATAAAATTTTTGTTACTAAAATATTAACAATTTTTTTGTGATATTTTGTTTGCAAATTAGCAACAAACTTTTTTCAAGATATTTATGGACGTGAAAAATTATTTCTTCAAAATATATCTCTTGGGATTCGTTTAGGGCGTGGCGGTTGCAACGGAGGCTGCGAACCGAAGTTAGGGAAAGGGAATGAAGACGCAGTGGCCTGCGGCTTTTTCCGCTTCGTTGTGGGAGCAAACTACGCAAACACTGCCGCCCGACATTACCAACTAGAAAGGAATTTTGCTCCTTGCTAACCAAGGTTTTTCTTGGAGTGAATAGTATCCTGATCACGATAGTTCCCTGGCGCGACAATATTGCCGCCACTAGTTTTCTGAGCGCACGATTGCAATTGCAGTCTCAAGGGCATCGTCACGGAGGGTTATTTATTTAATATTTAAAAAAATGAAAGATGATTGAATGAAGGATTATGATTGCTTTGATGATTTATATTATTAAGCATGATACCATAAGAGATGTTTTTACATAATAGTATAGATAATAAGATATTATGTATTCTATTATGTCATCATTCTCTACTATGCAATATATATCGATGGTTGGACCTCAACCTTGCTCGATGTCATCACCAATCAGGGGTAGGCAGTAGGCAATGTCAGACCTAGATTAGAACACTCCGTTTCGAACACTCCGTTTCATTCGCCGGATCGACCCGCCACCACCGAACCAAATGAAGCCCTAGTCTGCGATCGTCGATCGGGAGTAGCAATTTTGTATCACCAACTAGTGATAGCGATTTCAGATTGCCAATCTGGAGGGGCGATAGTAGATCGTTGACCTTGAAGAATTGCGCGTCTATACCATCCACAAGGAGGGACAAAAAGAAAAAAAATTTTGTTGCAAATAGTGTTTTCAAACATTTCAATGTTTCATCAAATATACTTTCTCCTTATTAATATAAATATATATATATATATATATATATATATATATATATATATATATATATATATATATGTATATATATTATATGTGTGTAATATGTTAAAAAAATAAACACATTATGTTACATAAATAATTGCGTGACATTATAGTTTGGTAGGTGCATTATTTCGAAATTATTAAAACTATCGACTATAAAATAATTTGTTTATTTCATAAATAATTAAAACCATTAGCTATATTTATTATTATGAATAATTAGTTATAACTTGTAAATCAAAATAACATATTATTCCAATTCCATCACGTGGTCAATCAATTGCATTCACAATCATATAACATGATAGATGTATACGATTTGATGAGTATCAATTAGAAGAGCAGATAGAGTTGGTGTTTTCACCGTCGAAGTCGGCTCTATTTCTCGAGCAATTTCGCGGTAAGGATGGTGCGTCGTACCTATCTTGCATGCCGAAAGCACAAAATCGTCGAGCTCCGGCACTTATCGCCGAAAATTAATGCGGAGGTTCGCTTAGCCAGACTCTGAATATGAAGGTACAAAAGAGAAAAGCATCCAACAATACCAATTTGTGCCCAATATCAAATAAAGTCTGCGCTAGTTTCTTCTTAACCATATGGGTTCCTATGGTTAGGGGTGGATCTAGGGCTATTCACGAACAGAATGGAATCGAATATCTCTTCAATCGAATCCAAATTTCACATATAATGCAGAGATTCGGATTCGTTCGAATATTCGGATTCGGATTCGAATTCGATATGAAATGTTCGAATTAAGATTCGAATTCGAATTCGGATTAGGAATAATTAAATTTATAATTTTATTAAATATATATAATTTTATTTAAGTAATTTTACTATTCGCGAACTATTCGCGAATACTTCGAATAGAGATAAACTTATTCGGATTCGGATTCGAAAATTATTCGAATTCGAATCCGGATTTGAATTCGAAAATTACGAATATTCATCGAATTTTCACGAATCGAATCTTGAATTATTCACGAACTATACTATTTATTAACATCCCTAAGTGGATCTATGCAGAGAGATACTACAGGCATGTGTCCGGGTTCAATTTTTTAGCAAAAAACATTATATAAAATATGTTAGATCCATTATTATTGTTTGACCTTTAATTTTTACATGTGTAGACATCAAATTGTGATCAATTAAACTCCCCCAAAATGAGGGTCTGGCTCACGACTAGTAATTTCAAGCATGTGTGACCTAATTAGTTTATTTCTTGGGCGCCTCCTACAAACGTGGGGTTGAAATTCCAAACCGAGTGCCGACTCTATTCTCCAATGGGAAGGGGCGAGCCAGCGACCATGTGTTAAGATTTTTTTCGCTGTTGAGTTGCAGGAAGCCAGTAAGGCAACAATGCACCTACGCCCATGTTTGCATTATTTATCTCCTTTAACTTTTCGTTCATGTTTAAAGGTAAGAGTGATGACTCTCAAATTATTGTTTTGGTCTTCATAGATCATTTGGATCTCCTGAAGAAGGATCATTCCGAACTCATTTTGAGCTTAAAATCTAAAGAGATGGAAAAATGCGGGACACATGATAATCTCTATATCGCGGGACCTAATTTATAGGATCATTGTACGCATATTCATTCATTTTGATCTTTTTAATGAAATAAATATCATTTTTAATTAACTTTTAATTAATGCTCGGGTTACACAAAAATCCTAATTCCGCTACTGCCTATGATTATAACTCGAGCTAACATAATTGGCTAAGCCTTTTAAGACCCAACAAGAAAGTGAAGTCAAACGAGGTAAAATTTACAACACTCAAGCCTTTATCCCACTATAATGGGGTTGGCTATATGGATTCTTTGTCGTCATTGCGCCCTATCTTTTGAAACGAGATAAAATTTGAAGAAGAAAAAATCTGCCTAAATTTTAGGTGCTTGCATGTGTTATGCATATGGGTTCACCAGCTTTTGCGGCATAAGTTTGCATGTCAAAATTCGTGTCATTTCCGTGCGCACGTGTGTCGTATGAACTAGCGGGACAAATATATGTGGGTTATACAACGGCTAAATCGTGCCAAAAATACTACGAGAATAGTACCAACGACAATATGAAATAGAAGGGTGTCCGGCGAGAGCGTCCTCGAGGGCTAAATAGGCCTCACAAATGTAAAAATCTCATAGAATATTCATGAAATGCTTACTGAATTAAACATGGTGATCATCAAAAGCCACAGTTTAAATTATGCGCTAATCAAAGTAAATAATCACTTAAAAATAGTGAGTTTGAATCGGTTCCAAAATATATTGCTGTGTGAATTCTGGAGCAACCAGTTTATCAACCATCTTCATGGGGCCTAAAGAGATTGTAGGAGAAACGGCTTCCTATATGAAATAGGATCTCTCTTTCTAGGTTCTTTAACCTATGATTGCTATGTCTAATCTCATGCAAATTGTTGGTGTCTTTCTCTGTAAGGGTTTGTTCGCTTGGACGGAATTGGACTTTTAGGGTCTGTTTGTTTGGGACGTTTTTGCTTCATTTCTGGTGGGAGAAAAATGTCACTGCTCAAATAAATCATTTGTAATCTCTCGTTTTCATCGTCTCTGCTCAAACACGTCATGTTTAGCCCTTATTTGAGACGATAACTCTCTTCCTCTATTCTCACCGCTCTCATTCTCATCGCCTAAACAAACATATCCTTGGAATTAGATTTAGAGATCCATTTTCATTGGAATTGAACTCCAATTCAAACCCTAAAGCTCCAATTCTATCCAACCGAACGGATATACGGGTCTTCTAACCTCTCAATTTCCCACCCAGTCCCATGTAATTGGAAATAAGAGAATGGTGTAGGGAGAGAGAGAGAGAGAAGAGATAATGAACCAATATCAACTCACAACGCGCAACACAAAAGGTTTAGGGTTTAGGTTTTTAAGGATTAGGGTTTAAAATTTAGGAACAAAAAATACTTCAATCCTAAACCCTAAACTCTAAACTCTAAACCCTAAAACCCTAAAACCCTAAACCCTAAAAAATAGAACCATAAACCCTAAACCCTAAATCTTAAACCCTAAACCCTAAAACCCTAAACCTTAAAACATTATAAGATGTAAAAAACACTTGAAGCTACGGGGGTTGACAGAGAAGAATACAAAGCAAAGAGATGAGAGAAGGGCCGATATTACTGGAGAAGAGAGGAAAGTGGAGCATAACAGAAAGCACACGGCGACCGGGGAAGGAAATTGAGAGAAGAATTGAAATTTTGAGGAGTGCTCGAACAGAGTCGCATAATTAACCAACACTTGCTAATTTCCCCTCCAAAAATAGAGCGTTTCAATAACTATTTCAATTGTGTAGTAAGGATGGCAACCTATTTGTGATTCATGTGAATTTGCAACAAAAAATCATAAAATTTCATAACCTTTATCACCAATGTTTTAAATGATAGCCTATTTTTGAAACTACATGGGCATGTCTCATGCAAATCAAAGAAGAAATGTTTAAGTGCTTCTAATCCTTAATAACACGGTAGAAATGATATCTATTGAACCGGAGAATTCGGATACTACAGAAACTCCCCCATAGTTCTCCCCTCGTTCGACAAAGAATGACCCACCATTACAGGGAATCTCAAAGCTCCGAGCGGGTTCGAAAAATGCGAAAAGATCGTTCCTTCTGAGCCAGGATCAAACTCAGATTTTGACTATGATTGGGCCCTGCAGTGGTAGAACCAGGTGAACCGCCGCTCTCTATTAGGTCCTACAGAATCCTGAAAGGACAGTGAGGATCAAGATCCTGATAAGTTATAATAGGTGTTTCCAAAAAAAAAACAAGCAACAAAGGAATCTTAAATCTAATTTCTCGTGTTTCTACGCCGCAGCAAAACGGGGTTGCGGAATACAAACATCATTAGTTGATTGCGTCTACGGTTATTATCTCTTCTTTTAAGTTGACGACGTTCCTAAGCGTTGTTTGGGGATGCCTTATTAGTTGATGCATTTCTTATCAACGGACTTACCTAACAGATATTGGAGTGACGAAGAGTGATGTGTAATTGTGCCCTAAAAGAACTCTAATGCACGAATGTTAGTGATGTGATGTCGGAAATTCAAAATGATGTCATGTAAAAGCATTAGTGCGGCGAATAATCATAATAATTTCTGTAGTTATTAATAGAGTCCAGAATCATTCACGTTTGAGATTAGGTGTTATTGAAATAAGGAGGATTTAGTTAAATCGATTAAATGATAAGCAAATAAATCTTGTAAATTGCACAATTGATGGGCAAAGCAATACAAATTAACATCTCAAATAATATGATTATCCACTAACCTTTCAACAATAAGTAGTAAAGACTTCTTCTTCGTACAATAACTTACAAAAGTAATAGGAGTCCGGAGAATGATATGTGGCTGTTTTCAGTGGGTGTACAGCAAGTCCGCGTCAATCGAGTGCTGATTTCAAGAGGCAACAATACAAGCGACGTTCTGCTAGACGAAGCAGTGAAGTGCTGCACCCTAAGTGACGAGAGTCCATTCGCCAAAAGCATCACTAACTTATGCTCTGACCAGAGTGGGGCGCGTGGACTTTCGTGTGAATCAATACGGGCCACCTTGCAAGCTAAATACCCTTGGGTGATCAATAAGCAAAGTAGCATCGTGAGGGAAAGGTGAAAAGAACCTCTATCGGGGAGTGAAATAGAACATGAAACCGTGAGCTCTCAAGCAACAAAAGGAGAAGTGGCTGCCGGTAAATCCAGACAGCAATTGTGTGAATCAGTAAGGACCACCTTGCAAGGCTAAATACTGTTAGGTGATCAATAGCTAAGTAGTATCGTGAGAGAAAGGTGAAAAGAACCCCCATCGGGAAGTGACATGAAACAGTGAGCTCCCAAGTAACAGGATGAGAAGTGGCAGCTGGCGGTAAATCCAGGCAGCAATTGTGGGGTTGCTGTGGATTGGGGGTTGCAGGGAGGCAGTTACATGTGGGGAATAGACATGAACTGCTGTTGACAGGGGCTGAGAATGTGTACAGGGCCTGCCGGCGCTGGTTCCACGGGTTGGGGAGGTTGAAATTGGAGATTAGAGGACGAGTTTTTCGCGGGCAGAACGGCTGGAAATAATTCCAATGGCTGAAAGTAATTCTGCAGCATTTCAGGTTTCTGAGGCAAATTATGCTACAAAGGAGGTCCTTGGGAGGAGGGATAGACTGTTGGAGAGGTAGGGAAGGATATCTGGGCTGCTGTAATGAAATTGGGGGAGTTGGAGAAAGGGTTTATAGGGATTTCTGCAGGCTAGTAAATTGAAGGCTGGACAGGCCCTGGACAGCATGATATTATCTTTTCTTTAGGATAAGGGGAGGACTGATGAGTTGTGTAAATTGAAGTTCTGCGAAGGATATTGAGTGATGCAGGTAATGTTAGATGCAGAATTCATGAAATAACTGCCTTGGAAAGGCAGTTATTGCTGTAAATGGGAGGTTATAGGATTGCTTGTTAGTGGTTTTAGGGTAGTTAATGGTAGTTATGAGTGGAGAGGTAGTTAATATGGTGGTTATGGGTGGTAGGAGATGGTTAAGGGCCAATTATGGAAATGGGGTCGTTAGGAAAAATAGTTAGTTTGGTGCATCTGCTGCGGCAAGGATCCACGGAATCGGCATCATTGAATGACCGCCGGAACACGGATTTTTTGTCTAAAATCTACAATATCTGAAAATCATCTCGTATGCACCTACTTATAAACTTAAAACCCACTACGGACGACCACGATAGTTCGAAACACAAAACCACTAATGAAAAATACATAAAAAAAAATATGTCGTCGTTTTGAAAGTGACTGTTGGAATCCTTTCGTCCATCCAGTGATCCTAATTTTGTCTCCCTTGTAGAATTTAGTTTTGAATCTATAGAAAGTTTTCATCAAATTTTGAAAGTCTTACAAGCTTCCATGAAAAGCATCACTGCTCCTGAAATATCTCCCATATTAATCTCTTCAACTTCAATGGACAGTAAATGTTAATGAAATTCAGTTTTTTGGTACAGTAGACTCCAATGAAAATTGAAGGACTTAAGCAACAAGCTCTTTCATCTGTGCATCATGAACTAAACAAACTCAGGTATTTACAATAAAGATGAAAAAACAAACAAAGAATGTCCAAATCCACATTTCGAAAAAATGTAAACGAAACTCTATTACTTATGACAGTCATTAAGAGTCTGTTTGGCAGGACGGTGGGAGTTAGTGAACGCGGTGTTTATAAACCGTCGTTCGTGAACATCTGACCTCACCTAAGTAACTTCATCCACTTCAAAATTAGCTTGTTTTTTCCTCATGTCAAACATAAATTTTATGACGGTGGCGTTTTTGTCCAAACTCACAGGGAAAAACATAGCGCCAAATGGACCCTAAAAGTGTTCTAAAATGACATAGCAAAGCAATAAAGTATATGAGCTACTAAATACTTCAATAAGAACATATAGAAATTGTAAACAAAACTCTCTTACTTATGATAGTTATTAAGGATTTGTTCAGCACAGCGATAGCAGCAGTGAACGCAGTGGTTATGAACCGTTGGTCGTTCGGGAACGTCTAACCTCACCTAAGGAACTTCATCCACTTTTATGTTCAAAATTAGCTTCTTTTTTTCTCGTCATATATTTTATGACGGTGGTACTACTGTCCAAACTCACCGGAACAAAAAAACTGTGCCAAACGGACACTAAAAGTGTCATAGCAAAGCACCCAAGTATATGAGCTACTAAAAGTGTTCAAAATTAGCTTCTTAAGACAGTCATTTTTGTCCAAACACGCCGGAACAAAAACACACGGTGCCGAACGGACCCTAAATTATCATCTGGAATTGGGAATTTCAAAGCATATAGTTCATGTGAGAATGGAGGTTGTCAGCACAAAAAGGATTTCAATAATCAGAGCTTCATCTTGAAGTGTGTTTAAAATAGGCAACAGATTGCATGATTTATTTGAACTGTCATTTACTTGCTTAACCAAAGTTAGCCCAATAAGTCAAACAGCATCAGGTGTTCACATTTATTTCCAGAAAAGTAATAGGCACGATTACTAACTAAGCACAGGATTCTGCTGAAGGAGCTTCTTCATCCTTGTGCTTCACCATGCCGGAGTCAACAAGAATGGGCACCTCTGCTGCCAACCACGGAGCAAGACCCAAGCACAAGGCATGAGCAATTCCAAATCGCGGACTGTTTTCATGAAAATTCTCATAAGTTATGAACAATGAAAACCAAAGGTGAGTCTTTTTGGCACTTTGCACTCCCTAAATATAAGATTTTGACACTTTGCATCTGGACTCTTTAAAATTGGCATTTTGCACCCATCAATTACCAATTTTGGGCACTTTGCACTCAAGCTGAAATTTCAAGGGTAAAAAATGCTCATTTTGGACCCAAATACATTCGAATGAACACTTTTGGTGCTGCCAAATATTGAAGATTAGGGTGCATATTTCGGAGGTGCACAGTGCCAAAAAAAGGCCTTAAGCAGATGCAGGTTCTTTACCTGTTCTTGGCCCAAAGGGGCTTGAAATGGACAGTCAGGCAGATCTTCCCTCCCCTGTACATCTAATCAAACAAGAAACATAAACCCTAAACTAGCCGGAGCACAGATTGGAATCAAAGTAAAAAAAAAACAGAGAGAGAGTAAAAAAACAAACAAACTTTGTGGGTCTTGCCGTCGAGTTGGGGGAGCTCGATCTCGGGGGAAGTGGCGGGGTATGTGACGGGAATGTCAAATTGAAGGAGGAAGTCGTATCGGCGGAGATTGTGGACGTACCAGCAGGATCCCGTCCATCGGGTTCCGTCGGGGTTGGCGGCGGAGATCCGGAACCAGTCGTTGTCGTTGGATTTGTTCATCGTTGTGTAGGCGATTAGGGCTCGGTATTCCTCCTTCAACCGCTGCGTCCATGCCGCGCCGTCGCGGGGGCCGGCGCGGGTCGACAGCAGCGGGATCTGCGTGAGGGCTGACTTCGTGCTCGAGTCCCACTCCTCCATGCCCCCCGATCCTTTTCGGTTGGAGGGATGCTCTAAAGAGACGATTTTTGTGCGTTTCTTTTGGCTTTTTGGTACTTTGCATTCCCGAAAGTGCAACTTTTGGCACTTTGCATCCTGAAAGTTTAAATATGACACTTTGCACTCCTGAAACTTTAATCTTTGGCACTTTGCACCCCAAGCATGTTACATGAGGGGTAATTTCGTCCAGATCTCATCAAAAGTGCTTATTTTTGCACTTTGCACCCTAAAATTTTCGGATATAAATATTTGCAGGCCAAATATACTTTAATGATTTTAGCCACCCAAATTTACCACTTAATAAAATGATAATTGCAAGTATAAATCCAAAAATTTTAGGGTGCAAAGTGCAAAAATAAGCACTTTTGATGAGGTCTGGACGGAATTACCCCTCATTTAAGATGTTTGGGGTGCAAAGTGACAAGAATTGAAGTTTTGGGGGTACAAAGTGCCATATTTAAACTTTCAGGGTGCAAAGTGCCAAAAGTTGCACTTTCAGAGATGCAAAGTGCCAAAAAGTCGTTTCTTTTAAAAGAAGGTGTTGTGAACTCTTAAGCCAATGGGCTCCCCAATTGGATAAGTTGATATTATGGAGGTAGTTTGATTCAATCAGTTTTCTATATTTAGGCGATTGCTAATCGCAATTTATTATTAGCTAGTCGCAGTTCAAAATCTCATAATTTTTTTGCGTCTTTTCAAAATACGTCTTGTACATGCAATTTCAGGAAAAATGCTCAACACGAAAGTTGTAGATCTTGTTGAAAGTTGCTACAACTTTCGTGTTGATCATTTTTTCTAAAAATGCATGTACAAGATGTATTTTGGAAATATACTCAGATTTTGTGTATTTCAAAAATACGCCTTGTACATGCAATTTCAGGAAAAAGTGTTCAACACGAAAGTTGTAGATCTCGCCGAGATCTCAACTTTCGTGTTGAACATTTTTCCTGAAATTGCATATAAAAGTGTATTTCGAAAAGACGCGAAAAATAAAAAAATTTGGGTGTGACTAGCCAATAACAGATTGCGCTTAACAATCGCATTTTTAATAGTTTATTGTCTAATTAATTATTATTTAATAATATAATTATTATTGTTTAATATTCTCACTTGTATTGGTAAAAAAAGAATTGCGAATTACAGAAGTTTTTTTGCTAGAATTTCTTCTCTTTCAATAAAATCATTAGGTGCACACATTTGAGAGCACTGCACTTGTTCCGCCCTCCAGCCCGCGATGGTTAGAGTTTCAAAAACCCTGGCCGCGATCGTTCTCTGCCAAATCCCGCATGACGCCACCCTACGCTAGTCTTCGTCGGACTTCGCTACCCTTCGTTTGCATTCGTTGGCACTGCTATTCCCTTTGACGCCTCTCCAGCAACGCCCGGCTCTTCTCTTCGACGTCTCTCCAGCAACACAATGTGATGCCTCTACATCAACACAGCCCGCAATCAAGTTTCAGTTCCCTGCTAAGAACAAAGTAAACAACATTCCTTTGTTATTTGGTTTTTTTGTGATCATTTATGCCGATTTGTAGTCTCATCTCCATCTTTTTTGACTATTTATAGACCTTGAGATCTGATAGGTGTATTACAATAAATGCAAACCATAATGTACAACCCCGTATTTGTCGAGTGGTCCCATCCCACCATGAAGCAGCTTGTGGGTGAGCCGGACCCAAGCAAAAAAGAAGGGGCGAGTGGGGCCAACCAACCCAGCACTTGCCCCCGGCCCAGGATTAAAGGGCGAGTGGGGGAACTGTCATGCACTCGCCTATGCCCCCTGGGGGGTGCGAGCGCCAGCAGGATCAAGGGCTCGCCCATCTTAGATGAGCAAGAGTGGTGTGATCTCGACTCACCCTTGACAAGTCACGATCCATTTCCCCAACTAACCCATTTTAGTCTGTCAGTAGCTGCTCCAAACATCGGGTTTCAGCTGTTGGCAGACTAATTTGGGTATTTGGGGTGCAGTTAGCAAATATTGAAAGTCAAACTTCCACTATTCACAGACTAATCTCAAAAAATTATAAATATACATTCATGGGCACCTTTGGATGAGACTTTTTCTCACTTCTCTCTCCTTTGGCTGCATTTGGTTGGCAAGGGCTCCGGTTTACTGCTCCCCGTGCCTTCCAGGTGGGTAGTTGGGAGTTCTCAAGGCCCTCCGGGATGTCCAGGCTCAGCATTGGCTTGGGAGGGAAAGTTTTCTTAAAACTTACGGGTGTGCGCCGGGACCTCCTAGCCGCAGCTCAGAGATTGTTTCTCAGTTTTCACCTTTATATTTGTGGCAGCAACCCTAAATAACTAGCCTGACGCCCTAACTCAGGAAAAGTAAGGGCATACTGCCTTTCCTGTCTGAACTCTTCATTGAACCGTAAAGAGAACAACTTATGAAATAAGAAGAGAAAAATAAGAAGATAACATCTTATGAAATATACAAGAAAAATACAAAGAGATTAAGAAATAGAAAAGAAAATTACATAAAAATAAGAGAAAAATATCACAGATGACAAATAAGATTTTATAGTGATTTTTCAAAAATTTTGGGTTGTGCGCTATTCTCCCTATACAACCCCATATTCAATGAGTGGACCTTCATCAGCACTCGCCCAGTAAGGCGGTCAGGTTTGCACTCGTCCAAGGCCTGAAGAAGGGCATTCACACATTCCTGCGGGGGATCGTTCCTTTTGGCGAGTGCGAGCTCCATCAGCACTCGCCTAAGGATCTCACGCCTCAGCGCTCACATGAGATCGGGTCTCGCTAAGATGGGTGAGTGGTCGTCCAACCAGGCACTCGCCCCTCAAAAGAGCTTCAAGGCTGCGAATGCGTTGTGCTCCCGACATTCGCCCCTTCCGTCGAGTGGTGCTCCCACAGATCATTCGTCCAGTAGGGTCCAGAGGCGAAATTACCTGAATGCTCTTGCTGGGGGTGCAAATAGCTTACTAGAATAGCGGAGTTACGTTGTTGGCAGACCAATTTGGACTGCGTAGATCCGTTTAGAACATCTGAGATTGGTTGTTAGCAGAACATTTTCAGAAATCTATAAATAGACCCAAGGGGGTACCTCATAAGGCATGTTTTTCTTGTGCCTCGGTCTTCTAGCGCTTTCTGAGGTAGCCTTAGCTTGGTTTTTTGCTAAGGGAGGGGAAGCGCTCTAAGATCTTTCAGGTGTGTGGTGGGACCTCCACGCAGAGCCCTTGGGTCTGTTTTCTTATTTCATTTCCTTAGTCGTTTGGCTCGCGTGGGAGAAGTAAGTGTGCGATCGCCCCTTCACCAAGGGTGAACTCCACAAGAGACTGAATTTTTGGTTTCAATATTTTTGGTGCGGTGAGCGCGGAGAGTGGTCAACACAGAAAACCTTCGGCAAGCTCGATGACTAGAGGAGAAGGGCATGGTGTGGACAGAGCCGACTCGCCTCCCCCACCCCCTCTCGCCATAGTGGGGATGTTCGAACACTTCAGGCGGGAGGTACTCGTCCTCGTCAGGTTCGCACTCGGCGCAGGTGCTGAGTGCTCGACACCAGCAGCACCTATACTCACGGTCCCGGCCCTCGGCGAGGACGCACCCGGTAAGAGAGCCGGGAAGGAGGTTGTAGAGGAAGCAAGGGAGCGGGACCTTCCCAGGCGAGTGTTGTTCCCCGGTTCGGCGAGTGGAGGTCGGTTCGGCGAGATGGGGGCGCAAGATCCTCCAACTCGCCCAGCAGGGGGAGGCAGCCCCTTCAGCAAGCTTGTCTCTACTGCCCCAGTTTCAGAAGGGTTCAGGGAGCCAGAGATGTCCTACTACATCGGGAGGGATGACCCGGTCCAACACATCCAGTGGATCGAGGATGTGATGTCGATAAGACAGATGCCTGATGCAATTAAATGTAGACTCTTCGCTATCACCCTCAAGGAGAAGGCGAGAGAGTGGTTCCACCAGTTACCAGCCAACTCAATCTACTACTTCGAGTACCTATGCCGGGGGTTCATGTTGAGATTCACCACTTCCAAGAAAAGAAAGGAGTCGGAGTGCTTGTTTCACATCAAGCAGGGGGTGAACGAGACCTTGAGGAGTTACGTCAACCGGTTCCAAGAGGAGGTCACCCAGGTCCAAGAGATGTCAGGTCACACCCTGATGATGGCCTTTACCTTGGGGCTGCAACAAGGTTTCTTCAGGATGGAGCTGAAGAGGGTACCACCTCTCTCCTAGGAGGAGCTGATGGAGAGGGCGGCAAGAGAAGTAAGTAGGTTATAACCTTTATGTTGCCCCTCTGGGTGATTTTGATAAAATCATGGTTAAACTAACTTAAAATGTTATGAAACTTAGTCAGTGATGGTTTATGATCATACTAAAGCTCTGGTAATTTTTTTTGTAATTTTTGGATAATATTTTGATGTACTTCTCTCTTTAATTCTATTTATTATATTTATCTTGAATTAATTATTTGGGTTGATACTTTAATGAAAGTTTGTGAAACTTAGTATTCTCTGTTACTTTGGCATCATATAGTGTTCATAATTTTTGGGTGGCCATAACTTAAGGAAATCTAGTACTTCATGTTCAAAATTACTCATGGCCTAATTTTTAAGAAAATTTAATAAATGTCAAATTAATTAGAAAAATTACAAGTTTATGTATTTAGGCTAATTGTCTCAGGATAGACCCTCAATAAATATCTTAGGGCCTTTGGATGAAAATTTATAGTACCTCCTGTCATGTACATCATATAGCTTAGATTGGTCTGCATTTAGAAAAACTGCAGAAATTGTGATAACATGTGGAATGGACATAGGGAGATGGGGTTAATAGTTTATTGAGTCTGGTGAAGTGAAAATGAGTTCATCTTTAGAAGTCATGATGTGGAAGTATTAGATTGACTGATGTTAAATGGTACTTGTGATCGACGAAACATCATCTTTCCTGTGGAAAGAGAAAAGAGTCAAATGCACTAGAATTAGATTAAGTATAACCTTAAATGAGGTTTATTATGGGTAGATACCAATAATAAATACTTTGCGAAAGGGAGCTTTGAGCTTTAGTCATCGTAATTTCTAGTGCTCTCGAGAGCCCTTCACAAGGAATGCCTTGGGCAGTCCAAGGTTAATGTAAGTCGTAAGACTAAATGGAATGCAATAGTAATTAGAAATATTCTATGATTACACTTATACTCACACTCCCCGGTGTTGTGGGAGTTAGGTTGGGTTTCACGAGCGGTAGGCTCGGTGGTTTGGTGATGGACGGGTTAGTCCGGGTAGCTTTGTCTCGGTAGATATTTGTGACGGACGGGATAGTCGGGGGAGTTTTGGCTCGGTGGAAAAATACATTAATGTTGCATGTGCATAAAATATAAGATGGTGGGTCTTTGGTATTGGAGGGTCGTCGCACCGACACCAATACGTTGACTCAGCAAGTGTGGTTTAACACTTAGCCAAATAAAGTCTGGTGCGCCAGCCGGCAAGAGTACGCAGGAGCTCCGCTTAGTGCACCAGCGTTGAGGCGTATGATAGGTCTGACTTCTAGTGCTGATACCGGTTTAGAGGTGGGCGAGGCCCAACCCACCTCTTCTGTTTGCCACTACGGAGGTATCCTGGGAGGTTAGGCTCCAGAAAGGGGAACTAAAGGTCTGTGTGCACAGAGTCGGGTGTGTGTGTTGCACTTGCATGTTCTTATCATACCATACTTGCATGTTATAGCATATTCATTGCATATAATCCTTGACACCTATTGTATAAATTGATATGAGACTATTTATACAGTAGGCATTGTAAAACGACCCCTTGGTCTGTAGGTTTGTATGTGCATTTCTATAGGTCATGGTTACTTACTTAGTTTACCTTCCTATACTTTACTTGCTCACCTTTTTCATGTATATTCTTATATTGCTTACCTAATAATTTTTCTGCTACAAATTTTCCTGCGCCGGGCTTTGCTTTTCCGAATAGTTATAATCCCGCTTTACGAAACCACCCAAATTTCTCGTGGAGTAACCCTTCAAACGCAATGCGCCCGCCACCACAAAATGTTTTTTTTGCAACACCCCCACCTCTTCAAAATTATCAAAAACCTCCAAGCTTGAAGTAAATGTTTTCAAAATATATGAATGTAAATGACGCGACTATAAGAAGCCTAGCCGGATCCGTTAAAAGTCTAGAGAATCAAGTAGGACAACTAGCTAAAATTATATCTGAGCGACCCGTCGGGTCCCTTCCTGCCAATACCGAGCCCAACTCGAGAGAGCAAACAAAAGTTATAACTCTTCGAAGTGGGAAACAAGTTTCTGGTATGGTTAGCGAAGAGCTCGTGGCAAGCTCCGCCCCCATTCTGAATATTCCACCACCTGCTGAAAAGAAGTTATCACTTCGCTCTCTGCTTTAGAAAAAGGCCTCGCTCCACCACCCATTTTTAAAAATGATCCAACTCCGTCATACTCTTCCCAACTTAACAAACAACGTCTTGATGATTAGTATACCCACTTCTTAGAAATGTTTAAGCAAATCCACATAGATCTACCCTTCCATAAAGCGATTTCTCAGATGCCAAAGTACGCTAAGTACCTAAAGGATCTCCTAACTAATAAGAAGAAGTTAGAGAACTTATCATACATCACGCTAAATGTCGAGTGCTTTGCTATCTTGACAAATGGTTTACCAAAGAAGATCAGTGATCTGGGTAGTTTTTTTATACCGTGTGTCTTTAGTGTTCTCTTTGTCAAGCATGCATTGGCCGATTTAGGTGCAAGTATCAACCTAATGCCCTTCTCGTTATTTAAGAAGTTAAGAATTGGTAGTCTCAACCCCACGCGTATGAGTATCCAGCTCGCTGATAGATTCATAAGTACCCGTTAGGAATAGTGGAGGATGTTCTAGTTAAAGTCGACAAATTCATCTTCCCGGTGGATTTAGTCATATTGGACATCGAGGAAGACGTCGAGGTTCCCCTGATCCTTGGTCGACCCTTCCTTGCCACCTCCCAGCTATCATTGGCGTAAGCAATGGCAAGCTCTTCCTACGAGTAGGCGATGATGAAGTGACCTTCTCTATCACCCCTTCGATGAAAAATACCCGGGAGAATGACGACTCTTGTTTCTTCTTAGATACCTTAAGTGATGAATCTTCTTACAACATTTCTGAAGATGAATTTTCTGATTTTTGTTCTTCCTCAATTTTTCCTAATAAAAGTCTGCAAGAAACCACCATGGCCATTGATTTACCCACTTCCAATTTTCCATATAAGTCAAAAGTCTACAAAGATATTATTTTTGAAAAAGAAAGAACTTCCAAAACATCTTATGAAGAACCCCTACCATAGAATTAAAAAAACCACCTGAACATCTCAAGTATGCCTTCCTAGAAAAAGATTCCAAACTGTCAGTGATATTTTCGACCTACCTAACTGAATTACAAAATGTCAAATTCCTTCTAATTTTACGAAAACATCGCTGAGCCATCTCCTGGAAGATATTTGATATCAAGGGCATGAGCTCATCTTTTTGCACCCACAAAAACTTAATGGAAGATAATTTGTGTAACTCCATCCAACCTCAGTGTCGTATAAATCTGAACATGAAAGAAGTCGTAAAAGGCGAGGTAATGAAACTCTTAGATGCGGGAATTATCTACTCATATCAGATAGTAAGTGGGTTAGTCCAGTTCAGGTAGTGCCAAAAAAAGGAGGGATCACGGTAGTAGTTAATGCAAATAATGATTTAATCCTGACACGGACGGTGATGGGGTGACGCATGTGTATAGATTATCGTAAGTTAAATGGCGTCACCCGCAAGGACCACTTCCCCTTATCGTTTATCGATCAAATCTTAGAGTGTTTTTCCGGCCATAGCTTTTACTGTTTTCTCGATGGACTCTCAGGGTATTTTCAAATCCCCATCTCGCCCGAAGACCCGGAGAAAACAACGTTTACTTGTCATTTCGGAACTTTCGTTTACCGAAGAATGTTGTTTGGGTTGTGCAATGCGCCAGCTACATTCCAAAGATTTATGCTAGCTATCTTTGACAAGTAAGTAGAAAGTATTATGGAGGTATTTATGGATGATTTCTCCGTGTTCGACGATGACTTCGATAGTTGCTTATAAAACCTAGAAAAAGTCTTAGAAAGATGTGAAGAAACTAACATCGCCCTAAGTTGGGAAAAATGTCATTTTATGATGAGGGAGGGGTTAGTCTTAGGACATAAGATTTCTGCCTGAGGTATTGAAGTAGATATCGCTAAGATAGAAGTAATTGAAAAGCTGCCGCCACCTATGAATGTTAAAGCTATAAGAAGCTCCCTAGGTCATGCTAGCTTTTACCGCCGTTTCATAAAAAACTTCTCCAAAATCACCAAATCACTTACTCAACTCTTAGAAAAAGACGCCTCATTTATTTTTGATGACCTTTGTCTATCCGCTTTTGAAACAATTTAAGATAAATTAATTAATGCACCAATTATGATAGCTCCAGTGTGAGACCTTCCCTTTGAGATCATGCGCGATGCGAGTAGTTTCTCGATGGGAGCCATATTAGGTCAACGAATATCTAAAAACTTCCCCCTCATTTATTACGCAAGTAAAACACTCACATTTGCACAAGAAAACTACACCACGATAGAGAAGGAGCTCCTAGTTGTTGTCTTTGTCTTCGATAAATTTCGGTCATATATTACACTTTCAAAAATTGTAGTTTTCACTGACCGCTCGGCCCTCGAGTACTTACTTGCTAAGATGGATGCTAAGCCGCGCCTGATACGCTGGATCTTACTCCTCTAGGAGTTTGACTTAGAAATCCGAGATAAGAGGGGGCCGAGAATTTCGCCGCCGATCATCTCTCTCTCCTAGATAATCTGTATATAGAAAATTTAGATGAAAAACGTTTAATGATTTCTTCCCTGATGAAAAGCTATTTTCTATTAACACTTCTCATTCACCGTGGTTTGCAAACATCGCCAACTATTTAGTGGCTCGTGTCCTCCTGAATGAGTTCTCCTCTCAGCAAAAGAAGAAATTCTTTTCTGAGTTAAAAAATTATTTTTGGGAGGACCTGCATCTCTTCCGAGTTTGTGCGGACCAGGTGATAAGGAGATGTGTTTCTTTTGAAGAAGGACAAGATATTCTAAAACACGTACACGAAGGACTAACTGGTGGTCACTATCAAGCTGATCTCACCGCTCACAAAGTGCTTTGCGCAGGTTTTTACTGGCCTAGTCTCTTTAAAATGCGCAAACTTTTGTGAGTATGTGTGATAGTTGTCAACGGTCGGGCAATATTTCCAATAAATATGAAATGCCGCAAAATTATTTCCTCGAGTGTGAAGTTTTCGACCTCTGGGAAATTGATTTTGTTGGCCCCCTTCCTTCTAACTTCGGGAACAAATAAATCTTAATTGTTGTAGATTATGTTTCACGATGGGCTGAGGCCCAAGCTCTTCCTACTAACGACTCCTGAGTCATAATTACCTTTTTTTTAAAAAAATTATTTTCTCGATTCGGTATTCCATCAGCCGTCGTTAGTGATAGGGGTTCACATTTCTGTAACGCGCAGTTTTCTAAAACTCTTATAAAATATGGCGTTACGCATAAGTTTTCAACTGCCTACCACCCTCAAACTAACGGAAAGTCGAAGTAGTGAACAAAGAGATAAAACGTATTTTAGAAAAGACTCTTTCCCCTTCTAGAAGACTAGTCAACAAAATTAGACGATGCTCTATAGGCCTACCGAACAGCGTACAAAATCGTCATCAGATGTACGCTATATCGGTTGGTTTATGGAAAATCGTGTCATTTACCTGTAGAATTAGAACACCATGCTTTTTGGTCCTTAAGGTTTTTAAATTTCGATCCCCACTCTCTCGGTGATTTTCGAAAATTTCAACTTAACGAACTCGACGAGTGGCACTCTTACGCATACGAAAATAACAAATTTTATAAAGAGCGGACGAAATATTTTCATGACAAACACTTAAAGCACCCAAAAACTTCAAACTGCAGGACCAAGTTCTTTTATATAATTCACGTTTATGTTTGTTTCCTGGCAAACTAAAGTCACGATGGTCTGCACTGTTTTTTGTTAAAGAAGTTTTCTCGTATGACACTGTGTTAATTTCACACCAAGATAAGTGTGATTTCAAAGTGAACGGGCAACGTCTTAAACTCTATTTTTCTGGTGATGATGATGTCAGTCTGAACAATGTTAAGTTTCTTCTATACGAACTTTAACTAACTTAAGACTATTTATTTTTGTTAAAAACTTTAAATATTATTTTGGACAATAATCTTTTGGTCAATATTATTGCGTTGAGCTCAACGATGTTTTAAACAAAGGGCGCTCTTGGGAGGCACCCCAAATTATTTTTTTGTTTTCTTTATTTTACACTTTTTGCCTCGGACGGTTTCGACGAGCTAAAGCTTCTGCGATAGTCTGCTCCAATGCTGCTGAATCCATCACGAAGTCCAAAGAAGACATTTCAAGAAGTTCCAAAGCGCAAGCATGGGGGAGCGACATCACTCAACATTTGCGACGCATAAATCCGGGGAAGTACCTGTTTTTCAATTCTGTACATTCATTTCTGTTTTAATTTCTCTATCTCCTTCCCCTCCTTTCTCCATTGAGGACAATATCCATTTTAAGTTTGGGGGAGGATTTCCTCCTTCTCTTATATTTATTTTGGTTCCTTTAAAAAATCAAAATCAAAATTATATATATATATATATATCTTAAAAATAATAAAAAAGAGATATACCTTTAAAATCCAAAAAAAAGTGAATATTTCATATATATATATATATATATATATATATATACTATTTGTTTTACTTTAATAGTTTAACGAATTCTGGTATTTCAATAGTACCTCTTGCGTTTTGTTTTGTTTTTCTCAATATTTCCTATAAAACCTAGCTAATTATAATCTTTCTAATCGTTCTTTCTAATTATGTTTTACAAGTAAAATGTTGGTCATGTTGTGTTTCTAATTCACGATAGCATGTTAATGTGAAACGTTTTTTCTAAAAACTCGCATTTTTATTATGGTTTTCGTTCTTTATTTTCTTTACTTTCTTAAAAATCTTTCATCCACTATTTTCTTTTTTTGTTTTTTAATAATTTTTATAATGTCAACTTTTGATTAGTGTAGTAGATGTGAACGATCCAAGTCGCTTATTATTTCTATTTTCAAGATAATTTTATTAGTCTTCATTTATTATCTAAGATTTGTTTTTTGAAATTTTTCAAAGCAAATGCTTTAGATAAATTTAGAAGCATGAAAATGATTTAGGCCGTTTTTATTTTCGTTTAAGGCTTCTTGCCAACCTAAATTTTTTTTATCTCTAGTTAACCGCTTTTGAGTCTTTTTCCGATTTCAATTGATAGCTCCACTTATCAATTCATTTTCATCAAAGATAAATTTTCCAACCTATCTAATCACACTAACCTTTTGAGTTTCATTAAAAAATTTCATGATTATGATAGGTTGTTTTGTGTTATATTTGAAGAACTTTTTGAAAAAATATGCTCAAAAGAAGTGTTTACTTTTGTCTGACAATTTCAAAATGAAAAGAAAAATTATATATAGCCTTTGTTTTGAAAAAAAGGAAAGAAAAACAAAAATGGAAAAGAAAAGAAAAAAGTGAAAGAAAAATATTTTATTTATGATAAAATTTTTGAAACTCTTTATTTTAGTTTAGTGTGATTTTAAAGCCTCCTTGTTTATCTTTGAATTTCACTCCTAATCATAATCCTAATCCAAACATTTTGGTCCTAATAAGCCCTTTTGATTCATGCTTTTGAATTTTGTTTATTACCTAAGTAAAGAAGAAAAGAAAATTAGTAAAGTTTTGGATTCAAATTTAGATTTTTGTTATTTAATTGATTTAGTTATAATGTGTCTCTTGGATCTAATATCAACTCAATGCGTTTTTTAATTTTGTTATTTTGCTCAAATTTATTTAAAGAATTTTGTTAAAATTTTGGATGATTTATTTTCGTTAGTAAAGTTTATAAATTGTTAAACTATACCTAAGTAACTGTTTTATGTTTACGTTTCACCTTCTCCCTACTTTGAATTTCGCATAATATTTGTGTAAGCATAATTAGAACTTTTTGGATTAGTCATTTTTTTGTTAGCTAGTTTTTTATATCTTTGCTTGGGGACAAGCAAAACTTAAGCTTGGGGGAATTTGATAGTATGTTTTGTAGTCTAAAATATTAAGGCATTTTCAGGTTTTTAATACACAAATCATGTCTTGTAAGCTTATATGTTGACCTCCTTTTGCATATATTATTGCCACTAATATGTTCTCTTCTTTTTGCAGGTTTTCACAGCTTTCAGCCAAAATGGCCTGACACGCCCCCCTGACACGCCCTCCCTGGGCATGTCCCAGGGCGTGTCCACCGTTGTACAGAAGTAATCATTATTTACATCAGAATCCAGCACCTGAGGTTAACCCCATACCAGACACGCCCTCCCCGGGCGTGTACTTAGGGTGTGTCACCTAAATAGAATGAAACAATCTGTCAGAAGTCAGATCCAAGAAATTCAGCATACACGCCCCCTATATGCTTGGGTAGGGCGTGTACCTGAGGCATGTCCTGCCAAGTTCCGAGGAATCACCGCAGCATGACTTTTACCCACTCCACCGTCACGCCGCAGTTACACGCCCGTATTATATGGGCGTGTCATCGAGGCGTGTAACTCAACTATGACCCCCGTCACTTTCAGCATTTAATTTCAGCCGTCAGGGACAACTCCAAGTCATCACTCGTACACTCACCTTCCGAGTGTGCCCTATTCATCCGAGAGTCGAGGCGCTCGACAGTTTAACGAAATCTTGGAAAACCCGGAGCTTAGTCACTTGCCGCGGCCGTTCTCGTCGATAAAGTACTTGTTTGATTATTAGGAGCGGTCGCGCACTCCAATTTTCGTCTTTTAGGGAAAACAAGTGGAAAAAGAATCCGTGCGCGACCCTAAGTTTCAATATTTTAGGAAAAGTAGCAAAAATTATCCCCATGACCCCAAATTTTGATACAACTCTTGGGATGGCCTAAAATGAGCCTAGTAATTTTTTTTATAATTTTCCAGGATATTTTGGGTATTTAATTTAGCCAAAAAAACTTAATTTTGGCTTTTAAAAATACTAAATTAATTCCAAAAATTCTCCAATTTTTTGTAGAGGTAGCTCCCATTATGGAGAACATTTTTTATGTTGGTCATTTTTCTTCTAGAGGCATAGGTTTGGCCTCAAAAATTTCCAAATTTATGGCCTTTGATTTGGTCTGCTAATAGCAGAAAAGCGTGATCCTGCGGCCGAGATTGGGCCGCAGGATGCTTTTTATCCTTCTTCCCCCACAAAGGATCGACATCGGATTCGCTGTGGGGGGCGCTGATGTAGAGGCGGGGCGGGATTTAAGATAACGCCAGCCGCCCGATCTTCATCACCAGATCGGGCGGCTGCTGCTTCTCGCTAGCGGTGTAGAGGTTGAGCCTCCGCCTCCACCTCCACCACTGCCAGCAGGTCGCCATAGACGCCAGCGCCGACCCCGATTGGCTCGTCGGGGGCCGGCGGTTCTCTAGGCGGTGGTCCGGCGGCCTGGCGCAGCCGGCCGCCGCTGGAAATAATCTTCCCGAGAGCATGGGGTGGCGGTGGCCCTGCTCTCGGCGCCACCGCGCCACCCCCGCTCATCGGGTAGCCTGCCACCCATCAGTCCACCCCCGATCGATGCGCCGGGGGTCGGGATTCACGCCGACGGTGGTCCGGCGGCCATGCGTCGCCGGCCGCCGTCGCCGGTTTAAAACAGAGAAAGCTCTGTTTTTTGCGGGTGCCGCCGAAACCACGTTCCGGCAGCACCGCCGCACTCCGCCGCTGGGGCCGCTGCCCTAGTGGTATAACACTCCCTTAGCGCCACCACCGGTGCTGGGGGAGGATTCCTCCTCTTTGGGCACCACCCGGCCTAGAACTAGGCTCGGGTGGCGCCGGCGGCGCTACGGCCGCCGGGAGCGCCATGCATCACATCGAAAATGGAGAGGGGGAGGGAGAGAAGGTTCCACCTGGGTCTGGTGGTCTCGGGAGGGGCCGGCTTGGTCGGCCATGGCTTGGTGGGGGTGGAGGAGGGGGAGGAGCTCCTCGGGTTGCCTTTTTCCGACCACCAGGGTTCCGGCAGGGGGGAGCAGGGGGAGGGAGTGGCTCAGAGGCTTGGGGAAAGGAGAGGGGGGTGGCCTTTATAGGGTTGGGGAGGGGGAGCTCCCCTCCCTTTGGATGGTGTGGGACTAATCCCTCCTTAGGGAGGGATTAATCCCACCCTCCAGCTGTCCAAGGACAGCTGGAGTGCAGTGATTTTCCCCACATGGGAAAAAAGTCAAGCCCTCCCCTTGGGCTTGGGCTTTTAGGTGGGAAAGAGAGGAGGGAAAAGAGAGAAAAGGGGAATAGGGTGGGCCTCCATTTAACTTAGGGAGGCTTGCTGGTTGGGGGCCCAAGAAGAGTGAGGGGGGCATGGGCCATCCTTCCTTGGATAGTAGGTGGGCCCTTCTTGGAGAAAAATCCAAAAGATGGATTTTTAGGTGGGTTTGACCAAGTCAACCCTAGGGTGGGTCCCCATTGCTGGTCAAAGTCAAAGTGGGTCCAAGTCATCGGAGTTGGGTCAAAGTTCGGGTGTCGTGTCATAAATGGTGTGCGCACGCTTTTCGTTGCACGACTACACTTGATTTGACCACGAGTTGACCAATTATCGTCGAAATTGACTGGGACGACTTCTGTTGACTTCGTATTGACCACACGAGTCCAACGCCACTGACTGGGGTTGAATCGAAGTCTATTTGGTGAAAATCCAAAATTTGCGCGTCGCAACGCGCTAAAATGGTCGAAGTGTGTAAAACTGTCATTAGACCTCTGATTGTGGCGTGACGGGTTCTGATGCACCTGTTTAGGTTATATGAGGTCACAGGAATCGACAGAACTCAATTCGGAGTTCTCTAGGTCGATATCCAAAATCTGCTCTCGTTGTGTTTTACGAGAAATTGTGACATTCACTATATGACCTCGGGGTTCAACTGAACGAGTTACGATGCACTCGCATTGACTACACGAGGTCACAAGAACTGATAGAACTCAATTCGGAGTTCTCTAGCTCTATTTCCAGCCGAGGGTAATTTCCCACCGGGTCCGAGGTAGGGTTTGGGCCACTTTTATTAAGCCCACTAGTGCTCTGGTGGCCCAATAAAAGTCGGGATGTTACGGGGGGGGGGGGGGGGGGGGGGGGGGGGGGGGGGGGCATGTGGAAGTCTTGTAAGGAGCTATTGAGAGTTTATTTCAGTGCATTTTAGTTCGATGTTTTCGTTTTTTAACATTCTTGCAATCGCTTTTATCACACTTGTGATTTATTTGGAAACTATTTTTGTAATGTCTCTATGTCCTCTTTGTGACTGTTATGCAAGAAGAAATAAAATAGTTCGATATTCTCTTTCTCTCTTTCTTATTATGCATTTTCTTCATATAGTTTTTGTTCACTACTACTTCATGAGTAACTAAAGCCTCCTAGCACTCGATCTTGATGATCTGAGGTTGAGTTAATTAAGTTATGATGCTTTAGTACTTTCTCTTTTTTAGGTTTAGGCATTCGATTTACTCTTGGAAAATCATGTTTGGAATTATATCATTGATATATAATTTTCATCTAGGTTTTCAATCTTAGCTAGCCGAGAGCCTCATAGTTTGAAGTGAACACTCAAGAGTAAAGAGAGTTGCACGCACCCCTCGAGAGAGGCAGACATTAAATCTCCCGGATTTAAGTGAAATCCAATAGCGAGGTTCTCCACTTAAGGCGAGCTTTAGGCCTCCGAAGTTGGACCAGAGTCCGGTCGGACCTTCCTAAACTCAGTTGGGCACGACTTCGAGAGAAGCGTGTTCAAGCTTTGGGAACCTCCACGGTCAAGGATCTTTACCTTATTAAGATTAGGTTTATTACTTTACCTTTAATTTACTTATGCCGAGGTGATTCACGATCGAAGGCTACTTTCTTTTCATCGTTTCAAGTAGTTGTCCTTATTAGTGCAAGTACTCTTCCTTTCAAAATTGCAAGAAGTTTCATTTCTTTCTAAAAATAGTTAACAAACCCCAAAAGATTTTCTGATAAGATAATAGTTTTTCGTGTGAGTGGAATTACTCAACAGTTCCTGGATTTTAATACGACACTTGTGTCCCCTCGCTACAATTCGATAGGTATACTTGCCTTCATTGGATTGCTAGTTCGGATTTCTTTTCAAAACGGATTTGTAGACATCACCGACAAGTGTGCAAACATGACTGTTGAAGAAGATGACGTCGTCGCTATTCGCTGCAAAGGCGAAGATCTTCCTTAAAACAGAGAGATGAAGGCGATCTTCTATGATCGCAAGAAGCAGAGGAAGCCTGTGATCAACGTCACTCCAATTGGGTTGATCTGGGTCGTGACTATGTCGAAGTACCTTAGTATCTAGCAGTAGTCCGACCATGAGAGAAGTCGCAGGCCTACTTCGAAGTGGCGGAGTGGGAGGATGAGCTCGTCGTCCATAGTAGTGTTAAGTTGCTCAGTCCGGGTAGGAAGTTTAGCCAAGTATCCCTTGGGCAGAAGCTACTATCAAATTCCGCTAAGTCCCACTCGTCGGCGACTGATTTCTTGAAAACAACATCGGCAAAGTTTCTCGCGTGGGCCTAGCGGCGAGCATTAGCGTCATCACCAACCATCTCGAAAGTCAAGCAAGTAACATAGCTAGTAATAAGAGAGGCGAGTACATTGAGCGAGAAAGGGAAGAACTAGAGATACACACGTGCAAGGATGAGAATTCACAACAATGTAATAAAGACACACCTAACTCTTCTATTTATAGGCAGAGGTCAGGAGGTATTAGGTGCCTCGAGAGAGTATCAGTCTAAGTCGCTACCTACCCGTCAAATCCAAAAAGCTGCCAAAGCCTTGTCTCGCGAAGGTTCCAACGAAAAGTGTCTAACTCGGCAGAACCTGCACAGTTAACCCAAGAAATCACAAAAAAGAACGAAATAAAAGTAGACATCAACACAGAAAAAGGTCACAAACTCTGCGCGAGATCGAAGCTCGCCATAGTATTTAAATAATGTTCAAAGAATTGTTCAGTACAATATCGCCAAGGGCGAGGAAAGAGAAAAAAAGACTTAAAAGAAAAATCCCAGTTCCTAGGAGGTTACTGCTCTTGAAAAGGAAAATGTCGCCCGACCCATCCCATGTCACGAGCTCGTCGGTAGTGCTCACTGACCACTTGTAACACCCCGAAACTCAAAAGAGGGACGGGTAGCGTTTTGAGCCAAGTTTGGGACTTGGTAGGGGTCACACGGCCTGGGAAACGGGCGTGTGTCCCAGGGCCGTCTCATACTCGGGTTCGACGATGTCGTGTGATCGACGAAACTGCAGTCGATGATCATCGAGACAACTAACACGGCCTGAGACACGGGCGTGTCCCAGGCCGTATCCTGCTCGGGTAGTTAGCTGAGCTGTGTCGGGGAGGAACACGACCTGGAGCCCAGGCGTGTTCGGGTTGGACACGGGTGTGTCAAATGTGACACGGGTGTATCGAGTACCCGTGTTCTCCTCGAGTTATGTTTGGTCCTGTGTCGATGGAGGAACACGCCCCGCAACACGGGCGTGTTCTGAATGACACAGTCGTGTCAGGTGCGACATGGGCGTGTCAGGTGCGACACGAGCGTGTCGAGAGCCCGTGTCCTGGACTGGACACGACGGTTTCGGCGTCGATTGAGGCACACGGCCTTGGACACGGGCTTGTCACAAGCCGTGTTCGGCCCAGGAATCTGATTTTAAGTGCGAATCGTGGCCGTCCGTTTCCTTCTTTTAGGATCCAATGGCCCAGGTCTGTTCTTGCTAGGATATACCCTGGAATAGGGTTAAAAACCCTCATTCCTTTCTGGGTTTTCTCTTTCTAAGACTTCTAGAGAGAGGGGAGAGTATGGAAGAAGAAGGAGGAGGGATCCAGCCGCCGGTGGAGCTTCGAAGCCCCAAATCGCAAGCCGAGTTCGGATCTACGGAGGCGAGGACGTTGCGGTGCTTTTCATCCGCATAGATCTTCATGGCACCAAAGAGAAATGCTAGGGTAACGATTCTCATCTTGGACATGTGAAGTCCTCTTTCTTTCTGCACAGGAAACCCGCTCTCGCGAGTATGCGGTGAGTGTGAGGTGTTCCTTCGGGTGGATATGAATAGTCCCTCTTGTTTTGCATGTAGAGTCCAGAATCGAAGTACGGACATAGGCATGGTGTGTGAAGCCTACCTGGACAAGTTGGTCTGGATTGTGATGTTTTATTATGCATGGATAGCCGGAGAAGACTTCGTGGCAATGGTTGTTTTCGGGTTTTCTACGTGGTAGATTGTAACAGGGAACCTTGGGGACAAACTCCAAGGTGCACTCGAAAATCTGGGCAGAAGTGTGATTCTGCCATCTTGGTGGCCTGAGAGACAACTTGCACATAACTGGGGTTATGAAAAATGTGTGATTGGTTTGGGACTCAGGGAAGTTTGACCCGCACATATGGCTTAAATTGACATTGCGGTGTGAGCAACGGGACAGGCGGAACCGTATCCGCTCTATATCGTTCGGTTAGAGAGACTTAAAGTATGCGGCACTCGCCGTTGGCATAAATGGAGGGTTTTAGGTATAGACTGGTAAGACTATAATGCTCACGAGATTTGCCGTCCAAGGTGCGGTGGTGAGACCGCGGATTTTTGACCGGGTTCACCGAGAATGTGCCCTGAGAGCACGTGGTGTGTGGCCGTGCGAGCCTACACCTGTGATGATGTGTAATTTCACTACTGTTAAGCTATGCTAATAAAGTGCAGGGAAAGAACATCGTCGCCCCGAGTTTATGAGCGGGGTCACTATAATTTGGTCAGCTTTAGCTGACCGTTGCTTTTGTTTGTCGCCTCCTCGGTGGATTGTTGCTTGTAGGTGCTGCGGAGTCTAGTGGCAAATAGCGGGCAAAAGCCCTTGTTGCTGAGCCGGCCCTCGAAGGCCTAAATTTGAACGTTTACTTTTATTCTCATGTGTGATCGGTCTGCGTACCGAGGTTTAGAAGACACTTTTATTTGAGTAAACTCTTGTAAGGCCATAATGCCAAGTACTTGTGTATTTGTATGTTCACTCCTGTTGGATTTTTGTAATGGGCATTCATGCTGTGGCCGGGTTCTTAATTTTGCAACTTTTAAATTGCTTCCGCTAGAATGTACTCTGTGTAAGACGTTGGTTATTGGAAGGATGGTTCCATTGCGTAACCCTTCGGTCTGTCTGTGATATATGACGTCGGGCCCCGGCCTGACCTACTGTTATATGCTATGCGACGGATAGGGGATGTTACACCACTGCCATCACATCATCGCTGCGATGTAGCTGGTCCTACATCCTCACTAGTCGTCCCGCAGTGCCCATGCTTGCCCGCATCCCGGACATGTCCTCATGATGAAGTTGTTAGCTATGAACGGTCATGTTTTGTCGCCGCTCTAGCTCATCGATCGCCAGGAAGCGGGACTCATAGCCAACAAACCTTTCTGAGAGCTCCTCTATCTTCATCATTTGAACCTCTAGGGAAGAGATCTGATGATGAGGGTCAAAGATAACGAGATGATTAAACTTTGCCTCCAGTTTCATGTATGCACATACAACAAACCGACGATACGTGTAGGCTAGGAGGCAGAGGGCGTCGTTGAAAGCCGCTCCCGGGGTTGCAGAGTGACCTGTCAAAGTAGAAAGGAAGCCGCTACATCAGATGAAGCCACAACAAATCAACAATCAACCAACCCAGCAATAAGCGAGTTACCAGGCAGAGGAGATTGAGACCGGCGGGTGGGGGGAGGGTTGCGACGTGCTGTATCCTGCAGGCCTGATAAGGAGCTTCCCGGGTGATTGGAGGCTTACCCCTGACCGTGACCACAAGAATCTCACCCTCCAGTCCTTAGCGAGAAGTAGTGGAGTGCCTTCCTCCCCGATCTTGTGACGAGCTCGTAGGAGCATTCAAGGGAGCCAGAGCCTTTTAAGATCGGATATTAGGAGGGGTATTATGTAAGACCCCCCCTACCAAGGAGGGCTACCGGGTCTTATGCCCAGAACCGCCGCCTTACGGTGGCACTAATTCACGGGTTAGTCGACACCGTAACACGCCGATTCTGCCGGCTAGTACGATCATTTAACCTGTATGCCAATATGAGAAGAAAGAAGTAAAACTGTATGTAAAACCATCAGTCCACAAGCCACATAATACAATAAATAAAATGAAAAGTACATCACTATAGTCCACAGAAGAGTACAAATGGAAGAGTAAAAAGGGCTTATGCCCAGTACATCAAAATCACTCTCTCTCAAAATAATAAATGCAGAAGCTATACTAGAACATCAGATCTCGTCCCACCTGAGGACGCACAGTAGTGGTAGTAGCCTACTAAAGCGGTATCTACTCCTCATGTCCTGCCTCCTCGACGTGCTGTTGCTCCATCTCCACGGGCTCCTAAAAATAGTTGGTCACCGACCATTAGTCAAAAAAACTAAGTCGTTTCCTCCGCACCTCGCCCCGCAGCTCTTAGGCACCGAGCGGGAGGACGAAGCGGAGGACAACAAAAGGGGTAGCAAAGTGGAAGCAGGTGACAGTATCTAACTAGAGTTGTAATAAGTAATGTAGTTCTACTCTAGCAGTTCTAAGTACGGTACAAGTAATAAGTAAGAGCAGTGCAGTAAAGGAAAGTATAGAACAGTAATATGAACAAGTAAATAAACTAAACTACCACTATGTTATCATCACAAACGTACCCTAACTTATATAAATACCCATACAAATATATAAGTTAGGGTTTTCAGGAAATTTAACTTATCATATAAAAGAGCTCATACTAATTTATATGATAAGGATCTATGAAGCGTATGACCTAATATGGATGAATGATATGATGCAATTTATGCGCAGACAAGTGCAACTTTTTTTTTCTCACACACGACTCTGTGATCACAGACCTTTAGTTCCCACTTTTTGAGAGCTAGCATCACTCTCGGGTACCACCGCTGTGGCTACGGCAGCAGCGGAGCAGGCGTCTCCGCTTCTAGACCGGTATGCACACTACCAAGCCTTAGACCCATCCCATACGCCTATGTACACGTCCAAGGTTCACTCTAGAGTCTCGCGTACGTACTTTGCTGACAAACCCGTCAGTCTTGTTGGGTCGGATGTGTGTTATCGGGGATCGTCCTCCAGACCGCAGTGTAAAACAACTCACTGGCCCCTCTAACTCTCACAACCGCCTGGTGCACCGTACTGCCATCGGTGTGACGAATGGCCAGTACCGCTTGCCCCGCCACGATATTTATGCACATGCAAGTAATTCATACTGAGCCTCCCGCTCGCAGGACCAAACCCGTCCTGAATCCCTCAAACCCAAACCCGGGTGAGAACGCGCATTAGTGCCTTTATATCAACTCCCTCAAACCCAGAATGGGTGAGATCGCACATTAGTGCCTTTATACCAACTCCCTCCAACCCTAAACGGGTGAGCATACATCATGAATCTCTCCAACCCTACACGGGCGAGAAGGTACAACAATGTCTTAACCTATTAAACTACTCTTGTCTACAGGTTATTATACTTAGAGATTTAAGGTTAATCCCAGAACTGCCCCCGGTATTCCCTGTGAGGGCTCTCAAGGGGCACTAGGAACTGTGTTGGGATTACGCCCAGCGTTCCCTTTCGCAAGGATATTTATTTTAGTTGAGGTGAAACGAACCTGGATTGGGGCTTGGCGGCGGTTTGGCGGCGGTTGGCCATGGAAATTTTCCTCTCCGGCGAGCTTGCTCCTGAACCCGATTCTCCACCAAAAGCTTCGATCCAGGTATCGAATTCCACTCCTTTGGACCTTCTGAAGCTAATGGGATGGTTGGTTTTGGCTGATATGGCTTGTATACAGAGATGCCATGATGGGAATTTCAGCCATGAACTTTGGTTTCTCCTCCTTAGCTCCAAGTGGCATGAAATTGGGTTGGAAAGGATGATAATTAATGTGTGGGTTCAGATCTGTGCTTGGGAAGAGAGGAGAAGGGCCACATGGCCTTCATCCCCATTTTCCCTCTCTTCTCTCTCCTCTTTTTCCCCCAATTTCCAAAACTACCCCCTTGCATGCAATCTCTCTCCAATTTCAGGAGGGTAGGGGCTGTCATTAACCATTAAGGCTGGTCATGGGTCTTGGTTCATGGGCTTAGCCCATTGGAAATGAGCTTGACACTCATTTTCTCTCTTTAGGCCTTATATTGACCAAATTGACTTTTAGGGTTGACTTGGTCAACCATGGTGGGTGAGCTGACCCTACTTGGTGGTAATGGGTCTAGTGGTACCACCCAACTTGGGTTGGGTCAAGGGGGTGCCCTACTTAGGCTAATTGGGCTTATGAGTGTGGGTTTGACCAAATTAAGCCCAAGGTTGACTTTGGTCAATTGGGGTCAAAGTGTTGACCTAGTGACATGCCCTAGGGTCCACTTAGTTTGTTTTTAGGGTTAGGGCAATGTGGTGGGGTCATGGTGTGGCTAGGGTCCCTATTTAGGCTAGTTTGACCTAGTTTGACTTTGGTCCTATAGTGGGCTCCACATGGCTATCACCCACTACCTAGGGTCAAACCTAGTTGATCTCCTTAAATCTCACCCCAGGCCTAACCCAATCTAAGTTGAGGGGTCCAGAAGTAACATGGGATGTTACAAATTCCAATAAACAAGAAAATAATTTCGTCCCCGAAATTTAAGTTCGGGTCTACGGGGTTCTACTTGCAAGAATTATCAAGAATTTTAAAGACATAACTTAAAAGTACCTGATGTGAATAGCTCCGGGTGTTGTTCCAGCATCAGATCCCTCGGCTCCCAAGTGTGCTCCTCCCGTCCATGGTTGGACCACATCACCTTCACTAGAGGGACCTTCTTCTTCCGCAACACTCGGATGGCTGTATCATCAATCCGGATCGGCTCCAATCTTACTGATCTGTCAGGCTCTACCGGTCCGGCTGTAGTAGTAATGTGATGCTCCGGCCGAAGGAGAGCTCTTCGCAAGGAAGGGACATGGAAGACGTCATGTAATGCACCCAACTCCGGTGGCAGCTGCAGTCGGTAAGCCAAGGGGCCGATCCGCTCCAGGATCAGGTATGGCCCCATGTATCGTGGACTGAGCTTCTTGTGCCTCCGCACCCGAGAGACACCGTGTACTGGACGTATCTTCAAGAATACTCTGTCTCCAACCTGGAACTCCACCTTCCGGTGCCGAGCATCATAATACTTTGTCTGCCTGCTCTGGGCCTCTAGTAGCCGATCTCTGATCAATCGAATCTGAGCCTCAGTATCCTCTATATAATCAGATCCAAGAGCCCTGGTATCCACATCCTGAACCCATGATAGCGGTGTCCGACATCTCCTCCCATAAAGTGCCTCGTATGGAGCCATCCTGATGCTAGCCTGGTGGCTGTTATTATACGAGAACTCAATCAATGGTAGCAGCCTCTCCCAAGGCTTCCCCGTATCCAATATGCATAGTCTGAGCAGGTCCTCCATGGTCTGGATGGTCCGCTCGGTCTGTCCGTCGGTCTGCGGATGGAAGGCGGTACTAAAAGTAAGCCGAGATCCCAAGTAAGCATGCACGGCCCTCCACTCGCTCGAAGTGAACCGACCATCACGGTCCGAAACAATAGTCCTGGGGATGCCATGATACCTGACGTACTGCTCCACAAATAATCTCACCAGAACTGCAACTGGGGCATCCTTTCGAACTGGAATAAACCGCGCTACCTTGGTCAATCTATCCACTATAACCCATATAGAATCATGCCCAGAGTGGGAGCGAGGCAATCCGTGTACAAAGTCCATAGCAATGTCTTTGAACTTCCACTCTAGAACTGGCAGTGGATGTAGTAAACCTCCCGGGCTCTTGCATTCTGCCTTCACACGCTGGCAGGTCTCGCAATGGGTCACAAAATCCGTGATCTCCCTCTTCATCCCGGGCCAATACATAGACCTCCGCAAATTTGCCCACATCTTGGTGATGCCAGGGTGCACTGAATATCTCGAGCAATGTGCCTATCTGAGTATATCATCCCGGATACTGCCCCCTGCTGGTATGTAGATGCGCCCCCAGAACCGAAGAAGATCATCCTGTAGCGTGTAGTCCTCGACCTTGCCCCTCTCTAGGGCACTGAAAATCGGCTGTAACGCAGCATCCAGCCTCTGATGTGCTCGGATGCGCTCCTGTATATCATCGCCACTGATCACTGAGCTCAAATACTCTCTATATACTACTGGCTCGGTCTCGGACACCATGGTAATGTGCATGTCATCCATCATCTGTAGCAGCTCTATAGACATCAATCGGGGCTCCGGTCCAGAAGTGCTGGCCCTCCTGCTCAAGGCATCTGCTACCGTGTTCGCTTTCCCCGGATGATAGTGGATCTTGTAATCATAATCATAGAGGAACTCCAGCCACCTCCTCTGTCTCAGGTTTAGGTCCTTCTGTGTATCGATATACTTGAGATTCTTGTGATCTGAAAAGATGTCACAATGAATCCCGTATAAGTAATGCCTCCATATCTTTAGGGCAAAAACCACAGCCCCAAGCTCTAGGTCATGTACTGGATAGTTATGCTCATGCTTCTTCAACTGTCTCGAAGCATAAGCAATAACGTGTCCATGCTGCATCAGGACTGCACCCATCCCCTGATAAGAGGCGTCCGTATAGATCTGGAATCCTTCGCTCCCGGATGGAAGCGCAAGGATGGGGGATGAGATGAGTCGGTCCTTCAGCTCCTGAAAAGCCGTCTCACACCGCTCTGTCCAAACAAAATCTGTGTCCTTCTTTGTCAAGGACGTGAGGGGGAGTGCTATCCTCGAGAACCCCTCCACGAACTTGCGATAATACCCTGCTAGCCCCAAGAAACTGCGGATGTCAGATGCAGTCTTCGGCCGTGGCCAATCCCTCACTGTCTCTATCTTGGCTGGGTCCACTGCTAACCCAGCCCCACTGATCGTGTGCCCCAGGAAAGCCACCTCCTGCAACCAGAACTGGCACTTCGAAAATTTTGCGTACATCTGGGTCTCCCTCAGCCTCTGCAAGACCTGTGTCAGGTGCTCCGTATGCTCCTCCTGAGTCCGAGAATATATAAGGATGTCGTCGATGAAAACAATCACAAAGCGGTCTAAGAAAGGCTCGAATACACGGTTTATTAGACTCATGAATGCGGAAGGAGCATTCGTGAGCCCAAAAGGCATCACCGTGAACTCGTATAATCCATAGCGTGAACTGAATGTCGTCTTCGGTATGTCCTCTTCCCTGATACGGAGCTGATAGTAGCCGGATCGCAAATCTAGCTTGGAGAACCAGAAGGCTCCCTGTAGCTGGTCAAATAACTCATCTATCCGAGGCAGAGGATAGGTATTGCGGACCGTTAACCGGTTCAGCTCCCGGTAATCTATACATAGTCGCAGTGATCCGTCCTTCTTCTTCACAAAGAGAACTGGCGCTCCCCACGGCGATGAACTGGGCCGCACAAATCCTGACTCGACTAGCTCCTGCAGTTGAGTCCTGAACTCTGCTAACTCCCTGAGAGCCATCCTGTAGGGTGCCCGGGACACCGACCTCGCTCCCGGTACTAGCTGAATCCTTAAATCCAAGTCTCTAGCAGGTGGTAGCCCGGGCAATTTCTCCGGGAATACGTCGGAGAAATCCCGGACCACCGGAATATCTGAGATAGTCGCCTCTGTTCCCACCATCTCGAAGCAGACAAGATAAACTTCTTCACCCTGCTCATGGGCCTTCACAGCCTGTACAGAAGATAACAGTAGGTGGCAGATAGGCTGGATACCTTCAACGATAACATGAGAGTCGCCATGCCTTAGCGTGATCCTCCTGGACGGACAATCTATCTGGGCATGGTTCCGATGCAACCAGGCCATGCCCAAAATCAAGTCAAAGTCCTGCAGCTTCAGAATAGTTGTCGGCGCCTCAAATGCCTTGCCGCCAATCTCGGCCTCCATATCACAATGTGCAGTGGTCCGCAGCTCCGACCCATCGGGTAGACGCACCCTCATCTCTAGTCCAGGAAACCTCTCCACGCCTTCGAGTCCGTCGATGAAGGCCTCGGATACGAACGAGTGCGAAGCACCCGTGTCAAAGAGAGTATGAGCGGGCTTGCCGCTGATCATAACTATGCCTGAGGTTTGTTTATGTGAAAGTTAATTGTTATCCTATAGTTCCAGGTACTATATATATATCATTGAAAACTCAAGAAAATCCATAATTAACTTTAAGTACCTGTGATAACCTCCTCGGGGTTCCTCGGCTCTGTGAGGTCCAAGGCGTATATCTGCTCCTGCTCACGTCTCCTGCCGTGATATCCCCGGCCTCGGCCTCGTCCTCGGCCCCGTCCTCGGCCCTGCTGTACTGGGGCCACTGGAGGTGGAGGAGGAGGAGGGGGATGGAATCGGTGCGGGCACTCCGACCTGATGTGCCCGGGCTGGCGGCATCCGTAACAAACCACTTGTCGATGGCCTCGGTCATCCTGTCTCCTCGGATCATGTATTTGTAGAGGTGGGGGAGCCAATGCTGGAGGAGGACCATGCTCCTGCCTGAAGTTGGGACGACGACGTCCCCCACCCTTCCTGTATTCGATGGTCCTGCCTCTCTGAGAGCCCCTACTGCTCTCTCCTGATGTCGACCCATCAAATGGTCTCTTCCCTCCGGCTCGCACCATCAGCTGGTCAGCCTCCAGCTTCTTCGCCATCTCAATGATCTGCCTAGATGTGCCATGAGAAATAAACAGCAAGGCCTGCCTCAAATCGTCCCTGAGGCCCCGGTAAAATCTCTTGGCATACCTCCTATCATCGGTATCCTGAATCCCTGCGAACCTGGCCAAATGAGAGAACTCTCTCTGATACTCTATCACTGATCTAGTCCCCTGCTTGAGGTTCAAAAACCTCTCCTCCAAGGCATCTCTGTCCGTGGCAGAGACGAAGTGCTCCAGAAACACATCGCCAAACTCCTCCCATGATATCTCTGACAGCTCAAAGTCCGCATAAGTAGACTCCCGGACTGATTTCCACCATCTCTTCGCATGAGCCTCTAGCACAGAGGTGGCTAGGGGTACTGCCTCGCCGACTGGGCAGCAGATGCCTGCTAAGATCTCGTGTATGGCCTCCAGCCATTCTTCCGTCTTCACCGCATCCTCTGTCCCACGGTACGTCGGTGGGGACAGGCTCTTGAATGCACTCAGCCAGCTCGACCCCGGATTTGGCTGTGGAGCCGGAACTTGCTGGGCTCTGAAGGCATCCAGAATTGCCGTCAAGGTCTGCCCCATCTCCGTATATAGGAATGAAGTGGCAGCTGGAGGGGGAGGAGCCACATTTTGCGGCGCGGCGACCTGTGGAGGTTGCATAAAGGTAAGGTTAAAACAAAACTGGCCTAACTCATTATACTTTGTGGACCATTTATGTGACTTTACACATGAGCACACCACTGCTTCCGCTGCATAGTTTGTCCGCAAACTAATGCTCGGGCGGGGTGGTCCCATGTTGTGGACTTCTTTCTCATATGATCGTTGTTCAAGTGATACCAGTTTGTAAGACCTCCCCCCCTCCCCCTTACCAAGAAGGGCTACAGGGTCTTATGCCCAGAACCGCCGCCTTACGGTGGCACTAACTCACGGGTTAGTCGACACCGCAACACGCCGATTCTGCCGGCTAGTACGATCATTTAACCTGTAGGCCAATATGAGAAGAAAGAAGTAAAACTGTATGTAAAACCATCAGTTCACAAGCCACATAATACAATAAATGAAATGAAAAGTACATCACTATAGTCCACAGAAGAGTACAAATGGAAGAGTAAAAAGGGCTTATGCCTAGTACATCAAAATCACTCTCTCTCAAAATAATAAATGCGGAAGCTATACTAGAACATCAGATCTCGTCCCACCTGAGGACGCACAGTAGTGGTAGTAGCCTGCTGAAGCGGTATCTGCTCCTCATGTCCTGCCTCCTCGACGTGCTGGTGCTCCATCTCCACGGGCTCCTAAAAATAGTTGGTCACCGACCATTAGTCAAAAAGACTAAGTCGTTTCCTCCGCACCTCGCCCCGCAGCTCCTAGGCACCGAGTGGGAGGACGAAGCGGAGGACAACAAAAGGAGTAGCAAAGTGGAAGCAGGTGACAGTATCTAACTAGAGTTGTAATAAGTAATGTAGTTCTACTCTAGCAGTTCTAAGTACGGTACAAGTAATAAGTAAGAGCAGTGCAGTAAAGGAAAGTATAGAACAGTAATATGAACAAGTAAATAAACTAAACTACCACTATGCTATCATCACAAACGTACCCTAACTTATATAAATACCCATACAAATATATAAGTTAGGGTTTCCAGGAAATTTAACTTATCATATAAAAGAGCCCATACTAATTTATATGATAAGGATCTATGAAGCGTATGACCTAATATGGATGAATGATATGATGCAATTTATGCGCAGGCAAGTGCAACTCACACACAACGACTCTGTGATCACAGACCTTTAGTTCCCACTTTTTGAGAGCTAGCATCATTCTCGAGTACCACCGTTGTGGCTACGGCAGCAGCGGAGCGGGCGTCTCCGCTTCTAGACCGGTATGCACACTACCAAGCCTTAGACCCCTCTCATACGCCTATGTACACGTCCAAGGTGCACTCTAGAGTCTCGCGTACGTACTTTGCTGACAAACCCGTCAGTCTTGTTGGGTCGGATGTGTGTTATCGGGGATCGTCCTCCAGACCGCAGTGTAAAACAACCCACTGGCCCCTCTAACTCTCACAACCGCCTGGTGCACCGTACTGCCATCGGTGTGACGAACGGCCAGTACCGCATGCCCCGCCCCGATATTTATGCACATGCAAGTAATTCATACCGAGCCTCCCGCTCGCAGCACCAAACCCGTCCTGAATCCCTCAAACTCAAACCCGGGTGAGAACGCACATTAGTGCCTTTATATCAACTCCCTCAAACCCAGAATGGGTGAGATCGCACATTAGTGCCTTTATACCAACTCCCTCCAACCCTAAACGGGTGAGCATACATCATGAATCTCTCCAACCCTACACGGGCGAGAAGGTACAACAATGTCTTAACCTATTAAACTACTCTTGTCTACGGGTTATTATACTTAGAGATTTAAAGTTAATCTCAGGACTGCCCCCGGTATTCCCTGTGAAGGGCTCTCAAGGGGCACTAGGAACTGTGTTGGGATTACGCCCAGCGTTCCCTTTCGCAAGGATATTTATTTTAGTTGATGGCTACCCATGTATCTCCCCAGCTCTCCTTATTGCTCTAGTACAACCCTAGTGACTTAAGGTGTTACCGGGAAACCGACGGTCTTCCGCCGACCCCCACTCCAGATGCTAACTAAGACTTGCACTTCTGGTTACTCATGTTGAACTCTCTTATTTCTGCCGATAATCAATCCCCTGGTAACCCCTAAGGCAAGACCTATTTGTGTTATATGCAGATCATGTCCTATGATTACCCTAAAAATGTGATCTTCCAAACCTTAAGGCATCTTGCCTCTAAATATTTATCCTAGGGTGGTGTGGACTAAGGGAACTACCCTATTAATTCTCATAATTTTTCTTGGCCAAATAGTCCTTTAATTAAATCTTTTAATTTAAACACTAGGTCACTTTACACATGAAGTAGTATGATTAAATATCCAATGACCTAGGAATTTTTTTCCTGAGATGTATATTGATAAAATATTGCTGCCTACAGAGTTTCATAATTTTCCATTAATTATTTATTCCCATTTCCTATTTAATATCAAATTCACACAAATTCCATTTTCCAAATGAAGTATAGGCATTATGTAATCAAAAATTCCAGGAAAATTACAGAGCTTTTAGAACACTAATTTATGACTATTGGCAGAGTATCATCAACATTTATTGTGAAATGGCCTATAAAATTCCATTATAACATATTTACCAAAAATATCATTGTATTAATTTAACAACTAACAATGCATCCATTAATTCTGAGAAATTCATGCAAAACTAATAATACCATTTTATAGCAGTAGAATAAATTTCAAATTTGTCTGAGGTACATATCCATCATTTCAAGAATTAATAAGATAAGGGTAAAATGGACAATTTAAGATATCTACTCCAAAAGTTCTTCAAAACAGAGGGATCATATTTTTTCTAAGTCAAATGTGGCATTATCTATGCCTTGGCAAAATTTTAGGATTTATACTTGAGTAAAACCTATTTTCCAATTTTATTTCCAAAATAGCTATATTTAAATTAAATTTCAATAAATGGAATTTTTGATTCCAAAAATTCCATGATTAATTTGAGGGATTAAATTTACCCTAATGAACCACTGTGAATAATTCCAAGACCTTTACATGTCACTATTGGGCTGAATACACTATATTTGCATTTTTGCTAATTGCACACCAAGGCATAACATGAGCTAACACATGCAAGTGGATTCTCCAACATGCAGTGAACCCAAGGTGCTGAAAATTTTATCATGCACCAAGGATGTCCCCAGTGACCCACCACCAAGATTTGGGATCATGGGGAGGTGTAAAACTCCCTATATTTCATTTATTTGTATTTTGATATTTTGGCAAAAACTATAGGAAAATGTTCTTTAAAAATTCCTAATATTTGGCAGGGGCTAAGTATGCCATAACCATGCATGTGCCCAAAATTTGGGGCCATGGTGACTAATGGTTTGACCTGGGCATCCAATTTAATTTCTGCCCTACTCTAGGACCAGTCCTAGGAGAAATGTCCTACAGGACTGTACACTACACCAAATCACATGTTTAGGGTGGCAAATTAAAGATAAGACCATCAGATACAATTTTCATTAAGAGACTAAGTTCTGGAAATGCATGTAAGAGGTCTAAAATTAGCTTGCAAGTGACAGCAAAAACAGGGATAGAAAATTAAATTTAATATGACACGAATCTTAAAGCAGAATGGAGGGCATCTGTTCATCTTCTCCATGGAGCCAAGGGCCGCGATTTGCCCGACCTGGAGCACCTTACAAGGCCATTTCCCGGCCACCCAACCACCTCCCTGGCCGGCCACCACCACCAACACCTCCGTTGAGGTGAGGGCTAACGTTCGGCGGCGACTTGGCCGCCGGAGGCGGCGGTTTCCGGCGAACTTGCACTCCATCAGAAAATCTGAAATTCATGAAAAGCTCACCTTGGATCTGGCTCATTTGAGCCCGATGTCTCGCCTAATAGATCTAGGAAACTAGTACGGGTAGAGGTGAGGTGAAACGGACCTGGATTGGGGCTTGGCGGCGGGTTTGGCGGCGGTTGGCCATGGAAATTTTCCTCTCCGGCGAGCTTGCTCCCGAACCCGATTCTCCACCAAAAGCTTCGATCCAGGTATCGAATTCCACTCCTTTGGACCTTCTGAAGCTAATGGGATGGTTGGTTTTGGCTGATATGGCTTGTATACAAAGATGCCATGATGGGAATTTCGACCATGAGCTTTGATTTCTCCTCCTTAGCTCCAAGTGGCATGAAATTGGATTGGAAAGGATGATAATTGATGTGTGGGTTCAGATCTGTGCTTGGGAAGAGAGTAGGAGGGCCACATGGCCTTCATCCCCATTTTCCCTCTCTTCTCTCTCCTCTTTTTCCCCCAATTTCCAAAACTACCCCCTTGCATGCAATCTCTCTCCAATTTCAGGAGGGTAGGGGCTGTCATTAACCATTAAGGCTGGTCATGGGTCTTGGTTCATGGGCTTAGCTCATTGGAAATGAGCTTGACACTCATTTTCTCTCTTTAGGCCTTATATTGACCAAATTGACTTTTAGGGTTGACTTGGTCAACCATGGTGGGTGAGCTGACCCTACTTGGTGGTAATGGGTCTAGTGGCACCACCCAACTTGGGTTGGGTCAAGGGGGTGCCCTACTTAGGCTAATTGCGCTTATGAGTGTGGGTTTGACCAAATTAAGCCCAAGGTTGACTTTGGTCAATTGGGGTCAAAGTGTTGACCTAGTGACATGCCCTAGGGTCCACTTAGATTGTTTTTAGGCTTAGGGCAATGTGGTGGGGTCATGATGTGGCTAGGGTCCCTATTTAGGCTAGTTTGACCTAGTTTGACTTTGGTCCTATAGTGGGCTCCACATGGCTACCACCCACTACCTAGGGTCAAACCTAGTTGATCTCCTTAAATCTCACCCCAGGCCTAACCCAATCTAAGTTGAGGGGTCCAGAAGTAACATGGGATGTTACATATTAGAAGTCAGCAGCAAAGGTGGAGGCGGAGGCGACGACAGGGAAGTACTCGCCAAAGGTTGTGACGAGCTTGTCGGAGGGGGAGGGGCCTTACCCACCACTGGATGCGAAGTCTTATTCGCGGGAAGGTCCTTGTTCCTCACCTCAGGAACTTGTTTCTCTGGCCTTGTCTTGGAACAGAGGCTGATTCTGACAAGGTGACCCTGTCGCAGCCTTAGTGGGCTTTAAGCATGACCAGAGGGACTGATCGCAAGGGAGGGATAGAAAGGTGCTCGCTGAAGGTAGTTTGCAATCGAATTGCGAGTAGTAGAAAGGTGTCAGCAGGATGACAATCAAGAAAAGGGGTGACATCTAGAAGTAGAGAGTGGGTGAGGTTATAACCTTGCGAGGCAACGAGTTCTGACTGCATCTGAGCCCGGGACCCGACGAGGTCCATGGTAGGAGGAAAGGTCGGCAAGAGGGTGAGAAGATTCAGGCGCGTGCTGTCTTGTATAGTCGCCAGACCAAGTTCGTCACATAATTATTGAGTATTAGCGAGGATCACGGGATTGTCGCCGGGAGTGACAACATCCTAGATGCCAGGAGTCCGATTTTTTTTGTTGAGGCAAGCGACTTCTTCTTCTTCTTCTTCTTTTTTGGTGGAGGGAGCTCAGTAACATCATCACCATCTCGTGACCTCTTTGACTTCTTAGGGACCAGAAATCCCGACAAAGCGGCAATCCTCGCATTATAAATTTCCCCGACAGACTGCGACATCGTATGTGAGTTCAGAAGGTGTGCCTCAAAGATGAGCCACCCTCTATTTATAGAGGTCAACAAACATCCATAGATCGCGATTAGTCCAGATACTCGCTAGAAACAGTTCGCCGAATATGTGTTGGATGATTCTTTCCAAGGTCATACATCGCTCGCAAAGAACAGGAATTGTGTACAACCCATATTTGTCGAGTGTAGACCCACTCAAAGCCAGGTCAGTAAAGAGTCAAAGTCAATAGGTCAAGACAGAGATCAAAGTCAACACTCAAGACAATTGAAGGTCCGGGCGAGTATGACGAGCTCCCCTCACATACTCGTTTGGTAGGCGACCAGGACAACTAATCGGCCAGGGGGGCGAGCTCCCTCAAAAGTTGCATAGTCTCCAGGTGGGGACTGGGATATAAATAAGGGCCCCACCCCATGATTTTCCTATAAATAGGACCCTTAGGTACAAGGATATTGACTTCAGAATCTCACAAAAGATCTCGACCATCTCTTTTTCTGGACTTTTAGCCATGCTCTTGAATCCTGCTAGCAAGGACATAAGCCGCGAGGTAGTGACCATCCCCTTGACCGTCGTCTAGAGATAGTTGTCAGCTAGTGTCCACCTTATACCTCGCTCAACCATCTTTAGTTGTGGAGAAAAAAATTCTTCTAAGCATCCGAGTATGTGACACGACCTCCCTACCGCAACACCTGGGGTTCTTCTAGTTTTTTCTTACTATTTATGTGTTTCAGTTTGCTAAGCCGTCGAGCTTGCCGCTGGACCGGTAACCTTAGGTTGCATTGATCCGAATTTCAGAGTAGAGAATTTTCCCGGCTTCAACAATTGGATGCATTTTCTTTATATATTGATTAATAATGATATGGTATGATCAAACTTATATTCTTGTGTTGTTTTCATATTTTTGACCAGACTTTGTACAAGAATTTAAACTCAGAAAAGATTAAACCACAATGACAAATTGTTAGACTTTGTACAAGAATTTGTAGTAGATCCATAAATATCATTGTGACTTCATAAACATATTGTGAAACTTAATATGATGGCCAACTAATGAATCTTCAGATCGATCCCTAGTCTCATGAGCTAAATTGTATGCAACCTAAAGGGAAAGACCTCTTGCTTCGAATTCACCCGCATCAGTGCAACCCAGAGAAGATACATAGCCCTAACCTCACGACATGGAGGAGAACAAGCAGAGTGTAACAGTTTAGTATTAGAGTTAGGGCTGATATCGAGTCGAGTTCGAGCGATTTTGGCTCGGCTCGAAATCGAAATTTTCGACTCGAACTCGGCTCGAAATTGACTCGAAATCGAAATTGATTTCGAGCCGAGTTGGCTCGACTCGAAATGACTCGATTCCAAGTCGGCTCAAAATAGAATCGAGTCGGCTCGAAATCGAATCGGGTCGGCTCGAAATCGAATCAAGTCGGCTCGAAATTATGTAATTTTTCGTTTTATTTCTAGTTTGTTCAAAATTAAATTAGGCAACCTATAAATTTAGCAAATAAAACAATTAAAACATTCATTCTTTTTTATTCAGGTTTAAATTTTGTTATTTTTAATCTTAAAATAAGAATATATAAATAAATACATAAATTTTTTAATTAATTCGAGTTTATTCGAATCATATTTCGAGCGATTCAGGGCTGGTTCGAAATTGACTCGAAATCAGATTCGAGTCAAATTGAATCAACTCAAATTGAGTCGAATCAATTTAAACCGATTCTGAATCGGCTCAATTTTCGAATGATTTTTGGACGACTTTCGAGTTTCGAATAACATGCTCAGCCCTAATTAGAGTATATTTGTAATTACTTGGTATTGAGTATTACACAATGTATTGACATATAAAATTATAAATAGGGTCTTATGGTTGTAATAGATATGAATAGAATGAAGTAATCTAGTTCTCTTCTCTTGGTCTTATAGAGTAGTTCTCCCATTTCTTCTCTCTTCTCAGACTTCGTCTCTCTCCTTCGGCCATCCTCTCCGACCTTCATCTAATTTTCCTTCGTCTCTACCCCTTGATGCGCCTCTCGCCTTTGGCCCTTCCTCCTATGAACATTCTTCTCATATCGTTTCTGCATTTCTAACGCCGACAATCCCTCCGACAATCTCGTAATGACTTGATCGTTACACATCGCGTCCATGAGGAGGGGAGCATCATGACAAGGAGACGATGCGGAGTGGCGTTGAGGAGCCTAAGAAGGTACATGACCTAGAGGAAAAGAATAAGGCTTCATTTGTATCGGTGGTGGCTGGTCGATCCGGAGGGTGGAAACGGAGTGTTCGAAACAGAGGGGGGGAGGTGGTTGCTCCAAGCGGAGCTTTTTGGGGCGTTTCTCAAGGCGGGCGGGTGGAAACAGAGCAAACGCCGCCAGAGGTTCATTTGTTTACCCGCCTTCCTGCGGCGTTTGCCCAAAACGGAGCATCAAAATGCCCAAACAAATAGAGCCTAAAAAGCAAGAGGATTGAGCGGGAGTCAATCCAGCACCCTAATATGTGAACGCGGGCGACACCCCACCACGCCGAGTGAATCACAAGAAATTTTTGGATCCGGAACCCAGCTGTAAGCGAAGAAGTTAAAAAATATTGAAAATGACGTGTTATAAATCCAAACCGTTGATCTACAAAACGCTTTACGTTCCTCAAACGCAAATGCTAGATGCCGTGGCGTTATGCACCGCTGGACTAGGGCAAAAAAGCCCTCCCAAACGCAACATCCCGTCTATCTGCACAGTGAATTGTAGAGAGAGTAGCTGTCGTCATTCTCGAGAGGGCATAATCCCCAGATATTCCACCGCTTGCTCGTGATTCTCGCCTCGCCGGAACTCAATAAAAAACTGAAAGGGGAAGACGACGGCAGTGGCGATCACTCATTCCGAACTTTTATCAGCTACGTCTCCTTCCATTAATGCCCACAATTGAATAATTGGTCTTCTTCTTCTACCTCTCCCGCGCCCTCTCACGCTCCTGCCTTGAATTACTTTGATTTAGCTTTCGCCGAGCTGATCGGCGTACTCCGGCGCAGTCGTCATTTGGGAGGCAGTACACCGGAACCCCCTCGTAGAGGGATTTGTAGGTAGAAAGAAAAAGGTTTACACAGATTGGTTTTTATTAATCTCTCAATTGAAGCTTTGATACCTGATTCTTAGCCAAACAGTTTTCGTTTTGGCCATGGTTTCCGCACTTCTCTGATTCAATTCCCATGTGCAATATATTATGAGTTGAGGGATATCTATTTTTAGAAGAATCATTTTCTCCCCGGCGCCGCATGGAGTCCCCAGCCGCGCCCTCGCCTGGCTCCGGAGAAGAGCGGGGTCTCCGGGCCAAATTTCTCTGCAGCTTCGGCGGAAGCATACTCCCCCGCCCTCTTGACGGCATGCTCCGTTACGTCGGCGGCGAGACTCGTATAGTCACCTTCCCGCACGACGTCACGTACGAGGATCTGCTTGCTCGTATGCGCGAGATCTTTGAAGGGACGTTTGTTATCAAGTACCAGCAGCCGGAGGAGGATCTTGACGCCCTCGTGTCCGTGGTGAACGACGACGATGTGATGAACATGATGGAAGAGCACGAGAAGCTGGGCGCATCTGGGGATGGATTTATTAGACTGAGAATCTTCCTCTTCTCCCACCAGCCGGACGCAGATGCCGCCATTGCTGCCGCCCACTTGGATGCCGATGAGCGTGAGACCGAGAGAAGGTATGTGGATGCGCTCAATAGTCTTACCGATGTCAGATCTCAGTCTCCTCCGCTGGATTACACCGATCAGTTCTTCGGCCATGGTTTAAGCCACCTCAACATTCCCCATCCTGCCTATGGACAGCGATATGGAGAAGTAGACAATTCTTCATGGAGCCCTGCATACATCTCTCCTGGACACGCTCATGATCTCAGAGAATACCAGGGCTCTCCATCATCTGTGAGACACCATCACTTAGGAGCCGGAGAATTCAGTGATCAGAGTTCAATCCAAATCGACCATTACTCCCCACCAGTAATGGAGAACATGGTTTGGCTTCCTCCCGGAGCCATTATCCAAGAGAAATCTGGCTTTCCTAGCCATCTGGGTTATAACCAGAATGCCTATGATGGCAATGCCATGTCTGAGCACCGACACATGCCTTTTAAGAGAGGGCAAACTCCGATGTCAAATTCATGGTATCTTGATCCTCGTTTTCAGCATCCCCAACATCATTTTGAGCAGTCCAGTGGATGCACCGAATGCTATCATGGAAGAGACCCTTATATTTTTAACCAGGACAGGATTTTTCACCCCCATCCCAGTAATATGAGAATAGATGATCCGCGAGTTCACTTGCCTGGTTCTCCTTATGGGTATGGGACTTTTTATGATGGAGGTGAAGTGTTTCAGGCTCAACAAACAGATAGAATTAGTCCCATTGTGCACATTGATGGTGTTGAAGACAATGGAGTCTGCTATGTAGAGGATAACTTCTACCAGATTCAGAATAATTTGCCCCCTCTCCATCTTCGGAGAAAAGTGCAGACTCCATTGTATCCTGGAACATCAAATGACTCTCCAGGAGTGATGGTACCAAGTAGTTATCAGGACACAGGAAAGAGTGATGTCCAAACTCAGAGTCCTCGGGCTGTACGAAAAGGGAGTTCTTCACATAATCTTGCTGCATCACCTTCTCATCATGAACATGGTCTTAAAGGAAATTTATGTTCATCTCCTGCTGATGTTGCTTCTGAAAATTCATGCATAGTAACTAATGATAACCAACCTGGTCCTGTTTATGTGCCAAAAGATGGTGCAGATGAGATTGTAGAAATTCCAGAGAAAAATGAAAGTTCAGCAAAGCTTGACGAGGAGAGGTCTCAAACTACCAATGCTGGTAACTGTGTTGCTGATGCTACTATTGAGAATGGTGGTAACCAGTTACAAATTTTGAATCTCTTACTCGATCGAATTACTTCTATAAAGAAAATGGAATTAGAACATGTTGAAGAGGTAAAGACTGCAACTAATGGAGACACTCTTGATGTTTTAACCGTTGAAAATGATAAGGAGCCTCCTTTGAATGAGCTAGAACCAGGAGTAAGCGCTTAAATGTTTTTCACTATTATCAAAGACTTCTATTTAGTTACTACACGTTTTGATTGGCAGGCTATCCTGCTTGATGCGGAGGTTGAATCTGATGGAGAGGGCGAGAACCAGACTTTTACAAAAATTGAATCTACCACAGCTGAATCTGAAGCATTAGCTAAAGGGCTGCAGGTCTTGTGCATCTTTATTATAACTGTGATTTACTACAATTTGTATACTCCCGTTCTCATTAATATTTTGACAGACTATTCACAATGATGACTTGGAAGAAATCAAGGAGCTGGGTTCTGGTGCATTTGGAGCTGTGTACCATAGCAAGTGGAAAGGTACCGATGTTGCTGTAAAAAGAATAAAAGCTAGCTGTTTTACTGGCAAGCCTTCTGAAAGGGAACGCTTGGTAATTTCCTGATCTTTTGATTTTTTTCTTCCTACTCCTGTTTATTTCTATTCAGCCTTCATCAAAATGTGCTGCGTTTTTCTCAGTTAACCTTCTTGCAAATAGCTTTTTTACTGTCAGCCTTCACCCAGGGCTCATAAATGACTGCTTGTTTGGTATTCAGTTATCAACTAGTTAATCTAGAATCTTATGCCCTGTTTGGAAGAGCGGTGCTAGCATGGTGGCGAATGCGGACTAAAAAATAAAGTGCAGCTTGGTGCACCAAGCATTTCCGCACGAGGGTCCGGGGAAGTGTTCTACCACAAGGGTGAAATGTAGACAAACCTTACCTTGCGTTTTTGCAAGAGGCTGTTTCCAGGACTCTAACCATGACCTCATGGCCACACGACAACACCTCAATCGGTGGCGATTGCAGACTCGATTATAAAAAAATGTATATAGTGTTTTAGGACCAAAAAGCATCATAGTCATGCATATGTGGTTAGCGTTAACAGTCGTGAAGTTTAGACCCTAAAAATTAAAATTTGGTTCAAAAAATTTTCGTAAAAGTTCCACACGCAAGTAAACCGCCACCACTGCATTTATCACCACAATTTCTTATTGTCACCGCTCAAACCTTACAGCTGTCACGAGCAAAGCCTTAGATGATGGCAAAATTATTCGCTCTGTGTCCCGTTTAAACATCTTTGTCCGGGATAAACTATATGCTGACACTTGGAAAAATCCTGAGGAACTAAGAAAATGGCGCGATCGACGAGACTTAGTTAAGCACTTCAAGCGCGATCTCGAAGATCTCCTCCTTGTTCTTCTGGTTCGACGAAATCTCTGAAGATTTTACGACGGCGACCATGGTCGTCTCATGCTCTGCTCTGAATCCGATTTCGCCTTCTTATATTTATTTACTTGGGCGCGGAAATATCTTTAGTTAATTAGGGATTTATTACTTATTCTCCGTCTAGGTTTCGAGCATACAATCAAGTTTTATCTCCATCGCAGGCAGCTTACATCTCCATAAAGATCGATTTCGATCTCCATAGATATCAAAATGCAGTTATCGGTTTCCATAGAGATCGATTCCGATCTCCATGGAGATCGAAATGCAGTTATCGATCTCCGTGGAGATCGGTTTCGATTTCCATGGAGATTGTCGTTGATCTATAACTGGAAAACTTCTTACCGGTTTGTCCAATTCTTCCATGCTAATAGTTGACGCTATCGTTTAAAACCAACCCTAGACTTTTACGATACTCTAGATGAAGCTTTAACAAGTAAGCCTTTCGGAAAACAGAAATCTAGTGATCGCCTCCGCTTTTTCTAAATCCGCCGAAGGTACGCCTGAATACCGAGTTCGTTTTCGTTTTCCTCAGGAGAAATATAAACGTCCGCCTTAATATTATATTCTCAGTTTTTTGTTTAAAAATTTAAGGACATGTGTCACAATCTGTTGAAAGAGGAAAAGAGATTTATAGTTACAGCATACATATAACCCAACACGATAATAACACATAACTCAACACCCCCCTCAAGTTGGGCATGTAATGTCTGCCATGCCGAACTTGCCAATAAGGTCTATGAACACACTGAAACTCAGACCCTTTGTGAGAACGTCAGCCAGTTGCTGACCAGATCGTACGAACGGGGTCACCACAGTTCCTCTGTCAATATTCTCCTTGATGAAATGTCTATCGATCTCAATGTGGTTCGTACGATCATGTTGCACAGGATTGTGAGCGATGGAGATGACAGCCTTACTATCACAATATAACCGGATAAGCTCACTTCCTTTAAGCCCAAGATCTCTCAGAATGGTTGAGATCCATAGCCCTTCACAGATGTCGTGAGCCATAGCTCTAAACTCGGCCTCAGCACTGGATCTAGCCACAACATGTTGCTTTTTGCTTCTCCAGGTAACCAAATTTCCACCAACCATAGAGCCATATCCAGTCGTGGAACGTCTATCAGAGGGAGATCCTGCCCAGTCTGCATCAATGTAAACCTCAATAGTCAACTCTTTATTTGGTGAGAACAGAATGCCTTTTCCTTGTGAGGACTTGAGGTACCGGAGGACACGAAGTGCAGCATCGGCATGACAGGCCTTTGGAGAGTGCATAAACTGGCTGAGAACACCCACGACATAGGAGATATCTGGGCGAGTGTGAGATAAGTAAATCAATTTTCCTACAAGCCTTTGGAAGCCAGGAATGTCTTCAATTGTGTCGCCATCATCCCTGCCTAGCTTGTGGTTGGCTTCAACTGGAGTGTCAGCGGGTTTAGCTCCGCTCATCCCAGTGGCTTCAAGGAGGTCAAGTATGTATTTCCTTTGAGACATGAAGATGCCATGCTTTGACCTCGCAACCTCAATGCCGAGAAAGTATTTAAGGTTACATTGAAAGACAGGTAAATGAGAAACTAAGAACTGGAATGAGATTAAATGAGAGACGTGAATAAGCACCTAGTACTGTGAATAAGCACCTAGTACTGTGAATAAGCACCTAGTACTGTGAATAAGCACCTAGTACTGTGAACAATCATTTTGTAAAAGTGCTTTGCAATGCTTTTTTCAGCTTTCAGTGACATAGAAAACTATACTAGTATGATGGAACACTGTGTTTTGTTTATATTGATTTACAGATTTCTGATTTCTGGAAGGAAGCTCTGACACTCAGCTCACTGCATCATCCCAATGTTGTAGCTTTTTATGGTGTGGTTCGTGATGCTCCAGATGGATGCCTAGCAACTGTTACAGAGTTCATGATCAACGGCTCTCTTAAACAATTTCTCCAAAAAAAGGATAGGTATTCTTTTGATTAATTTGCATAAAAATCATGTTCATGTTTTTTTTGCTAATTCTATATTATGTATTCATATGATATTATTGAGTTCAATTATTACAACATAACATACTTGAAGTCATAAAATTACTAGTTGTAATGCATCTCTCCTGGGCAGAACAATTGATCGACGTAAAAGACTGATCATAGCTATGGATGTCGCATTCGGCATGGAATATCTGCATGGAAAAAATATCGTCCATTTTGATTTGAAGTGTGAGAATTTATTGGTGAACATGCGAGATCCACATCGTCCGGTTTGCAAGGTTTGATTCCTTAGCTTTTATATTTTAGTAAGCTTTAATGGTTTAATTTTGCCAAGTCGGGCCTAGTGGGTAGCATGCACTTTTATCGGCAAATTTTCTATCTTTATACTATTTTAACAAGAAAAAAATTTAGGGCTGTCATTGTCCTAAAATAATACCATCAAATGAATCCGAGGCCTTCCATTGCATCTCCCTGAACTAACCGAACGTGTGATTTTTTAATACACATGACCATAAAGAATACATATGTTGCTTATAGATATTAATGGACGTACACAAGATCTCCCGGGCATAATGTGTGGTAGCGTAAGTACTCAACAACCACTTGAGTCATGGTCGGGTGCTGTCATTACACATTGCGCATGGTGGACCCTTGCATGATTGTAGTTTCTTTATATAAAATAAATTCACTGCATTAGTATTTAGTAACAAAGCTAATTGTAACGTCCCTCTAGACCACCACAATTTATTTTCTTTTTCCATACATTATAGACAACTTTTTATCATCTTCATTGTCATCAACACAACGAAAACAAAGTATTTTAATAAACAAAGTACCGGAATTGTGATTGATGACAACAAAAACAAAGTATCTTAATAAACAAAGTACCGGAAGTGTGATTGAAAACGGATATGCAGAGTAAAAAATGTTGACATAATCATATATAAACCTGTTCAAAACATATATGTAAGGGTCCGTTCGTTTCGCAGGAATTGAGCTGCAGGAATTGGAATTGAATTCAATTCCCATTCCCGCAGGAATTGGAATTGAATTCAATTCCAATTCTGCTGTTCGGCTGAATGCAGGAATTCTGTCACATGAATTGGAATTAGCAATTCCGATGTTCGGCTGTAGCCTGGAATTCAAAGTACAGAATTCAAATTTGTAATTTTTATTATAAACTGAATTGAAATTGCTACACAAAAATCATACTTCACCAGAATTAAAATTAATAGTCCACGAACCGAACATTAAAAAAAATTCAAATAGTCCACAACATTATAATAGTCCGCACATGATGCCAAAAGTCCTTAACATAATCTAATCAATCGCGTAGATGTAAGCGGAGCCAGGTCCTCCTAATTGGCATCGGTAAAGCCATGAACACGTCGGCCTTCTTGTCGTCATCACTCAGCATATCGATAGTCTGTATGACCTCAGTCTCAGTCAAATCTGCAATAGCTGCAATGGCGGCATATATCCTGTCTGCCCTTGAGATCGGAGGCGGTGACGGTGGCGGCTGAGAAGTCACGCTGCTATCATGCTCCATGTTCCTCGCTATCGCAGAAACAACATCAGCAATAATATCTACCGCGGATGTTTTCTCCTTCCTCTTCTTGCTCTTTGGCTCAACCTCCTCCATGCCGTTTTCGTCCACTGAGTCTTCAATGTGGATCTCGTTCATTTGCTCAGTCGCAGTAGCAGCATTAGCTCCAGTGGCCCGATCAACCCCACAAATCATAGCTAAGTCGCCCCAATTGACGATCACCTTGTTCCGATAATGTCTCACTGTCGGATGCGCCTACAAGTTGAGTTTAAATTAGAATCAAAATTTAATATAATCTCTACACAGTTAAATATTTGTTCAACTAAAATATTACCTGTACGTAGTTAGCCCAGACTTCTTCGCTGTCAACCTTCACCACATTACGCTCCCAATCTCATCCGAAACCACTGGTATCCAGCATAGTCGATATTTCCTGGTAGTATTTGTTCCATGTTTTAATCCTGGCCATTATCTTCTCCTTGCTAATATCAACGTGGCAATCATCCTTCAATGCCTGTATTGCTGCCGTGTACGCGACACTTTTCCAGCCGCTAGCCGCCTTATTTCCCAGATTTTGCTGCTCAAGGAGAGCAGTCGATAACGCACAATCCATCTGCGGCGTCCATGGAACATAGGACCGTTCACTTGCTTTGACCCCCTTTCCTTTTTTATCCATTTATTTCTGCATCATATATAAGTTAACAAAAAAATGTAGTAGAACCAGTGTATTAAATTGAAGTCAACAAAATATACACAGACACACACACATAACATACCCACAAATTTGCACATAAATGCATTATAAAGAAATTAACAAATTAAACACATTTTAATTTCCCCGATGAGCACAGTACTGATTAAACATATTCATAGCCATAATTTCAGTCCATATTTCTTGTGAAATCTGGACTGAAATCAGTCCAGATTTCACAAGAGATCTGGACTGATTTCAGTCCAGATTTCACAAGAGATCTGGAGTGATTGCACAAAAATATTCGTATTGATTGCACAAAAATAAACTAAACACTTGCAGCAATAATCATTGCACAGAAATAACCTAAACAGTTGCAGCAAATAACCTAAACATGCACAGAAATAACCTAAACAGTTGCAGCAAATAACCTAAACACTTGCAACAGTTGCAGATAGCACAGAAATAACCTAAACACTAATAACCTAAACACTTGCAGCAAATAACCTAAACAATTGCAGCAGTTGCAGTTGGAAGAGGTGAAAAATTGCAGACAGATAGCAGTTGCAGGAGAAGAAGAATTGCAGCAGTTGCAGTTGGAAGAGGTGAAAAATTGCAGACAGATAGCAGTAGCAGTTGAAGAAGAAGAAGATACCAGCGGCAAGGCGCGACGGGAGCGGAATCGCGAAATCTGACCTAGCGAGGTCGGAATTAAAGATGCCGCGTGGCGCGACGGGAGCGGAATCGCGAAATCTGACCTAGCGAGGTCGGAATTAAAGATGCCGCGTTTACCTTATACGCAAATCCGACGGATTCCGATTGATTTCTGATTCCCACCGTTTTTTTTGCCATACCGAACGCCCTTAATTGGAATTGGTAAATGAATACCAATTCCAACGGCCCAATTCCCACGTAACGAACGGGCCATAATAGATATTACATTGTCCCGCTATGCTACACAAAAGGGCTCGACGCCAATATCATACCACAACATCATTGGATATTTAACAAACTCTTGCATAAAAACTAGACACCGGCAATAAAGTAAAGGTGGAGATCGCCGCACCGACATTCTTTATTTTTACAATTTCCTTATGTTCTTTGTTATGGACTACTCAGAGGAGTAGTTAGAGGATGATCAGATGGTGGGATGACAACAGAGAGGATACAATGAAGCCGGAACTGCAGATGCCTAGGTGGGGTGTGCTCAGAAGGAGAGAGCTACCATGATCTCTCAGATATGGGAGGATGATTAGAAATGCTTCTTTGATATCCATTCAAACATACACCACACCTTTAAATAGGCCTACATGACTCTTTAATACAACTAACATTTAGAAAGACACTAACCTCTAACCATGACTCTCTCAACTAACATTGATAATGACCCTTAATAAGTGCAAGATAATAATGATAAATTTATAATAAAGATAATAAGGCTGGAAGGCCTGCATCCCACATCTCTCCCGCCGTTCAAAAATAAGCTTGACTTCAAGCTCACGGGAGATCAGAACCTGTACTGGCGTCACCCAATTCCTTCATCATCTGAAGCCTCTGCCTTCAGATAAAAGAGCTTCTTGCAGCGATGACCACAAGTGTAATGCTCATGACAATTAAATCATAACCCTTTCGCGTGTCGATCAGACATTTTGGTACAAGATAGTAGGAGGGTGGGTACCCCGGGTTGGTTGTCTTGGGTCCCTGTGCCTAGAAGTGATGATCCTGATCCAGCTGAAGTCATCCTTCACATAATCTGGCTAAGCTCATGACCGTCACCAAATATTAAGAAGCCTTAAATTCGACGTCCAGTCGCAGACGTTCGTGAAGTCCGGCTGTGAAGATTGCTACCTTCATCCCTGGGGATATTGTAACATGTGCCAGAAGAAGCTGAAACTGATCTTGATAAGCGTCCACAGATCTCGTATGTCGTAATGTCGTGAGGGCACTGAGGAGTGCTGCATATGGGAGGGACGAATCGCAAGTTGCAGAATCTCTTGAAGTCTTTCCACCTTAATCCAGGCTGTTTGATGGGAAGATGAGTGGCACAGAACAGAGCTGGGTCACAAAGGTAGAAGGAGGCCAAATGAATCCATTATGTTGTCGGTGTTTGTTGGTGGTCAAAGAATTGCTCGCACCTGGTATGCCAACTCAATGGATTCGTCTTCCCATTGTATATTTGAAATGGTGTGGTGTGGCAGAATAATGACTTCAGGGCGTACAAGGGATTGTGGCTCGTGTCATATAAGTGGCGGTGTCTGGCTGCTTCCTGCTTGAGCCCTAGATGAGGTTGTAATGACCGGAATTGCAGTTGTCATATCATTTAGCTTGTTGGTGAGTGTAAACATTTCTTCTCGATGACGTGCTTCGACGTCCTGATAACGTGCTTCAGCGTCTCGAATGCGTGCGTCCAGGGAGACCATGAATGTTTTCATGTTATTGATAACATCTGTGAAATTAGGTGAATCTCCCATATTGTGGTTGGAGGTAGCACGGGATCAAGAGCAGGTGATTGGACCACTCGATTGCGCTGAGACGGCTGGTTGGGAGTTGTTGCGAGAGCCGCAACGTTTCCCTATGTTGCCGCACAATACTCAAATACCCCTTTTTTGAATTAATAGTTAATGAATTAATTAATTGAGTAATCAATTAAGTAATAAATCGATTAGTTAATCAAGTAGAGCAGAGCACACATGCATTCCATGAAAAAAAAATAGAGAAGCTGGGCTCGATGGAAGGAGGCATGCTCTGTGTACACCGATACTTGAAAAACAATCGGCCCGACGTTTGACTCAATGAGACGGATGACGTGTGTGTCTCGAAGCCCGTCTTCAACTATCTGTGACGGTCTGGGGATCTAGGTGGAGGAGATGGCGTGTGTGACTGACGACGTGGGGTCGATATGGAAACAATGTGCGTTCGACGACGGAAGTGAGATCTCGGTGTGCGTCCAATGACGCTTTGGAAAAACGATGACCAGAGCTGGAGAAGGCTGCCAGAGAGTCAAATGGCTGAAAGTATCGAAAGCGGGATTGTCGGCCGTGGAGGAGCCAAAGAGCAGGAAACGTCGCCAGTCTCCGACGTAGGAACAATGGTAGAGCACGTCACAAAAATGGAGTGGTGATTCATTGGTTAAGATGCATTGTAGTTGATCGACAACTTCTAATGGCAGTGGTGGAAGTTGGTCGGAATGGTTGCTGCTGGGGTCGGTAGCGCTGGGCTATCGAGGAATATGATGCTGAAGGCGGCAGCGGTGACAAGGGTGCTTCAATGTTGGAGTTTGTGGTAGTGGCACGGAGGTAGTAAAAGTTCTGATACCAGGTTCTTATGGACTACTCAGAGGAGTGGTCGGAGGATGATCGAAGGCGGGGATGACGACGACGAGGAATGTGCTCGGGAGAAGAGAGCTACCACGATCTCTTAGACAAGGGAGGAGAATTAGAAATGCTCATTTGATATCTATTCAAACAAACACACTGCCTTTAAATAGGCCTACAAGACTCATTAATACAACTAACATTCATAAAGACAGTAACCTCTATCCATGGCTCTCTTAACTAACACAATAACACTCAGAAAGACCCCTAATAAGTACAAAACAATAATGATAAACCCATAATAAAAATAATTAGTCTGGCAGACCATAACATTCTTCTATGACTTATGTGATAGCAGTAATTATTTTAACCCATATAGCCGATACTTTTTCTCTCTCCCTCATCCTTCTCCTAAAAATAGTTAGTATTAACCAGTCAGTCGCACTAAATTCTTATTTCTTTAACTATTTATATGCATAGCAAGGGTTAATAATAATATGCATTTTTGTCGAGCACAAATAACAAAATCTGCTATGTGCTGGTAAAGAAAATTTTTGTCAGGCTAGGGACAACATGAAAGAATTTGTAAATAGAAGAATCTGAACAAATAGAAATAATTAAATATGAAAACATTTCACTTCACACATTCTCTTGCATGTAAATAACACAGGATTTCATTTATGTTCAAATATTAGATTCATACGTAATATTTATTTTCAATTGTTATATTTCGTATTGTCACTTTACCTCGTCCGACATTCAGTATTATCATTTCATATTGCCCGACAGAGTTAAGAGTACATTATATGTTTTCTTTACAGGATGCAATAGATCTTAGGCTTACAACCTGTTCATCGTTTTTTTGTGCAGTTACATGACCACATATTTTTATGTCCAGGGAGTCCTAAATGGACACCTGAATTTAAATCTTCTGTTATGAGTTATGAGTTTTGATGGTGTCATGTTGCGTATTATTATTTATCTTTAGGTGGGATCCTCGAGCCCCGAGTCTAGTTCTAGGTGTCATCATTAGTATTTTGTCTTTTTATATGTTGTAGCCTATATAAAGTCATGGGTAGTGAATGTTGAGGATAAGAAATGAAGTTCTAGTTTTCTTGTCCCTTGTTGTGAGATACTGGTGGCTCTCTCCTCCAACGAGCAACCCCGCCTAGGCAGCCGCGGTTTCGGCTCCACGGTATCCTCCACCATTATCATCTCCACCTCCGGCCACCTCCGAATTAGGCCCATAACAACTTGGTATCAGAGGGAAACCTTCTTCTCGTCCGCTTAAGCTCTCCGTAAACCCTAAATCCGTTGTCTCCTCGCTCTGCTGCCACTGCCGTCGCTGTTTCCGCCGACTGACGCCTCTTCCCTGTCAACCTCGCCATTGTTTCCCCGTCGCTATATACGTTGTTTCCACCGAGCCAAATCTTCTCCTCGACCGACACCTCCTCCTGTTTCCGCTGCCACTGCCGTCACTGTTTCCCCGTCGTTTTCCCCTGGCCGCATCTCCAGTCGCGGGCGACTCACCCGACGGAAACCACAGTGTTGTTTCTGCCCCTGCGCCGACCCGTCCTCACTCCAGCATCGTCAACGATCGACCTCACCTCCGTCATCCTCAAGCCGCTGCCCTCCGACATCCTCAACCGCCGACCCCAACAACTCCATCTCCTTCGCTGACACGCTCCCACCGCTCGACTGCTTCTGTTTTTCTCCTTTCGTTGTTGCAGGTTCTTCCGCCTCTCGAGCCGCTTGCCCCGCACTTTTCCCAACCAGCAGCAGCCCCGCCTGCCCCGCACTTTTCCCAACCAGCAGCAGCCCCGCCAGCCCCGCGCTTTTCCCAACCAGCAGCAACAACCCTATTTCTATCTTTTAATTTAAAGCAGACAGCTCCTCTCTGCAGCCTGCCTGCCCCGCGCTTTTCCCAACCAACAACAACTCTATTTCTATCTTTTAATTTAAAGCAGACAACTCCTCTCTGCAGCCCGCCTACCAGAAATTATTTTTTCTGTAGCCCCGTGCAACTTAATTAAGTGGGAGACTCCGCCGACCATCATTATTACAACAACCCAACTTTAATAATTCACTCGACCAGCCTCTCCTGCTACAAGACATCTTTTATTTTATTTTTTTCAGCACGCCCATTACTCCTGGGGCCAACATTGGGCGTCACCGCGGCTCCCGCGGGCACTCCCAGTCTTCCAACTCGGCGGAATCCCACTGACCGGTCACCCGCTCCAGGCCGTCATGACGCAACAAGCTGCACACACTGCTCTATGGGACCGTCAACAGGAGGCCATTATTGCGCTCTCCAGGCGCATCGATGATCTGTCTACCGCCCCGACACACGATCATGCCAGCAGCAGTCAGGCACAACCACTTCTCCGCACTACTCCGCCGCCCATGATCGTCCACGAGCCGCCACCGCCGCCAGTCCTCGCGCACCCCGACACAACGATTGTACCACGCTATACCAGATTGGAATTTCCAACCTATGATGGGAAAAATGATCCTTTGAGTTGGCTCACCAAGTGTGAGCAATTCTTCGGCCACCAGCAAACTCCGGCAGCAGATCAGATCCATTTAGCATCCTTTCATATGCTCGACTCCGCTGTTTTATGGGCTTCTCGACTTCTCACCGACCGGCCGAATCTGATTTGGGACGACTTCAATCGACTCTGCAACTTACGTTTCAGACCTCCTATCCGCAGTAATTCCCTCGGCGCACTCACATCTCTACGCCAAACTGGTACCGTGGACTAATACCTGGAACAATTTCAGCTTCTCTTAGCGCATGTCCCTCTTGCCCCGGATATGCACGTCGACATTTTCACCGCTGGACTTCGCGAGCGACTGGATGTTGAGTTTGAGGCCCCTCCAGACTTAGTGACTGCTATGAGTCTGGCCCGACTCTACGATCGTCGCCTCCAGCTGGCCCAGGAATTCTATCCACTTGCCAAAAACATTATTCAGTAAGGCCGTATCGAGGGTCCCCCAACCCCACCAGTCCGCCAATTATCTCGGGCTGAGATGCTGCATCGCCGCGCTAAGGGATTATGTTTCAATTGCGACGAGTAGTACACTCGCGGCCACAAATGCAACTGACTTTTCTACCTGCACGTTGAGGATTCTGACGACGAGGGCATCAGATAAAGCTTGAGGACAGGCTTTTTTTGGAGGAAGGATGAGATGTTATGAGTTATGAGTTTTGATGGTGTCATGTTGCGTATTATTATTTATCTTTATGTGGGAGCCTCGAGCCCCGAGTCTAGTTTTAAGTGTCATCATTAGTATTTTGTCTTTCTATATGTTGTAGCCTAAATAAAGGCATGGGTAATGTATGTTGAGGATAAGAAATGAAGTTCTAGTTTTCTTGTCCTTTGTTGTGAGATATTGATGACTCTCTCCTCCAACGAGCAACCCCGCCTAGGCAGCCGCGGTTCCGGCTCCACGGTATCCTCCACCATCATCATCTCCACCTCCGGCCACCTCCGAGTTAGGCCCATAACATCTTCTTGTTGGAATGTATTTCACACCCCCTTTCGGGGTTAACCTTTAACGTGTCAGTATTCATTGATGAAGTAGCATGTCTATTCTCTTTATTAATTTATATATAAACTAGATACGTAAATATATAATTTTTCTGTGTGAGTGGTTTTAACATGGCTCCCTTCAGAATTTCATGTGTTATTCCTTTTCATTTCTTTATCTTTATCAACGCCACTAGCAATTTGAGAAACTCAAGTTGGGCAACAAAGATAAAGTTGTTAGGGATAACAATAGTTTTCTTCAATCTAGAAAGCACCGGTATGGGTATGGGTACCAGGTACGATACGTATCTGCCTATCTGGTACGGCGGTACGACAAACTTTAAAAACAAGGATACAAGTACGGCGAGATACATTGTATTAAATAAAATAAATATATATGTATATATCACAAATGTAATTATAAATTCTCAAAATAATAAAACATGAAACATAAATAATCAATTGAGACACAAGTCTATAACTAATGCAATATAACATGAAGTTTTTAGACATAACATGAAGTTCTTAGACAAGAAGAAGAAGAAAGGCGCGGGCTGTGCGGAGGAACTTACGACAAGAGCAGCGGCAGTGCGGAGGAAAGGTGCGGGCTGCGCGGAGGAAAGGCGTGGGCTGTGCGGAGGAAACAGAGGAAAAAACAGAGTGCAGCGGGGAAAGGCGCGGGCTGCGGAGGAAAAAAACTAAAACAGTGATTGCGTGTGTGGTACACGTACGCATACCAGAAACGTACCCGGTACGGGTACGGGCCAATTTTAAACGTATCGGTGCTTCCTAGTCTTCAATGTTAATAGCTTCCTAAAGTTGCAAGTTGTTGCAAATTGTTCCATTTCTACACAAATCATTCCACAGTTAATAACTGAAATAGCCAGAAAGCCAAACCAAATAAAAACATGTAAAACTTCAACAAATTGGCAGGCCTAGAACCTTGAAATTTCAGCCAAGAAACCCATTTCATTTTCTAGTCCTTCCACAAATCCATAAGACTGAGTATGCAAAAAATTTCAGCCACCTGTAAAACCAAAATCATAATACTAAAAACTCTTTAATCTAATTTTAAAACCACATTTATGCAAAATTTCAGCTAAAAACAAAACAACTGCTAACATTCTTTTGATTTATCAAACGTAAACAAATCTGAAACCATGAATGGCTTACATGCACTAAACCATCATTTTCTATTTAAAATCTTACATGTGATATATAGAAATATATAAAACAAAACAAAGCATAAATCAAAGAGGTAATAACTCACACTAATTTTCTCTTTCCCTTTATCCATTCTCTCTTGAATTTATCTTCAAAAGTAATGTATGGTTGAACAAATTCCACAAAAGTGTGGAGATAGAGGGTCCTTAACTGTTATTAACCTTTTGAAAGTAATTCTTAACCGATTTTGTCTATAGCAAAGAGATAAAGTGTCCTCACTAATTTCCCCCATCAGATTCCTAAGTACCAAAATAGAACTTAGAGGTAAAGAATTTTCTTCACCTCTCTGTCACAGCTCCAGCCAGCCAAAACAGTCTGGCAAACTGAAAGAAAAGATTTCTAAGGATCACATTTAGAGCAGCCAAGGCAAAAGGAGTCACTCCACTGAACTCCAGAGCAGCTACCAAAGGAAATCTCAGTCCACAATTTCATGCAAAATTTTGAATGTCGGGTGCTGGATTACGAAGGATATATGTGAATATTTTACAAAGTCGGATTTTAATATTAAAATAAATTTATTCATGTATTAACCATTTTTTTAAATAAGTAAAATTGTACGCATATTGTGTATTTATAAATTACGCAATAAATATATAATTTTATAATTATAATGAACTACTGAAGTATTGAATACTGTGAAAAATTGTAGAACTTTTATTAATGTCAAAAAATCTACTTTACAACAAGAGGGAATACATATATATAGGAAGAGAGAGAGAGAAGAGCCGAAGAGGGATCCCAATCTAAGATGTGGGATTAATCTAAGAGAGTAATGAGCTACACTATGGGACAAAGTAATGAGCCTATTTACATGGCTTCTTCTAGCACTTCTAACACTCCCCCGCAAGCTGGATCGTACAAGTCGTAGGCACCAAGCTTGGATAGAAACTAATGATATAATGGTCGTGGTAATGTTTTGTTGAGAATGTCAACTACTTGCCCAGATGTAGGTACATGTTCCAATTCTAATTTCTTCAACTTAACCTTTTCCCGAACGAAGTGACAGTCAACTTCAATGTGTTTTGTTCGCTCATGGAACACTGGATTCTTGACAATATGTATGGCAGAACAGAGTTGCTGGTGAGGATAGTTTAACTCATAAATCATCAAGAAGACTCTCAAGCCGGGTAAGTTCTGACACAACAGCCGTCATAACACTATTCAGCTTCAGCAGAAGAACGTGCAACAACAGATTGCTTCTTGCTACATCAGGTGATAAGATTTTCTCCAAAGTAGGTACAAAAACTAGCAGTAGAATGTCGATCATCCAGAGAGCCTGCATAGTCAGCATCTGAATACGCAATCGGAGATAGAGAAGAGTATGGGTTATACACTAGCCCTTGTCCAAGAGCAGTCTCCAAATACCTGAGGATGCGTTCGACTGTCTGGAGGTGAGAGACCCGTGGAGCATGCATAAAACGACTGAGGAGAAGGTCACAACGAACAAAAAACCGCATCCACTAGAGAAGAATCCGCAGCGACTAGAGAAGAGAAAGCCGTCGGACAGGAGACCGCAGCGGGTAGTCAAGGCGGAAGAAGAGTAGGCTGGAAGAAGACAACGGACGATCTGAATGGAGGGAGGGGGGCGACTAGAGCAGCGGCTAAAGCAAGCGGCCAGACCGCGCGACAAAGAGCAATTGACTAGATCAAGCGACAAGAGCAAGCGACTATAGCAGCGGCTAGAAGACGCGGCCATAGCAGGAGACCGCAACGAGAATAGGAGAAGAACTTTGGGACAGACCGCACGACAAACCGGTCAAAGAGCAAGGAAAGACCTCGCGGCAAAGAGACAGACCGCACAACAAACCTCACAAGAAACTTCGACCAGGAGAGACGTTGGAGAGCGTAGCTAGAAAATTGCGGCTAGACAAGAAGAGAAGAGGCCGCGACACGAAGAGAAGCCCAGCAAGAGCAGCGGCTAGAAGAGGAAACCGCGCAAAAGAAGGCCGCGGTTAAGATAGTAGAGATCAGAGCGGCTATAAGATCCGCGGCAGAGAGGCCGACAACGAGAATAGCAGCGACCAAAAGAGAAGAGGTCGTCACGACTAGAAGATAGGCCGACAACAAAATAGTAGCGGCTACAGCAGAGGAGAGACACACGACAAAGCACAACGGTAAGACGGAGATCCACGGCTAGGAGTGGAAGACCGCGCGAGAAGGGGTGGTTCCACAGGAGAGAGAGGAAATCTATAAAACGGAGCGGGAGAGGAAAGGGGGGTGGTTCCACGGGAGGAGAGGAGAAGCCGGGTAGAGAAAAGGAAGACCGCGGGGAAGAGGCGGTTAGACATGCCAACGGATAACAAGGGGGGTAACCGCAGGAGCTGGGCGGTTAGAAAAGAACTAACCGCTCGAGACCGGAGGTAGGACCGGACGCTTTGTTACCATGTAGAGAAGTATACGAGTAATGCAGGAAAACCGATCAACCTTGTATATTTTTCTTCAGTGTAAATACAAGTATGATTACAAATATATAAGGAGAGAAGAGAGAAAAGAATCCCAAATTCAAAATGTGGGACAAATAAATATTAAGAAAATACACAAATGAGACCAAAACATAGGCCTTTACATTGTCTTTTCTAATAGTAGTGATCCATGAGTCATTTTACCGCATGACTCTTATGATTATTTTCTATACCTTAGGGTCTGTTTGGTGTGGTTGTGCCAGTCATGAACTCAATGGTTGTGAACTATGGTTAATGAACTTCCGACCTCACCCCTAAAATGGTATTCTCATTTACATCCAAAATGTGGGTTTTTGTAGTGGGGATTGCAAGCGCTGTCGTGCCAAACATGTAAAAAATGAAGATGACATTTTTGTCCAAACACATCGGAGCAAAAAGCCATGTTAGACTGACCTTTAGTGTATCTCCACATCCAAATGTAGATCCATGAGCTCTGTAAAGGGGACCGGTGGTGGTCCATCCAATGTAGAATACATTCATGAACTGAGAGTAAGGAGGGAAGTAAAATGATCTAATTCGAAGGAATAGACATATGAGATCTGGTTATCTTAGTGAGATGCCACTAATTCAACTGTTCTCCATGACTCCTCCCAATTGTTGTTGATGAAGAAGAAAATAAACAAGGCTAGGCCAATGTTCTTGCCCTAATAGTACGCCGGCACTCCACATGGTTAAAACCCAATTCCTGCTTTTAACATTGAGAGATTAAAAGATCCCCAAATATTATTTTATCCCTAACAAGGATCAAATAAAATAGGGGCTCACTTAGTTTGTGCCTTATTACCTTCAACAGTTAGTGATTCACAGTGAGTAATATAGCTTCGAATAATGATGAAAGAAGGCCACTAAGCAGCAGTGCTACAAGAAGGCCACGAAGCAACAGCAGTACAAGAAGGCCACTAACCAACAGTGGAACAAGAAGGCCATTAAGCCTTTTATATCAGGTAAGTGCTTTTCAAAGTATAGTATTTATTATTCTATGGTTTGAGTTAAGGTCACGGGATCAGGAAATTTCTCATTTACGTTTTTTTATTCTGCCAACTAGCATATATCAGTTGCCAAATATCTTTTGTAAGACTGCCTCGCGTCCAATGTTGTTACTGAACAAAAATTAACTTGCAATAATACTCGAGAACTTGGATACAATTACAAGGAATACTCATGCCTAATCCCAGGAGGCCGATCCCTCCTTGAAGTCCCTCTCACAAAGAGAGATGCCAAAACCCTAAGCATAAAAAACAACAAAAACTCCCAAGCCTTCTCCTTATATAGGGAGGGGGGCTCACATACATATTACCTAGTGCCCCTACAGATTAAAAATACAAAGTACAAAATAAGATGATGCGTGCGTAACAATATATCCCGCCTAAAAATTGACCTTGACCCCAAGGTCGAGGTGTCGCCCACCGTCTAGTAGTAATACCCCCGCGGGTTGGCTGCCCTAGAGGTGCCCGAGGCTCCATCTGATAGAGCATCTGTGATCGCAAGGGCGTCAAAGTCAGCTATGCTGATCTCCTCCAAGTCATCATCAATGAGGGCTCAGAACTCTTTGATAGTACAATCATTAGTAGTAGAGTATGGTTGCTTGCAACGGAAGCACAAACTCTTACTCCATAAGCCATAATACTCTTGGTTGGAAAGGTGGTGTGTAGGGATAGGACAGTTGCATGGAGGCATAATGAGTGGGCGAGGTAGTGGAGGTGGCAGGGGTGGAGGTATAGTAGGGGCAAAATATGTTTGATGGGGAGGGGTTGGAAGGAGGCGATGTAGAATGAGGGTCCTCGAACGTCACAAGAAATTCGGCCTCCATGAGCAGGGAGAGGTGCATGGATTGGTTGATGGTTGACTGATGGAGGGTGCGGAGGAGAGCACAGAAATGAGGCTGTAAGCTGTGCATGAAATAACTCTAGTAGTGATTGAGTGGAAAATCCGGAGCTTTGGTGACTAACCCGATAAATTCATCGACATACGTGTCTATAGATCCGGTCTGACGGACCCCGCAAAGACATTCAATCACGTTGCCAGAGTAGTGGTGATAATACCGTTGAATGAGTGCCTCAGCGAGAGCTGTCCAAGTGAGGTCGGGAAAGGACTAACAAAGACAGCGGACCCAATGGAGGGAAGACCCTTCCATGCCGATAAGAGCGTGGAGACCTTTTGCGCCTGATGTGTTTGGTGAATGTCAAAATACTGCTCGGCGCTGACAATCCAACCCAGGGGGTCAGTCCTGTTGAATGTTGGAATGTTGATGCAGGGGAAAAGTGGAGGCAATTCAGCAAAATGACTTATTTGTCTGACAATGTGTTGTGAGATCCCAAGACAAAGACAGTGTTAGGCCCGAAGTGCTGATCAGATTGCATATTGTGGAGTGGGGCCATAATCAAAGCGAACTACTCAGCTTGGGCCTCGAGGCGAGAGTTGATGGTAGTGAGGATGTGTTCGAGGGCTTCCACATGGGACTCCATCGAGTAATGAGCCTTTTGCATAAGAAGGAGAGGGCATGAGCGGCAACGGAGAAGGACGCGAACGAGGCGCTATCAGTGGGAAGAATGGCCAAAGGAATTAAGAGATGTCCATAAAAAGACGCGAGAAGAAAGTCGCAACCGTGGGAGAAGCCAGCCATTGGAAGGGCGTGCGCAAGAGCTGGGACTTGGATGCGCGGAATCACTGCTGAGCTTGGTCGAGAGCAAAAGAGGTGGAAGAAGTCGATGGAAGGCGGGTCGAGAGGCAGACCGAGTTGCCTGGAATGCTGTAATCGTCCATGCGAATCTGGCGGAGAGTGGAATGGCCGTCACCGCGCTGTGAGGGAGAGCTGTGGCCTGGAATACTGGAATCATACACGTCGAGTGGGGGGGGGGGGTCTGGCTGAGCGAGTTGTGTGCGTGCCCAATTGACCAATTGCTTGTAGACGCGACCTGGCGTCGGCGGAAGGATGCGCAACTATGTGCGCGTAGGAGGATGCACAGATGGGTGCTCGTTGGAGGATGCGACTAGACACACGGGCATGCGAGCGGGGTCAGGAGGAAAGCCTGGCGCGAGCGGGCGGGAAGACCGCCGTGCGCGAATGTCGGGGAAGAGATATTTGTGCGCGAACGTCGGGGAAGAGATATTTGTGCGCGGGACGCGAGCGAGAGTCGCAGGAGTCCCGACGGCTAAGGAAGTATAGGACGGGGTCGACAGGTCGGACCAATGTCACCGAACATAATTAATTTGCAATAATACCTTAGAAATTGGATACAATCTCGAGAAATACTCGTGTCTAACCCTAGGAGGCTGGTTCCTCCTTGATGTCCTCACAAAGAGAGATGACAAAACCCTAAGCATAAAAGATAACTAAAACTCTCAAGCCTCCTCCTTATATAGGGAGGGAGGACTCACATACATATTACTCTAGTTCCTGTTGTAGGGTAGGCTACATGGTGCACACAACCTAGGCTCTTAGAGGAGAAATGCAAACGTGACACTCTAGTCCTAAACACATGCAATGTGACCGTCGGTAGTGACATCAAATAAATTGAGCAATGATAATTTTTTAACACCACGCAAATAATCAAAAGTGAAAACAATTATTCAATTTAGCAATTTTATATGGCGTTCCTCCGCTCGGAGGGCCAATGCCAAGCTCACGACGAATAATATCTCCTGCAAATTAGTAATGTATCGGAACAAATCTCCACTAGCAAGGATCAAAGCAATATATATTAATTCACCAATGATAAATATCAAATCACATAAACCAACACTATAAGGAACTCACAAAAGTAGCGGGCTGAACCGAAGCACTGAAGATTATAGAACCGGATGTGTAGATCGACGATCGAGGATGTACCCGACGGCGTGGAGATGACGGCGGTGACTGTACTCGGCAAAGAGTGGGGAGATCGGGCCGGAAATGGAAAGATCCGACCACTAGGAGGGCGATCCGGGCGGGGGAGGCTGGATCTGATATTTTGAGATCGGATCCGGGTGGAGGGGTGATGAACGAAAGGTGGAAATAACAGATCGGGGCTGAAATTCCTAGATCTGAATTGATTCAAGGAATTAGGGATAAAGGAGAGTGGATCCACGGGAGGGAAGGGGGATGGCGGCCAAGCCGGCGACTTGGGATGAGGGCTGGCTGTACGGAGGGGAAGAGGAGGGGTATTACCTTGGAGAGGAGTTTGAGCACCTAGGAGTCGTCACCTAGGGTTCCACGACGTCGGCACCGGGGAGTGATCGCTGGAATCCGTGAAGAAGAGTCTCCAAAATTCTGCAATCCCCCATTCAGCCCCCTAACACTCATATTTATAAGAAAAACAAAGCTAGGGCTTCCCCATCAACGACTATGATTGGCCGACGGGATCTGCCACTAAAATACATAAATAATAAACCCAAAAATATAAACTAATATATGTTTTTGACTCGCGGCGACGTGCCGGATGCAACTGCGGAGTTGGATTGGCGATCCGGTCAAGCCTTCTTGTGCGAATAAATGAACGTGGGTCCCTCCTTGCGGCGAACCCCTACAGGTGCACGATCTGATGACTCTCCATCAGTTCCTTTCAAATTAAAGATACAAAATAAGATGTTGTGCGTATGTGCATAACAAATGCCCACAATTTTGACTCTAGGTTGTCTACACACATCAACGGAGGACTCAGGGTGCGTTTGGTTAAGCTGTTGCTGATGATAAGGTGCCGACGGAAAGCTGCTGACAGAAAAAGTGTTGTTTTTTAAAAACAGAGTTTTGTTAAAAAACTGTTTGGGTAAAATGGAGTTTGCAGAGCTTACCCATAAGCTGTTTTGTAAAAACTGTTTGGATAAGATGGAGTTTTGACAGTTGTTTTTTTTAAAATGAAATATAATATTCTTTTTTGAATTTTAAATACTTAAAAGCAGTTTAAAATTACTACTACACGAAATATCAAATACAAATTTCATGTTTTTCAGACAACAAATATCAAAATTATGCTAAAACTCTCAAAGCTCTGATTCATCGGTTGCTTGCCAGTAGTGTCTTGTATCACCTACATGTGAGAATTTTTTTTTATTAGAACATCGTTTTAAATTATTGAAAATAGAAAATTTCAGTAATGAATATTACCTTCTTGACTCAGAGAGTTGTTGTGCAATTGAATCCCGCAATGCTATCATCTCGTCCATGCCACCCGCCGTGTCAATGCATGCCTCAAACTGTCTCTGTGTGTCTGCTCCGGCTTCCGTACCCATTGTCTCACCTTCTGTAAAATCCGGATCTATACGTGAAGGATGCCTCCGGATGAAATTATGCAAGGCCATGGTCGCCAGGACAATCTGTGTTTGCTTCTTAAAACTATAGCTCGGCATGTCACGAAGTATTGCCCATTTCTTCTTCCATACGCCAAATGTGCGTTCAATCACACTCCTAAGGGAAGAGTGTGATTGATTGAAAATCTCCCGTAGTCCTTCAACTGGACGATTACCACGTGCAAAATCTGGAAGGTGGTATCGTGTATCTGGAAATGGTTTTATGTATCCCCGCTGTAGTGGATATCCATCGTCTACCAAGTAAAATTTTCCTGAATCATAAAAAGTAAAGTTAAATGTATAATTATATGAAAACATAAAAGTAAGAAAATAAGTAAATATAAACCTCATTATCTCTTGGGGGGTGCGGTAAGCGGTATTTGGGATCGCTTATTGCAAAGTTGAAAATTCGAATGTCATGTGCAGATCCCTCCCAACCGGCCATGGCGAAAGTAAAGCACATGTTGAAGTCGCAAACCGTCATTATATTTTGTGTAGTTGTTCCATGACGTCCAATATAAGGTACTTTGTTTCTTACCGGTACGTTTGCATGAACATGTGTGTCATCTATTGCCCCAATGGAATCTTTAAAAAACGGAATGTACCGCGTATCTTCAGCAATCTCTGGTGGAGTAGAAGCGAAGTATCCTTCTTCCGGAACTATAATAACCTCTGCTAGACGTACCAAAGCACGAATCCCGACGCTAAAATATCTGCTTGCAGTCTCGGTGGAATGTTGAAAACGCTCACTTGCTGTTCTGATACACTCGTTGTGAGACAACACATATAACGTAATGGCTAGGACCTCCCTGCTCGCAGTCCTTCGTGAACCTTGAAATCCATGGTTCTGTTCTAAGGTACGTAGTAAATCGAAAAAGATTTGTTGAGGCATTCTAAAGGCATTATGACATCGCACCGGATGCCCACCAAGCAATTCACCCAACCATTTATCCCCTGTTTGCCGTGACGTCATGCAAGGGGAGTTATTGTTTAAGAAATCGCTGTGCTGAGTCATCACATACAACGTTGAATTAAGAGTTTGTTGATAAGCAGCAACATGACGTCTCCTAATCATCTCATATTCTTCAGTCGAGTAATCTGTATCTGATTCCTCAGTTGACATTTTCTGTTTCACTTGCTGTTTTTAAAATGAAATTGGTAAAAATGGATACATAATAACAAGAATAATAACAAGAACATTTGATATATCAGTAGAAATAATACAGCGGGTGTATAAATAATAACAGTAGCGGGTGCATAAACAATAGCAGTAGCGGGTGCATGAATACATAATAACATGAATAATACATATCAGTAGCAAAAACAATATCAGTAGCAGATACATAACAGTAACATATACATAGCAACAACAAACAGTTTCTACTCTCCCCGTCGCTCGTAGCGGGAGCGCATCCACCTGACCTTGTACTCCTCAACAGCCATGAAGGTCTCCATGTGGTTCTTATCTATCAGGAACATTGTCGCAAAATCGTAGAACTCATAATCTCAACGTATCTCAGGGTAGGTTTCAACTTTCGCTACAACTTCGACAATAGTAAAAGGACACGACGACTTTGGAGGCTCCCGGAGAGACATACTAATGTCTTTAGTGGACTCCACCAAGTCACTTAGGAATGATGTAGTGCTTTGTGTTTGCCCTTCTTTCGACGCTTCTGAGATTCAGTTGGAGCACAATCTACGTTCCCAGTGATGTCAACTGGATCATTTTCTTCCTCGGGCATAGTACGCTCTGCTATCGACTCTCGGCCTTGGGATGCGGTATTTGGTGTACAAGCATGCACGCCTGTGGCAACAACCGAACTGAACATAGCGTTCAGTTTTTCTTCAAGCTCTGGGGCAATTCCTCCGTACCTAAACTTCTTTGCCGCAGGCACAATCTGCAAAAAGCGTACAGTAAAGTTAATCATATGCACAAAATAAATAGAATAAAAACGTGCAAATTGAATTTTTGTTTTACCTTCAACCTCTCGTCCCACCACTCGTCGCTCGCATCGATTGTTTTCCTGGAGGCATTCCACCCAAGACCAGTCTCCCCCCTTTTAAGCTCCATCCACAATTTCCACTCTTTTTTTAGGTGATCCCATTTGTTCTTCATCTGAATTCTATCATACCTCTTAACTATTCTCTCCTCAAACTTTAAAGCCACATTGTTCCACCCCTCCTTATTGAAATGGGTCGTTGGCCGATTTCCAAGACCAATTTCAGTGATGCACAAGTCACAAAATAGGAAGATATCTGTTTGATCCCAAACAGCTGATACCCCTCCATCCTTTGGTTTTCCCATCTAAATGATTTTGAAAATTATAAATAATAGAAACAAAAAAAAACACAACTACACACACTCACATACATATATACAAACATACACACACACACAAAATATAATTACACATATAAAATAAACATAACACACAAATACACACACACACTTACACAAACACACACAAAAATACGTACAAACACACACATATATAAATGCACACACATATACACAAATGCAAATACACACACATACATATATACAAACATACACACACACTATATATACACACACACTAGCATACACACACACAAATGCATATAAACACACACACACACAAACATACACACTCACAACCATACACACTCAGAAGAAGAAGAAGAGATTACCGAGCGGCGAGCAGGGAGCGGGCGGGAGCAGAGGAGCGGGCGGGAGCAGAGGAGCGGGCGGGCGAGCAACGGACGAGCGGCGAGCAGGGAGCGGGCGGGAGCAGCGGCGCGATTGGAAAGGGATCTAGGGTACGGGAGCAGCACGGGATCAACACGGGAGCAGCGGCGCGAGCGTAGTATAAAGTAGCGGATGATTTAAAACTCCGTTTTGAGCTTTTGATTCCCAAACACAGCTTATGAGCAAAACTCTGTTTTTAGGCTGCCGCACCGGAGACAATAAGCTTAGTCAAACGCACCCTCAGTCTAATGCCTTTCGACTTATCTTTAGTTTTTTTATAAGTTTATAAATAGGTAATAGAGAATTTGTAAAATTGGATATCCCATATTGTAGAAGTGAACAATTCAAATTGCACTGATGTCCGATAAGGACCTTAAATGGATTATAAACATAAAAAATATAATGAGCCTGATTCTATAGAAAGGATGAACTATGGTTTGTTTCTTGTTTTTCCATAAAATAATATTGTTGGCAAAGAAAACTACATACCCACTAGTTTGATGCATGAGGAATGGAGTACTTAAATTTTTTCAATTTATGTAATTGTACTTAAATACAATGAGGCTGATTTTATAGAAAGGATGAACTATGGTTTGTTTCTTGTTTTTTCAAATTTTATCTAGTTTTGTGGTTCTCAGTGTTGGACAGTGAATTGTGTACATAAACAAAAATGGGAGTTGTGGAGATAAGAATGCTTAGGTGGATGTGTGGACATACAAGACTAGATAAAGTTCGGAATGAATGTATCAGGGATAAGACAAGAGTAGCACCAATTGCAGAGAAGATACGATAAGCTCGACTAAGATGGTTTGGACACGTACAAAGGAGATCATTATAGGCATCTGTTAGGCGCTGTGAGAGTTTAGTCACTAGGCATGTTAAACAAGGGAGGGGTAGACCAATAAAGACTTGGAATGAAACTATAAAGAAAGACATGATGTACTTGGACATTAGTGAGATTATGACAAAAGATAGGGCACAATGGCGACAAAGGATCCATATAGCCTACCCCACTATAGTGGGATAAAAGCTTGAGTGTTGTTGTTATGTAATTGCCTTTTTGAAGGGATGTTGGAAAGTAAGAGAGAAATCAAGAGAGCATAATATTCATCCACAAAGGGGCTATTTATAGGATTACAACGAGATTCATAACCGCTAACACAAGATGTGAAATAAACCCACTCACTCCTAAAGTTTCTAATAGATCGACATTGACTTGATAATTCCAACAATCCCCTCAAGCTGAAGGTGGAACCTTCAACTTGGACACATCAAATAACCATAGTTGTCAGGATCGCGACCCGGATCATAGGATTTTACGATCCTACGATCCAAATTTTATAAATCGACCCTCGATCCAATCCTGCCATCCGATCTGATACAACCTCAAAACGATCTCATCTAGAATCTTGATCCTGACAACATTGCAAATAACGGCAATGAAGGTAGGCTATGCGGGACAAAACATCATACGAGCCACCAGGGAAAAAATCCAAACCGGGGAATCAAGTCGGGGACATAGCCACACACGACGTTGACCCACACACGACACAGGATCCGCACACGACATGTACTTGTTGGAAACCGGTCAACCTACATTACCTACACACAACATGTAAAAGAGAACGAAATATGTGGAGCGGTTGAAGACAACTTAAACTATCACAAAGATGTGACATCAGCGAGAGATAAGCACCTCTGAAGGGGGGAAGCAGCTGGATCTGATAGAAATCCGAGATGTATCAGTTAAAGACAACTTAAACTATCACAAAGATGTGACATCAATGAGAGATCAACACCCCTGAAGGGGGGAAGCAGCTGGATCTGATAGAAATCCGAGATGTAGCGGCTGGAGTCATCCAGAATCATCAGAAAAATTTGGGCTGCGACTGTAGGCGGTTGGAAATGGTCGGTGATGCACGAGGGGCAACAACTGTAGGCTACTGAAAATGGTCGAAGCACGAGGGGCAACGATTGTAGGCAGCTGAAATTGTCGAGGGGCAGAGTGGCAAAGCCACTGGCAATGATTGGAAAAACATCCTCTTTGCAGGAACATCGCTGAAGAAGGAGGGCTCATCCCAATCATTCCCAAGAAAGGACATCAACAACAAACCACTACAATAAGTAGGATTAGAGGCGAGGAAGCCATGGATCGGCAACAGTCGCCTTCAACTGGACAGGGGCAGTGGCTTCCTTTGTCGTCTTCTCTGTAAAGACCCTGAAAATGTCTTGCTGCGACAGAATCTGCAAGTGCGGCGATAACTGCAAGTGTGGCTGCGGCTGAATTCAACCAGAGCTGGAGAAGTAGAAGGGAACAATAGTGACAACAACAGCCGCAAAGGGAAGCAGCGGGAGAAGTCGTAAATAGGCGTAACAACCACACAATTCAATTTCCTCAGAAGAAGCCGCAGACAGGGGCACGACTAGACGCAACAGGTGAGCGAGAAGAGGACTTGCTGACGATATCTGGAAGCAGCCGACGAGACAAAGTTAGCGCAGAGCGTAGGGGGGCCAAGATCCGCTCCCGTCGATGGAATCCACTGTCGATTCTGTCGACGAGAGCGGGAGCGGGAGCGGAAGATGAGAGCGGGAGTTGTCGCGGTAGCGGAAGTGGGAGAGGAAGACGCGACCGAGAGCGAAGGCGGCTTACGAGCGAGAGCGGAACTGATAAGAGGGGGCGGCTTGCGGGAAAGAAAAATTTTAAGGTTTTTGATCGAGTGGAAAGTAAGAGAAAAATCAAGAGTGCAGAATATTCATCCATAAAAGGGGCTATTTATAAGATACATCAAGACTCATAACTGCTGACACAAGATGTGAGACTAAACTCACTCACTCCTAAAGACTCTAATAGGCTGACATTGACTCGATAATTCAAACAGGGGAGCTTTGGCGCACCGATTGAGGTGTTGTCGTTTGACCTGGTCAGGGGTTCAAGTCCTGGAAGCAGCCTCTTGCAAAAATGTCGGGTAAGGTTTGCCTACATTTCGCCCTTGTAGTAGGACCCTTTCCTGGATAATCGCTGCCAGGGGATGCTTTGTGTAGCAGGCTGCCCTTTATGTAATTGACCTTTTGTTGCAAGGGAAGGTTTGTCTATTCGAGCAGGGTAAGGTTTGCTTACATTTCACCCTTGTGGTGGGACCCTTCGCTGGACCCTCGCCGCACGGGGATGCCTTGTGCACCTGTATGCCCTTTATGTAATTGTGTTTTATTGAACTTTATATATGCTGACCCATATGTTATGGTCAAAAAGTGTGACATATTTTATTTTATGTCGAAGTAGTGGTGTTTTCCATCTTCAATGTAATGTGGAGTCAAAGATAGTTGTGAAATGTTATGTGAAAGTCATTTTTTATCTTTGTATATGTACACCCCGTGTCGGGGTAGTTATGTCTTTTTCCTTGCTTTTAGGTTTTTCCCTTACTCAAGTATATGTAATGAGTAAGAGACTAGCTTTATGATTATTATCCAATACATCCTCTTTTCCTCTCCACTTGATATCAGAGGAGAAAAAAAAGAATCTCGTGCCCTAGACTTCCCCCAGTTCGGATCGCTTTCTCCGTCCCGTCCCGGATCGCTCTCGCCGAACCCGTGCTCGAATCGCTTCCGCCGTCCTCATCGTGATGCCGGGCGACATTCTTGTCGGCTGCTGATAGGAATGCCGCCGCCGTTCCTCCATGAAGCAGCCCGCCTCTCCCTCTTCTTCCTGAAAAACTAGTTTCTCGCAGCCCTCTTGGCGCCGATCTATGCCATTGTCCTGCTCCCGTGCCGCTGTCCTGCTCCTGTGCCGTTGCCTGTGCCGCTGTCCTGCTCCTGTGCCGCTGCCTGTGCTGCTGCCCCAGGCCGCCGTCCTGCTCCTGTGTCGCTCCCGTGTCGCTGCCTGTGCGCAGATCTGTGGATATGCATGACAGAATAAGGTGTTGCCGATCTGTTGTGTTGTTGCTGCTTCTTGTATTGGTATGGGTGAACCCGATTTATCTATTTCTTCTCCGGGCGCGATCCAGCCTCCGATGGTTGAGCCTCAGCGACCCCATGTCCACTCTAGCTCCTTGAAGATTACCACGGTTCCTCTGGATGACACGAATTACCTGGAATGGTCTCGTGCTGCTCAACATGTCATCCGTAGTCAACAGATGTTTGGTTATATCGATGAGTCGATTACGGAGCCTCCAGTGTCTGATCCCTCCTGGAAGCGCTGAGATTCTGACAACTCTCTGGTTGTGTCCTGGCTTCTGCATTCGATGTCGCTCAAGGTCTATCGGAGCTATATGCCGATGGACTCTGCGTTCGAGATCTGGACTCGTGCTCGTGAAACATACTCTCAGATTGGTAGTTCCACCCAGATTTATGAGCCAACTCGCCGCATTTTGGAGTTGTGTCAAGGGTCGATGACTGTCTCATCATTCTTCTCGGAGTTTGAGCGCTTGTATCAAGAACTTGACTACTTTGCACATTTCACTCCAGCGTGTACAGCGGATGCCGTCCTGTTAAAGCAACGGGAGGACCGCTTCCGTCTTCATGTCTTCCTAATGAGGTTGGATATGGAATTTGATGTGCTCCGGACACATGTTCTTCATTGTTCTCCTCTTCCCTCCCTTCGGGAGGCGTTCAACATGATTCTGGATGATGAAGACCGCCACAAGTCTCTCAGTGTTATGACTCTTCCTGATCGTTCTGCCTTGACGAGTGTTGGTCGTGGCCTCATCCCTACTCTTGCATCTTCAGTGCCTATATGCGATTACTGTGGTCGACGGAGACACTCTCGGGAGGCATGCTTCAAACTTCATCCGCATCTGGCACCTCCTGGTCGTGGTCGTGGTCGGGGCCGTGGACCTGGCCGTGGGGGCCATAGGCGCAGTGACTACCGTTCTCATGACGCTGCTTACATTACTGATGTCTATGATGAGTCCCATTCTTCAGCTTCCTCCTCTCTTACTGCTCATGAGTTGGATGCCTTTCTCCGCTTGCTTCACTCTCAGTCTGATTCGATCACTGAAAGCTATACTTCTCTTGCCACTGTTGCTATGCCTAGTGCTCATGCGGCCACCACCTCACCTTCTGAATGTGTGCTCGACTCCGATGCTACCCACCACAAGACTGAGTCCTACTCAGGTTTTCTCTCTTATACTCCTTTGTCTGGTAAGGTGAAAGTTATTTCTGCTAACGGATCGTTGTCCTCTATTGCGGGCAAGAACAACTTTTCCTGTTCTCCATCCATATCTCTTACCTCTGTTCTTCACGTCCCCTCTTTTCCATGCAATTTACTTTCCATTAGTAATCTTACGAATTCTCTTAACTGCTCTGTAACATTCTTTCCTGATTTTTGTGTTTTTCAGGAACTTGGTACGAAGCGGAACATTGACAGTGGTAGGTGCAGTGGCGGCTTGTACTACATGGACACTTCTCCCCGTTCTCAGACCCTTTCCAGTTCTACTGTTACTGCAGAGAATGTTTACCGTTGGCATCTGCGTTTGGGACACCCGTCCTCTGTCTACCTGCAAAAATTATTTTCTGTTTTTTTACCATTTCTTCAGAAATTTTCTTGCGATATTTGTGATTGGTCTAAACATGTGCGACAGACCTCGTCACATCTTTCTTTTGATTGGTCTATACATTCTGATGTTTGGGGGTCGTCCCTTGTTGTATCGTTGGCTGGTTTTCGCTAGTTCGTCACCTTTATTGATTGTTTCTCGCGTACTACATGAGTTTATCTATTTAAAAAGTGACGTTTTTCCGTGTTTTCAAGTCTTTCATAACATGGTGAAAAATCAATTTAATGACACTATCTGTGTTCTTCGAAGTGATAATGGAGTGGAGTATGACGATCGTGGTTCCTTTTGCGCTTACCTCACTTCTCACGGTATTATCCACCAGAAAACTTATGCTTACACATCTACTCAGAACGGAGTGGCCGAATGGAAAAATCGACATCTCCTCGAGGTTGCTCGTTGTCTCCTCTTGACGATGCATCTTCCTAAACCATATTGGGGTGATGCGGTGCTTATTGCTGCACATCTTATCAACCGTCTTCCTTCTTGTGTTCTCTCCTTCACTACTCCTCTAGCTCGTCTCTCTACCTCTGACGTGGTTCATACTTCCCATTTTCCACCCTGTGTCTTTGGGTGCGTCTGTTACGTGGATGTGCACCATCCCCAACGTGACAAACTTGACCCTCGGGCTCAACGTTGTGTTTTCCTTGGCTATTCCTCCACGACCAATGGGTATCGCTGTTATCATCCCTCCTCCCGGCGTATATTCTGTACCATGAATGTTACCTTCCGTGAGGAGGAGTCCTACTTTCCGTCCTCGACTCATGTTCTTTGTCAGGGGGAGAGTACTACTACGGATGATGTTACTGCTGTCCCTCTGCCCCTTCTTCCATCCTCTTCCTCCATTCCTTCACCTCCTTCCACTCCGGTACCCAGAGCTCCTCCTAACCCGATACCAGACTCCTCTACTATTATCTCTCATTTTCCCCATGTATACCACCGTCGTTCAGGTACACAAGTCACCACAGTTCCACCTCTACTAGTGCCGACTTCGGACTCAGATTCTGATGATACCGATCTGGATATGCCTCTTGCCTTGCTGAAAAATGGTAAAGCTACTTCCACGCAACATCCGATTTCTAATCATGCGGCTTATAGTCATTTTACTCTGATTCATCAGACTTTTGTCTCATCTCTTTCTCTAGTTGTTATTCCTAAGACATGGCAGGAAGCATCGACAATACCGACTTGGACACAGACTATGAATGATGAGATGTCCGCCTTGGACAAAAATCATATGTGGGATATCACAGCTCTCCCTTCAAGAAAGAGAGCTATAGGTTCCCGGTGGGTCTTCTCTGTTAAGCAAAACTATGATGGTAAGGTGGAACAGTACAAAGCGCGTCTTGTCGCTCAAGGATACACCCAGACTCAAGGAGTTGATTATTAGGAGACTTTTGCTCCTGTAGCAAAAATGGACTCTATTCGGGTTCTGTTATCATGTGCAGCTTGTCTGGACTGGGAACTTCATCAACTGGACGTGAAAAATGTTTTTCTCCACGGCGAGGTTGAGAAGGAGGTGTACATGAAACTCCCTCCTAGTTTTGTGAAGAAAGGAACTAAAGGGCTTGTTTGCCACCTAAGGAAATCCTTATATGGCCTGAAGCAATCTCCAAGGGCCTGGTTTGGAAGATTTCTCACAGCAATGCTCAAGTTTGGCTACAAGCAAGCTCAATCATACCATGTTCATCCGGAGACATGAACAGAGTGTTGTGGTGCTCATTGTCTACGTGGATGACATCGTGATTACTGAAAATGATATAGAGGAGATTGTCAACCTCAAGACCCTCCTATCAGCTGAATTTGAAGTGGAGGACTTGAGAAGATTACGGTACTTCCTGGGCATCAAAGTGGTTAGATCGGAGCGAGGTATCTCTATATCCCAACGGAAGTACATATTGGATCTCATAAAGGAAACTGGTATGCTTGGTTGTGTTCCTGTGAACACCCATATGGAGGAAAATCACAGGATTGATGAAGATGGTGATGATGATCATGCAGATGTATCACGTTACCAAAGATTAATCGGAAAACTTATATACCTATCCCATACACGTCCTGACATTACGTATGCAGTTGGTATTCTTAGCAGATATATGCATTCTCCTAGAATCAGACATCAAGAAGCGGTGTATCGTCTACTGCGGTATTTAAAGAAAGCTCCTGGTCGCGACCTCCTATTCTCTAGGAACAACAGCTTGGAGATTGAGGTTTTTACTGACGCTGATTGGGCTGGTTGTCAGGATGACAGAAAGCCCACAACAGGATACTGCTCCTTTGTTGGTAGTAACCTCATAATGTGGCAGAGCAAGAAGCAGAATGTGATGGGCAGGTCAAGTGCAGAGGCAGAGTATCGTGTCATGACCCAAGGCTTATGTGAGGGATTATGGCTGCGTACCGTGTTACAGGATTTAGGTTTCCCTGTGACAACCCCCTTTTCCTTATTCTGTGACAATAAGGCTGCAATTAGTATTGCTCATAACCCAGTCCAACATGATAGGACAAAGCATGTCAAAGTGGATCGGCACTTTATTAAGGATCATTTGGATAGGAAAACCGTTGTTACTTCGTTTGTTCATTTCAGGGATCAGTTGGCTGATGCGTTCATCAAAAGTTTGGGGTGTGATGTGTTTACCGACGATATCCCCAAAATTGGGATGACTGATATCTTCCGTCCGACTTGAGGGGGAGAGTTGTGAAATGTTATGTGCAAGTCGTTTTTTATCTTTGTATATGTACACCCCGTGTTGGGGTAGTTATGTCTTTTTCCTTGCTTTTAGGTCTTCCCCTTACTCAATTATATGTATGAGTAAGAGACTAGCTTTATGATTATTATCCAATACATCCTCTTTTCCTCTCCACTAAGATGTCATGTTAAGCTTGTGCCAAACTACCAAAATAGAGTTGAATTCAACCACACACAAAAATAAGGGCAGCCCGGTGCACAAAGCATCCCCGCGCAGCGAGGGTCCGAGGAATGGTCCCACCACAAGGGTGAAATATAGGCAAACATTACCCTGCATTTTTGCAAGGGCGGCTTCCAAGACTCAAACCTGTCACCTCAAGGGCACACAACATGAATATAACCACATAATTAAGAAAATAAGTATATAAACCTATTGTTACAATTCAATCTGCCTTACGAATTAGGAATTCTACGTGTAGTAGGAATTGTGCAAGTCCATGCCATATGCATATCGCTTTCTATCTAGTTCATGTCAGATATAGAAAGCAGCTGTAACAGCCTCCTTTGGAAATTGGGGATAAATCGTGCATATGGATCTCAATCTATGGATAATTTCTTTGAAATCCACCTAAGGTTTCTTGGTTTCTATGATGACATTATTTTAATTGCCATTTTGTTTATGTATAGTTTGATGCAACACTAGTCTACTGGTGGTCCTAAACTCTAGATGCAATGCAAGTGATCACACAATGAATGCGATGTGTCCATGATGACCCTAGAATGTCATGCAAGCATACATGCAATCCAACAAAACATAGACGCAAATGCAATTAAAGAGTCCGAATTAATTTGCAATAAGCAATTAATTAAAATCAATACAGTCCAAGCACATTCGTTCACAACAAATTCAATTGGGAGAGCAAGTTTTAATTCAACAACTAATTGAGGCACAATGTATCTAAGCACACAGCGAATACACCACGCGAGTCAAGGGATTTTCGCGGAAAACAAACATATAACATTGCATCTCAATAAATATAGCACAAAGTACACAATAATAGAGAACAATAGACAACCAACTATAACTTATGCGGGCAAGCGGTGGTTAAGCATGACAGTGACGGCGATCGAAGGGCTCCTGGAACGGAACCGTGCTGCTGGAATGTAAGGAAAGCGGGCTAGTGGGTTGGTTTCAGATTTGGTGAGGCGGCTGGAGGGTGGTTCCACAACAGGGAATGGCTGCAGGAGGTGGCCGGCTGATTTGGGAATGATATGGGATTGTGGGGTGGGACAAGGGGCTGTTAGTGGGCTGGCAGCAGAGGGAGACGGGCTGGTGGGAGGGGAAATTTGAGGAGGGGCGGCTGTAGGGTTGGGAATCAGAGAGGGGTTCGACTATAGGGGAGGTGACAGGAAAGGGATGAGGTCTTGAAGGTAGTAGGGCTGGAAGAAGGTTTAGAACGGGTGGGGAAAGGGTTTCCTGGAGGGGATTTAGCGGGCTGGGTGGCAGCAACAGGCGTGAGAAGCTTTGGCGACGGGATCTGCGTCGGTTTCTGGTGGAGAGTCGATGGGAGGGAACGCAAGGGAAAGAGAAACAGGGCTGCGTCTAAGGGCTGGAGGCGGCGCCGCTCGGCGTCACACCGAGCTGGAGAGGGAGGCGTCACACCTCTCTCACAACCAAAGAGCGGTTTTTTCCCTAAACCACAATCCTCGATGCATCAACCGCCCCCCTGCTTGCGTATAAATAATAGGATAAACCCTTAATGACTTTGGGCACTCGAATCGGACGGCTCATATCATCCGGGCTGATCGAGTGTCCAATATAACTCAAAATACATAAAATAATATATCAAAAAGTCTCAGAACGATCATCCAGACACATTTGTGGACTCGGATTGCCCATACGAGAAGCATATCACGACGATCTCCATCAATCCCCCCGGCTTGGAAGCGCTCATCTCCGGTGATCGAAGATGGACATGTTCTCGACGTAGCCATGAGATAAGTCGCGCAAGATCCACTGGGGAATTCCAAATAGCATCTGGACATAGGTGGCAGCTCCAGTGGACATGATCTCACGGTGTATCTCGCTCGCCAACGACGGTGAAGTCATATGCAATATTCTGAAGTAAGTCTCCGACGGTAGCTGGTGGCGACTTTGAACAAAATCTATCTCCGTCTGAAAGCCGAAGAGGTGGAACTTTCGGTGGTATGAGGTGGACCATTTAGTACGAATCTATAGGATGGGACAGGGAGGGGTTAGGCTGGGGATGGGACAAGGTGAGAGGCAATAATGGGAGTTGTGGCTCATCATGGGAGTGAAGAAAGGGTTTGCATACACCCGCCTATCAAAGTAAGAAATCAAATCTTCTGCATTGAATACTCGATTTGTCCCCATATTTTGAGAAATGTCAAACTCATATGCATTCATACCGATCCATCGCGTGACTGTATAAGGACACATTCGACGAGCGCTTGATATTTTTGTTGTTCTCGTTGGGAACCTCTCAAATCATAGGTGAATCATTACCTGCTCCCAAATTTCAAAATTTTGATCCCTCCTGTGTTGGTTTGCTGGGTTTTTATAATAATCATTGTTTATTGCAATTTCACATCAAACAAATTCATGCAGATCAAACAACTGATGCAATACATGCAATAAATATGAATCATGTAACAATATAGGAATGATCGACAATATAAGAGTCAAGCCATGCAATAGATGCAAATGATTGACAATTAACACGACAGACACACTTGACACGACAGATTGACAAAATGCATATGCTATATAGCAATGAAAGTCCTTAAGGACGAGTGGTTTATTTGGAGGCTCTTTGGGCGCGGTGTAGAAAAACTTATTTAGTGTGCGGAGACCTCCCAACATACTGACTGAGGAATCAACAGTGAGTTGCGGAATCAGGATATGCCAAATATCTCCTAAGGTATGCAAATCTTTAGGAGGCTCACCGGGTGGTCCATTGAAAAATTTGGCGCGAATGACGCCATCACCCAAAGGAATGTCATAGATGGTGATAAGAGAGTATGACACACGGAAGTACCTTTCAAATGATAAGGCCGGTCAAATGGCTCACCATGAGGTGTATACAAAAAATCATCACGTACGTTATGGTCACTAGTGTGGAGACACAACCCACCGCTAAAGTGCATGCCTTTCAGGAGGGGGAGTTCGTCAAATGAGCTTCTCGGAGACTTAATCCCTGCGAGGTTAACGATGACATGATGGCCCTCCAAGAGGAAGACACTAATAATATTAGTGTCCGTGGGAACAAGTAAGACACCCACAACAAAGTCGATGATATCTCCATGACCATCACAAGGGAGTGGTGACCCATCTGGAGGTTTGTCAGGGGGGTCGTCATGAAACACCCCAACCTAGTTTAGCAGAAAATCAACTGTCTGGCCGGGCGCGCGATAAAAAGTAAACTAAATAACAGTATATAAACTGCTATAAAACAAGTAAAAATAAAAAGGTGCTAAAAGGAAACATACAACGGAGGCAGTGTAATAAAAATCTATAAATAAAAGAGTACCTCGAAATGCTGAATTCACAGAGCTAACTAAAACTGAATATAACACTAAGAGACTGAAATACTGACCATCTGTAATAAACTGGAGTACAATAACACAATGTCTGGAAGTAAAAAGAGTACAATAACAGAATAGTACAACTGAAATGACTGACAACAACGATGACTGCACCGCGTATCCTAAGCGGATCCCCTGACCCGAGCTCCTGTAAAAACAAGTTCCAAATGGGTCAGACCCACTGGAGAATAATAAAAACTACTCCCTCCAACAACACCTAAAGAAAAATATTATAAGTGAATACTACATTAATTTAAAACTATGCATAATTTTTCTAACGTTAATCGTGGCACTTTAGATCATGGTTTGACATAGAATCGCCCTATCGTGATTTTATAAATCGTTGATTTCTGAATATTTGGAATTATGACTGTTGTAAGTGTTAAGCAAATTCAATAACATCTTATTAACACTTGTCACTGAGAACTACTGTGCACAAACTAGTAACTGCAGTCTGAGTGGCAAACTTAATTGTGCCATGAACTGGATGTCCCTCAAGTGGAACACAGACTCCTATCTGAGGAGTTCCATATCTGTAACAAGGGTCATCGACTCTGAGCTTGAAATTCGAGTGGTGGCCTACTGACCCTGAAAATACGGTGGTGCGCCTCCACCTGAATCATGAGGGTAAAACCTTCCTCGCCACTTTTCTGAATTAACTTAGACTGGTGTTCAGTGAGTCAAACACGGAGTAACGCTCTAGTTAAATACATTAGGCTTAGGATTTTCATGACACTGAATCTGCTAATTTAACCTAAGCATTTACCTATCCCTTTGACTTGGTTTTGACTATAAAAACTTGTAATTTCTAAATGCGTACATTGATATAATTAAACATGAATTTAAGTAGTCTGAAATATTCAACTAAAAAGAGTCGAATTTCTTACTGTGGTGCTTCAATGCTCGTACACGCGACGAAGTGACATGGTGCTCTTTCCCAAAGGATTTGACTCCTAAGAACCTCTCCAACTAGAGGTGAAAAATAAAACACCCTTTCCGAAAGCTGGGAAACCCTTAACACAAAACCCATACACTACTACGTATTAGGAGCGATTTCCAGAAGAATATAATACGTTGACTAGAAACAAAACAACTGAAAAGGAATTCGGAGATCAAAGTCTCACCTCGAATCGGAGTAATAAGCGTAGTCCTCCAATCCTTTGCTCCAACGACCACAAAAATCTGAAATCCAAATGGTAACCCTATCTGAAGCATTTTCCCCTCTTAGGGTTTCAGTGGAAATTTCACATAATATTTAACAAACAACTAAACGGTGCATTACCTCGATCTAACAGCGATTAAATCCCAAATTAAGCGATCGATTCTGATAGCGGAAGATCGAGTACTTTGATTCCTAAATTAGGGCAACAAAATCGGCTTCCAACTAAAACGACTTCCACTAGGAAATTAAAAATAGCGAGGAACGAAACTCACCAGAGCCAAGAACAATGAAAAAGAGGATCTCCTCCTCCGGCTAGGGTTGAAAACGAAACTTCTTTGCGCTGGGAAAGGAAGAGGAAGGGCCGCCGAACTCTGCGGTGGAAGGAGAAGTAGCCGGCTCCAGTTTCCGGTGAAGGAGTGGTCGAAAGGCTTCTGGCTTCTTACCTATGCTCGATTTGCGGAGACGGAGCAGCGAAAATGAGCGACTGTGGGAAACCGTCGCTCGTCAGGGGAGAAGAATGTGCGGGCATAGGCGAGATGTGTGGTTTACTTATTAACTTGCGGTTATATAACCGTGAACCGGTCTAAGGGAATACTTAAAATTGGTTTCTTAAGTTGTTATTTTTTAATACTAAAGCTAAAAGTCTTAAGGCCATGAGGACAAGTATTGTAGCAACAAAAAATTCGCGCAAATCATCGCAACCACAACCGATTATTAACAGTTTCACGCCGACTTATCATCATTTCTTTGTCATGCATAATAATAAAAATAATTTAAAATAGAGTGTTACCTCCACAAGTCGACGAATCGATTAATTATGCTCGCGATCGGGCCCTAAATTTTAATCTAACGCGGCGTTAATACTGGGATGTTACACGTCAAAACATCCATCAATATGGTTATGCTCCGCTAGATGAATATCATCCAAAGGGGTGGTGTCCCTAAAAATGGGCGAGGCAACCCCTAAGAGATCGACACTAGGATCTTGGCTCATGGTCGTGATGCAGCTCATGACAATGCTAAGGGAAAAGTGGGAAGAGTCCCTACTCAAGCGTGTGTCAATCTGTATAGTGTCAAAAACCGGATACCTGTCCAAAGGGGACACTAGGTCTAAGTGGAGTTTGAAGGATGGATATACCATTACAGTGTCACTGAGTCGCTCGTCTTCACTCACGTGACCACACTCACTAGTCATACTAGTATCACTCTTCACCTGTATCATAAGATTATGATCAGATCCAACCTCAATATCACAAGGGCACTGAGTCTCATCAAAATGAGATGTATCAAAATCAGGGGTCAAGCCTCTTATGTCGGTGGGAGCACTACTCGATGCATCAGTGGCTTGACCTAAACCCTTAGAATTTCTTTCATGGATTCTAATTAAGGAATCTGATATGTGAGCCAAATTAGCGTCCAAGCGATCAAATTGGTCAAGAACTAATCGTTGAAATTCGGTCTCAGGCATCTCTGTTTGCGGACTACTATGAGGGTCTTGATATGTGATGTGATACTGGTGATGGTGACCTTTATAGGGCTCCTGAGGGTCATCTAGATGGCCATCCCTAACATGTGGCGACGATGATGGTAACGTGATTGACCCGAATAAAACTCAACTTTACCATCATAAGGTCGTGGAGAAGATTACTGATGGTAACGTGAGGATCTCTCATCGTGATAGTCATCTCTTGCATATTGGAATCGTCTCGAAAGGTAGACACGATCCCTGAAAGTGGTGTGCCACGCAGGAGTATAATCATCGTAATAATAATAATGGTGCCTCTCTAGTGAAGGCGAGGGATAGCGATAATGGTACTACATAATACAAAACCCATAGAATCAATAACTGCATATTAACTAAAGCCCGAACCTTGCTCTGATACCAATCTGATGCAACACGAGTCTACAAGTGATCCTAAACTCTAGATGTAATGCAAGCGATCACACGATGAATGCGATGTGCCTATGATGATCTTAGAATATCATGCAAGAATACATGCAATCCAACAAAATATGACTTTAAGGATAGACGCAAATGCATTTAAACAGTCCAGGTTAATTTGTAATAAGCAATTAATTAAAATAAGTACTGTCCAAGCACATTCATTCACAACAAATTCAATTGGGAGAGCAAGTTTTAATTCAACAACTAATTGAGGCACAATGTATCTAAGCACACGGCGAATACACCTTGCATGTCATGGGATTTTCATGAAAAACAAACATATAACATTACATCTCAATAAATATAGCACCAAGTGCACAATAATAGAGAACAATTGGCAACCAACTATAACTTACGCGTGCAAGCGGCGGTTAAGCATGACAGTGATGGCGGTCGGAGGGCTGCTGGAACAGAACCGTGCTGCTAGAATGTAAGGACAGCGAGCCAGTGAGTTTGTTTCAGATTTGGTGAGGCGGTTGGAGGGTGGTTCCAAGATAGGAAATGGCTGCAGGAGGTGGCCGACTAATTTGGGGATGATATGGGACTGTGGGGAGGGGAATTGGAAGGGGTCGTGTGGGACAAGGTGCTGTTAGTGGGCTGGCAGCAGAGGGAGACGGGCTGGCGGGAGGGGAAACTTGAGGTGGGGCGGCTGTAGGGTTGGGAAGCAGTGATGGGTTCAGCTATAAGGGAGGTGACAGGGAAGGGATGAGGTCTTGAAGGTAGTAGGGCTGGAAGAAGGTTCAGAACGGGTGGGTAAAGGGTTTCCTGGAGGAGATTCAGAGGGATGGGTGGCAGCAGCAGGCGGGGGAAGCTTTGGCGGTGAGATCTGCGTCGGTTTCCAGTGGAGAGTCGACAGGAGGCAACGCAGAGGAAAGTGGAACGGGGCTGTGGCTAACGGCTAGAAGCGGAGCCGCTCGGCGTCACACCGAGCGGGAGAGGGAGGCGCCGCACCTCTCTCACGACCAAAGAGCGGTTTTTTCTCTAAACCGCAATCCTCAATGTCTCAACCGCCCCCCTGCTTGCGTATAAATTAGAGGAGAAACCCTAAATAACTTAGGGCACTCAAATCGGACGGCTCATATTGTTCGGGATGATCGAGTGTCCAATACAACTCAAAATACATAATATAATATATCAAAAAGTCTCGGAATGATCATCCAGACACATCCATGGACTCAGATTGCCCATAGAGAAATGGATCACGACGATCTCCATCATAATTACTTGTCCCTTTTTTCTGATCGCTTTTTTCAATCCCAGTCTGTGTCCAACATTATTTTTTGTGGCTAAAATCAACAATATATTTATAGTTAACTGATTATATAATTCTTCTTGCAGATTGGTGATCTCGGGCTATCAAAGGTGAAGCAATATACTTTGGTGTCAGGAGGTGTTCGAGGAACTTTACCATGGATGGCCCCAGAACTTTTAAGTGGAAAGACCAGTATGGTTTGTGAGAAGGTATTTCATTTATACAGTTCAATATTGTACATTTTAATGTACGTGTTGTATGCCATTTTCAAGTATTCTCACACCCTTTCCTTCCCTTTTTTATCGTTTAAATAATCTGCTTAGAACTTATTTTGTTCTTCAAATTATAAAACATGTTCCATAAAATGATGAATTTGTCCAATCCACAAGTCTTTTCCATTTAGTTAGATGCTATGATCGAATTCAAAGACACGAACATCTTTATAGTACCATAAAATATGATGATTTAACTCACTCTCAAAATGAATAAAAAAGAAGAAACAATAACTTCTAAAAACAAATTTGGCTCAATGCATTCTTTACATCTTCCGATCGCGAGCGGGTGCGCGAAAATCTCTGAAACGATTCTCTCAACCCTTCCTCAACTTAGAGGATACAACGGGAGCCGAGCTCGACCGCGAGCTGAAAAGGAAGAGGGTAGTTTTGCTCAACACTAGTTGGGAGGAATGCTGAACTTAGAAAAACCATCATCTTTTGTATTACCTTCATAATCTGACCGAGGGTAAGACCACTTTCATCCATTATTTGTACAGGCACGTGGGAGATGTATGAAGGTGGAGGCTGAAGAAGTCGGTAGCTGGGAGGATCAATTTGGAGTGCTGAGCATTCAGGCAGCCAGAGAATAAGCAGGGGTGCGTAGTAGAATGAATGAGAAGCCCTTTGAATGCAAGTATTGATCTGTCGATCCTCTGGAAGAGGAGTTGTGGCCGCACATGTACTCCGTGGGCGGCTAGGAAAGTCGGGGTGTGCGATGTCAAACGATTAACAATCCTGAGCGGGGGAGAATGGAGACAAAAGTCCCGACGTAATCAACGTCTTATTGGGTGCAATCTGGTGTGGGGTTGAGTTGAATCAGGTTCTTGGCTCAAGATTGGCGTCACAAATGGGTCAAAGAGGCTGACTACTTCTGTTGCCTTTTTTGGGTCCGTCATTGGTGGCTTGAACTAGTGGTTCGGTCGAGCTGCTGGCTGGGAAGAGACTATCAGTTGAGCTGTAGGATAGATCAACTAACTACTAAAGTGCGGAAACGGGATCAAAGTGTTGATCTAATACCAAAGATGTTACGACCTTCTGATTGCTAGTGGGTGCACGGTATTGAGAAGGAAAAGTCTCGGTGAGGATCTTCTCTACCATTCCTCGACCCAGCCTTCCCAATGGTGGGGGATAAAGCGGGAGCTGATCTCAAGGGAGAGATGAAGAGAAAGAGGGGAGTTGTGGTCAACTCTTGCCCTAGCTTGAAAAGATGTGTAGGAGAGGAGACTGCGAGACAAAACGTTGCATTAATGCCCTTAATTCGGGCTACAAGATATGTGATAATATGATAGTGCGAGGCACAAAATATTACATACCTCCCCTCCTCCGGGCTACACGGTATGCAAGAATTATAATAAGACAAATGCAGAAAAATAAAGATGTAGGTAGATGTCCATGATCTGGCAACGTCGCCCCCTTTGTGGGCCCACAATATTCATTTCCTATTTTCATTTCTTGAATACTTTAATTTTTTCCTTGTGCAGATTGACGTTTATTCTTTTGGAGTAGTCATGTGGGAGTTGCTCACTGGGGAAGATCCTTATTCAGAGATGCATTGTGCTTCAATTATTGGTAGGTCTCGCAACAGACAATGTTCTATTAATTCTCTTTCATTTTACAATTATTTGCCCAAGTCATGCATTTCAAATCTTGTGATATTAAACTTTTTTCCCCTTCATGTGCATCTTCAAGATAGAGAAGACCTACTTATGTATATGCCTTTACATATAGTTTGTTTCACTGTTAAGCACTACATTATGTGTTAAAATGATTTTTTTAATTATAATAATAATAAATTATTGTGAATGATGTTAAGCACGAGCGGGAACCAAAGGGAACTAAAGTTGGGTAAGATACACGAGAGTCAATACGCTCACATGATACTTTGTCAAGGAAATAACTACTTACACCCAAAAGCTTAAGCCCAAGTGTAAATAACTACTTACACCTACATATTTTTTATTTATCCAATGTGTGGCAAAGTCAGTACTCTCACATGCCTTTACCATCTCTCTTGTGAGAGATTTCCCCATTAGACACTACTACCTCTCAAACTAAATGATATTAAATATGGTTCACCAAGAGTATATTAACCATAGGAAATTATGATTTCTTCATGGGAGTAACCCGCTCTTGAAATTTGCTAACCATGGTTGTATCTTTTAAGATTTATGGAAGCCTCAAAACTGTATGAACAAATTGATTCAGATGAATCGACTATGATACTATTTGTCAAGGAACAGGAACTAAAGGGGCGTCAAAGTTGGGCAAGTTATGCCAATCATTTAACTTGTCCTCAAACCAATAGCTTGAGCTCATGGTATAGGGTCAACCACAAGATTTCTTGTCCCAATATATTTTTCACCTATCCGATGTGTGACTAATTAGACTCTATTTGGGAGAGTGGTGGGAGATCTTGCAATTGTAAACACAATTATGAAAGGGTAGGTTGTCAAGTATTAGATGTCAAACACGGGTAAACCACTACCAATGTGACTACTAGCATAGTTTCACACTGCCCCTACTGCTCAAATGTCACATCTGTCCCAAACAGAACTTGAGACAATAATCTCACAGGTCTTAACATGTGCGGATAAAACCAAAACTCACTTCAGCCCAGACAAACTCGACCAAAATATCAATGCTTCTCAATCGGATTAAAAAAAAATCAAAATACTTTGAAAAAAAAACTAGCCGTTATTATGAATGAAAAAGTTTATACATTTCTTCTGGTTAACCTGTAAAAATGCAGAACTTCTTATTACACACATTTTAACTATTTGATGTTCTCTAGGAGGTATTCTGAACAACACGCTCCGTCCTCAAATCCCAAATTGGTGCGATCCCGAGTGGAAATCGTTGATGGAGAGCTGCTGGTCTTCCGATCCAGCACAGCGTCCGTCTTTCTCCGAGATCTCTCAGAGGTTGAGGAAAATAGCAACTGCAGCAAATGTGAAATAAAGCTCCCCTTTTATATGGGCTGTTTGCAGAACTTATAAAGGAGGAATATTGTAGGAGTGTATATAATCTTTTACTTGGTCAGATGCCTTCTAGGGCATTTATGGTCCTATATAAACCTTTTTTTCTTGGAGTAAGATAAAGATGTGATTTTTCTTCATTTCCCCCCTTTTTTCTTCCCTCTCAGCCATTTTTTCCTGAACTTCTAATATATCTGCTCCTGTATCTTCTCTTTTTCTGCAGGCTGCTGTAAGTTACAAGAGATGGGGGCCATTAGCAATAATGTTTAAGCTTGGTGGTGTTCTAATGGAGATCAATTCTCTGGTGAACATATATATTTTTTATTTTGTAAATATTCATTCTTTAGCATACTTTTTCAATTTTCTATATTTTTGGGACTTTTTTTTAAATCAGGGCATAATTTTACATTGGCCCTGTAGAGTGGAGGGAGTAAAAAGTTTCTTTTTTTATGCATTCCTCTCTGTTTTCCTCTTTTTTACTCAACTTTAAGATGATTAAACTATGAATGTAAAGCTACCAAACTTTTTATGTGAAAAACAATTTAAAAGTTGCAGTCCATGTTGAAGAACCCTAATTACTATTTGTATTACTATTTGGATTCCAATTCTTGCTAAAATCTAGTATTTGAATTCGAATTCGCATTTCATAGGATTCAAAGTTTGTAAATTCAATAAAATCAAATCTGAAACTATTTGATTTGCGATCAGCCCTATTTTTTTGGGTCGCATGGGAGCAGATGGTTCGGTCGTGGCTGCTCTGTTACCATATGAAACCAATTGATTTAGGCTTCGTTTGGGGGGACTTATTTTCACCGGTCAAGCGGTTATGACCGTATGAACGCGGCTTTAATTACGGTCTGATTCATGTGGTTGTAACCGCTTGACCGGTGAAAATAAGTCCCCCCAAACGGAGCCTTAGGCTAGAGGGCCCAAGATCTATATATAAGTGCGCACAACAACATTAATTTTTCGATGTTGGATTATTTGCAATTATCATATAGGGTTTTTTTTCACAATGGCCCTATAATTAGGGAAGAGCAGGGAAGCCGGATGGCTTAGAAAATGCTTATCTTTGAATACGAAAAATTTGTTGTGCGAGCCACGGCCATCCATTATACTCCCAAGACTCTTCATGCATATCCGTTTGGCACGGTGGTGGTGATGGCGGTCGTAAATGCATGGATTAAGCCGTTATTCGTTAGGGATCACGTAACAAACATCATCTGTTTGAACATAAAAGTGGATGAAGTTTCTTAGATAGACGTTAACGAATAACAATTTAACCCCCATGTTCATAACCGCTACCACCGTGTCAAACGGAGCCTAAAAGTGGTGTGGGATCGACACTGAAGTAAATGCATATCACATGCCCCCAATGAAAAAAATATTGCGTGTGTTGTTCTCGCTTAAAAATAGGTGCATGAGTAAATACTGGCTATTGATTTTTTATAAAAATAATATGATTGATCAAAATACTAATCAGCGGTCAGTATTTGATATCTTATGAGCCGTAGGATATCAGATCAACGGTGAGTATTTACTTCTGCATGAGTAAATGCTGGCTGTTGCTTTTTTATAAAATTTTATTTGCAATTCAAATTTTTATGAGCACACATACTTGAACTTGTTTTAAAAAATTTCTTTTCATGAACATATAACATAACTTAGTACCCCAAATTTTATTGTATTGATGCAAACATTTACCACAAAATGAAATGAAAACTTAAAACATTCACACCATACAACTAAAACATAAACAACCAAAAAATGCAAAACATAAACCCAATGATGAAGACCCGATATTTTGTACATGTCTTATGTACATGAACAAAAATTCCCAATTTGATATTATAGCTGATCTGTAATCTAACCTGCATTAAATAAGCAAACAAAATACAAGTTAGTGCCCTTAGGATTGCAACCACAAACCATATTCTTCTTACAATATTTCGGGCTCGATCAATTAAATTTTTCTTGCTTGGAAACACGATGTCTATGATGAATTTGTGCCCAATATCTATGCTTGTATTATTAATTGACTCCTCAAATTTCACTATCGCTTGATCAAAACTCATCATGCAAAGTACACCAAAAGAGATGTAATCTATGTTCAAAGAGTTAGGGTTATATCTCGAAGTGCCCGAGATGAAGAGATCCCACAAATCTAGTTTTTTTGAAGTTGGTAGAGTGTTTGGTCCCCTCGGCAAGTGCGAGGTAGGAGCAGCGTGATCGGCCGGGAGGCCGAGGTCTCGTCCCTGCCCCCTCCTGCTCCGCGGCCTGGCGGGGCGAGACCGGCCGGGAGGCCGGGGTCTCGCCCCTGCCCCCTCCTGCTCCGCGGCCTGGCGGGGCGAGACCGGCCGGGAGGCCGGGGTCTCGACCCTGCCCCTTCATGCTCCGCGCTAGAGCCGAGGTCTGTTTCTAGCTTTTTGATCTTTTGTTCCGTGACGTTCTCCTGAGTGTAATAGGTGCGAGGTCACCCCTTTCTATGGATCCTGAACTCCACAGAGGTCATTTTTGGCTTCAGCAGTAGAGAACCCAAATTTCTGAACAGCCAGTCGGAGAGAGGCTGCGAGGAAGAACTTGACAGACGGGAAAACGACATGGTTGGACCGGGAGGAAGATGACATTAGCCGTTGATTTGGAAGTTGGCAATGTCGGGCTGGGAGGGAAGAAAATACCAGGCGGGTGAGCAGCATCGGACCAGGCGGGAGAGCGGCGTCGGACCTGGAACAACGTCAGCATCATGCTGGAAGAAGGAAAGGGCGACATGAGGAAGCAAAAGGGCACGGGATTAGGTTTCACACGAACTAAACCGGAAGAACTGGGAGGTGTGCGCGTAAAAACCTAAAAAAACAAGATGTTATTTAACTATTTGGTGTGCTTATATTCATAATACAGGCGTGCTCCTAACAATGCTCTATATTTATGCACAACATATTATAAATCTTATCGGATATTAATCGGAGCGGATCCGCCAAGATACACTGCGAAGCCTAATAAGAACCAGTACAAATGTAATATAGGAAGAAAGTCGATAAAGTGGATAGCTCTGGTCGGGGTTTGGGCATTCTCTAGCTCTCGTGATCTCCGATGGCCGCCGCTGCCTTCTCTTTTCCGGCGAAACCACCACCCTCCATTTCTCTCGTTCGAGAAGGTCGCCGTACCCGTATTCCGAGGCAGCTCGTCCGATGCTCCGTTACGAGTGAGGCGGCGGTGTCGATGGGCAGCGGCAGCGGCGACGGCGATGCCTCCACTGCTGGAAAGATCTCCGTCGACTGCGTTGTCGTCGGTGGGGGAATCAGCGGCCTCTGCACTGCCCAGGCGCTTGCTACGAGGCACGCCGGCGCGGTTCCGGCAGTGCTAGTGACGGAGGCTCGGGATCGCGTCGGCGGGAACATCATTACCGTTGAGAGAGACGGGTACCTCTGGGAAGAGGGACCTAATAGCTTCCAGCCCTCTGATGAGATGCTATCCATGGCGGTATGCGTGTTTCTTCCCTAAAATATAAATCTGGGAATTACTGACCGTAATCTTGTCTAAAATCCACCTTCAAATTGAGATATGATGCAGGCATATTGAGCATGTATTGGTGGTTTCATCAGCGGCAGATTTCCATACAATTAATCTTATGTGCCCTCCATTACCGCCGGAGAAACATTACAAAACTTTTTAGTTCTATGTTTAGCTTTGATTGGCTCTTTTCACCCAAACAATCAAGCAAATGAAATACAATGTGATATAAGACTTTAGGAGGAAATTTGGGTAGGGACAAACCTTGGGTCTTGCCTAGTTGAAAAACTTACACACTTGATCGATCTGTCCAGACAATTTTAGGTTATGCTAGATTTTAAATTTTTAGATCATGTTCTTATGAGTGCCTTCCTAATGTCGGTAATTGGCAAGGTCCCAATTCCAATTCCGTCCAAATGAGCGGAGCCTTAAGGATTATAATGCTAGGTCTATGATGTAACCACATTTCTGTAGTATTTCTTGAATTATGCATTTTTTAGCTAATCATATTTCCCTTAATTGCTTAAACTCTTGGTCAAATTGTTGCAGTAATTTTGTCAAAATTTCACATCATAACACCTTTTGGTTAAAACTCACATTCATTTATGCCAGGTTTATATGTTTAGGGTTTAGGGTTAGGGGGAGTGTTCGTGATGAGGGCGACTCGGATGACTCTCTTTCTCGACTCTTGCCTTAGTCACACACGGCCTCGAAGCGTATTTTATGTGTTGTTTGTGTCTCTATGCATTCTATGCCTTCATGCATGTGTCCCACATCAGGGGGAGTGTTCGTGATATGGGCGAGGATGTCTCTCTTTCCCGACTCATGCCTCGGTCACACGTGTCCTGCAGGTGTACTTTGTGTGTTGTTTGTGTTTCCCCTAATTTTTCTTCTTCGTTGCTGGGTAGGGGTGTTTGGCCTTTGTTGGTTGACCTGGTTTCAGCTCTGGGAGCATCCAACGTGATCATGGTCGGTTTGTGGACCAATGGCGTGTTGCTTATGCCCAGTTGGATGATTGCAGGTGAAACACAGTTGGGCCCCGGTGACTGCTATTTTGTCCCTCGATGTCAGCCACCATTACCTCTCTTTTTTATGATGTGTCCAAGCTGAAGGTTTTCCCTCCAACTTGAGAGGGTGTGTTGAAAATATTAGTATTTTATTTAAGTCTATTAGTATGTGAGTGAGTTTAGTTAGTCCCTCAGCTTGAGTCAAGTATTATGTGTCGTTGTAACTCCTGTATATTACCTCCTATGTGGATGAATAAATTGCATCAAATATTTTCTCTTTTTCTCTTCCAACACTATATATTTGGAATTCATCTACAGTTTCTCATTATCTTATTGCTCACTATTGGATGTTCACTTGTCATAATTTTTTCTCTTTAAGATGAAGAAATTGTTGGCAACCGCATCACATTGTATATCTTATGAACAAAAATTTAGTAAGGGTCAGAAATGCGGCAATAAAATTAACAAAATGGGGACAAGAAGTAAAACTAAATTTGAAGATGAGCTAAGCATTCATGAGCGTTCTTATCAGTATTTAAAATTGAAGTACCTTAATGCTGTTTAGTTTTGAGTTAGAACCATCATTTTTACACTATTTGAATATACTCGAAGATTTCTCTGAAGTCAATATATGAAACAAGTTAAATTTTTTTCAATGACTATGTAGATAAAGATTTGTCTACACAAAAAAAGTTGATGGACTCTAGTTATTCTGCTGTATATATCTCTATAAGTGGGTTTTAATTTTCTATCTTCCCCGTTAATGCCCATGTTTTTTATAATTTGTAATTTCATTACAGATTGATAGCGGTTTGAAGGATGATCTTGTGTTTGGTGACCCAAATGCACCACGTTTTGTTCTATGGAACGGAAAACTTCTGCCTGTTCCTTCAAAGCCTACGGATCTACCCTTCTTTGAATTGCTGAGTTTTGGCGGTAAACTAAGAGCTGGATTTGGTGCTCTAGGCATCAGACCGCCTCCACCAGTTTGTAATCTTAATCCATCTTTGTCAACACCTTTCTTCTGACTTAATTAGAAGGTAAGGAAAGTATTTTTATGGAAAGGTTTCAGGGTAACGAGGAGTCAGTTGAAGAGTTTGTGAGGCGCAATCTTGGGGATGAGGTTTTTGAGCGCTTGATAGAGCCATTTTGTTCAGGTGAATGACCTTCCTTTTCAAGTTTATTTTTCAATTGCGAGTTTATGCACGTATACATTTTTTTATTTTAAATTGTAAAACATATCCAAACAGGTGAACGATTGAATTTACATCCATTTGGATTGCTCATAAAAGAAGGGGAGTCTTGACGCACCGATTAAGGTGTTTTCGTGTGACCTTGAGGTTACGGGTTCGAGACTGGGAAGCAGCCTCTTGCAAAAATGCATTGTAAGGTTTGCCTATATTTCACTCTTGTGGCGGGATCCTTCCCCAGACCCTCGTCGCGCGGGGATGCCTTTGTGCACGAGGCTACCCTTTTTTGGATTGTTCATAAAACAAAGACATAATGATAGGGATGCGAGGATCAGTAAGCAAGTTCAGTGGCTAAAATTGGTTTATTTTGTATACTTGAAACAATAAGAAAAACTCAAAATGCATTCTACATATGTTGTAATGACACGAAGATACAATTTAATGGAATAGGTGACGCGGGACGGGCTGTGAATATGACGGTGCAGACACACTAATGCAAACCTACGTGACTGTGTGGAATGTCATCAAGCCCAATCAAATTATGCATACATGTTTTCAATTAATTATCCGTAATCAAATTATAGCAATGATAATTATATAAGTTTAGCAGACCAACACAATGAGTTTTAACTTTTTGAGCACATGAAAAATATCAAATGTTTTTTCCACAAGTATGGTTTTCATCCACAATTTGCACGAATCAGTTTTATAGGATAAAAGAAATCAACAAAATAATTACACTAATGAGTACGATAATACTCACGTAGCATTGAAGATCCGGCCGAGAGTAAGTGGTGGCGGATGGCTACTGCCTGGGGAGGAAATTGGCTGCACAGTTGCGGCTGCTCGATGACACGGTGATTGGGTTCTAAATGCTGGAAAAAGAAGGTGGAGTTTCGGCTGGCAAAGGAAGAGTGAACTTGGAGGAGTGAATTAAACAGGACAACAATGGCTTTGAGCGAGTGTTCGAGAGGGCTTAGTAGACTTTTTGTTGTACTGTACATAGAAATGGAGGCAGAGATTGGGTCGAGGGGAAGACAGTGAGTGAGAGGCGGGATAGGAGAAAATCAGGTGGATTCACATGCAATTGGAAGGATGTGTGGCGTGCGATGAAGAGGGGAGATAGTCGTGTGGGATGCCGGAGGTGGTTAGGGCTAAACCTGGTGGCCTCGATCGGCCTGGAGCTTCGGCTACAACAGATAATGGCGAGAGAGGAATGGTGTGCAAGAGGTTTTCGACTCTTAGATTTCACATTGTTAATTTTTAGTACAATAAACCTCTCATCTGGAAGGGTTTCATTTGTAGTGTATGTTTTGTTTACTTGTAGGTGTTTATGCTGGCGATCCTTCAAAACTTAGCATGAAAGCAGCTTTTGGGAGAGTTTGGAAACTGGAACAGAATGGTGGTAGCATCATTGGTGGCGTGTTTAAATCACTTCAGGGAAGGAAAAAAAATCCCAAACCAGCTCGAGATCCGTAAGGCAATTACATAGAAGGATAATCGTGTATTAGTTGGTTTGATTTGCTATTCAACATTTGCATGGGCCCAATTGCAGGCGCTTGCCAAAACCGAAAGGGCAGACCGTTGGATCTTTTAGGAAAGGGCTTTCTATGTTACCCAGTGCAATATCTTCAAGGTATTTTGTTCATAATACCAATGTTTTGTATTATTTTGATAAATGGACAAATATCAAATTAGATTTTTGTTTTTTGTAAACTTTTTGATCCCCTTCTCGAATCTTTATAGAGTTTCATACACTGTGAGACCCCTTTTTTTCTCGTAATATGATGTTGCATCCCCAAAGTGTGTTCTTTGAAATTGGTTTTTAGCAACTTGGCCGTTAACCACCAATGTAGAATCCATAGTTTTCAAGGCGCGCGCCTAGGCGCGCCTGAGGCGCCGGGCGCACCAGGCGCAACCCGCCGCGCCTCAGCACAGTTGAGGCGGGCGATGTGTCCCAGACGCGCCCAGGCACGCGCCTTACAGGCTCCCAGGCGCGCCCGGGCCTTTCAAGGTATTTTTTTTAAAAAAATTTGATATGGGCAAAAACATGATCTTAGACGCATCCGAGACACCCCCTAGACGCACTTGGGTGCCCAATTCGCTCAATTTCAGCGAATTGGGCAATTTTAGCGAATTGGACGCCCAATTCGCTCAATTTCAGCGAATTGGGCGCCCAATTCGCACAATTTCAGCGAATTGGGCGCCCAATTCGCTCAATTTCAGCGAATTGGGCGCCCAATTCGCTGAATTTCCTTTTCCCCCATTTTTGCGCCTCAGGTGCGCGCCTGCGCCTTGCGCCTAGGCTCTATGGGCCCTTTGCGCCTCGGTGTGCCTTGCGCCTTTGATAACTTGGATAGAATCTACTTAGTTTGTTATTACATCTCATACATCACAAGAATGTGTGGGAATTTAATGAGAAATGGAAAAGGAGATTTGGCATGATCTTGAACATGAGGGCAAGTTGGAGGCATATTTAGCAAGTGTTGCATTTTGGGGTTTCTTTATGATTGGTCGCTCAATTAATATAAAATGAGAGTGAATCCCCAAGTATAGATCTCTCAAGGAACACGATAAGCTGGAGTTATCATTCGAGAAAGGTCTTGAGATTGAAGTCCTTGTGGTCAGAAGTGTTGCGAGAGTGGTTCGTGATCCGGAAAATAAAAATAAAGAAACCTAAATTAAAAATGCAGGTCGCTGACATAGCTTCGCAACTTGGGGGATTACACGAGCCGTTAGCACCGCTTCGCTTGGCGGATGGAAGAGTAGGCATGCAGAGTGGAAGAGTAGGCTCGCAGAATGAAAGGGTAGTCAAGCGGAATGGAGGAGTGGGCTTGCGTAATGGAGTGGAGGCTGATGGTGGAATCGGCACACTTCAAGCACAATCTAAACACAACTAATCTCATAAACATGAAATAACATTACAGATCATGATTTAGAAGATATACATCATCAAAATAAAGAAGATTACACTTATCAACAACAATCCAAGAGAAGAAAAAGACAAAAGATTCAACCGAATCCAAAGGCTTGTTGTAGATTCACGGTTGGAATCGTTGGATCGTCAATGCACATCCTAGCTCGGTCCCAACTAATGTCCGGGATAAAAGAGTGTTGTCACTTCCTCCAAATGGACCTGTCTTCTCCTATAAACTATAATCTGGGCACGTCCAAAGCTAATATCTCATTACTCGGCGTCGATGTTGAGTGTAGAATCCTCTCCTTGAAGCGCTTGGATGATGTAAAGTGGCATAGGACAAAGATCTCATGGAAGGTGGAAGGAGCCAGAGCTCTCCCCTAGGGTTTGCGGCTCAGAATCGAGCGAAAGATGAATTTCTCAAATCAGCGACAAACCGCGCCTAAATACTAATCTGTGAGAAAAAAGACCATGTACGGTCAAATGCACGACTGTGTGTGCGAAACTTGCTAAATTAATCAGGCAAAATCCCCAACCAGGCCAACAATGGGCCCGTGCGATTTTTGCTCACGCACGGGCAAAGCCGACCGTGCGAGAACACTTCGTACGAGCCACGACAGAACGCATAATGTCAGTCCAACAAGAGGAACTCGTGCGATTTCCTTCTTGCGCGATTGAATCCAACCGTGCGTGAAGGAAACGTACGGACAATTAAACATAGACTGCTTGTGCAATTTTACTCACACACTGGCGAAACTGACCGTGCACGAACTAAATACACGACGCGGGGCAGATCACCATTTTGGGCATTGCAGAACACGCATGGTCACAGAAATCGTGCACCAAAGAAACATACAATCATGCGATGCATACAGGTTTGGATCAAATGGAATGGGGATCTGCCCACCTGCAATCAGAACCAGTAGTCCGGGGCCAAATGCCACCATCAACACATAAACAACCATAAATAAGAAATACAACAATAGAGAGCACCTTGTGCTTACCCCCAACGACAGAGTGAGCAATTGCACTCCACAATGGGCTAAAAAGTACACTTAGTGTGAATGTGTATAACAAGTGAAATATGAATGGTTATAAGCTAAAAGTGAAGTGCATGTGTGTGAAAACGAGTCCGAAAAACTCTATATAAATCAGACTCATCACACCCCCAGACTTAACCTTTTGCTCGTCCCAAGCAAACTATCCCTCATGCAGGCGAGAAAACAGTAGCTGGCATAGCAACTGAAAAGCAGAGTACCATGCGAAGTCGCATACTCACGCTTGTAGGAATACAGTAGAAAGAATTTTTATTTGTGCACAATAGTTTATAGATTTCTAAATGTGTATCCTCCGGTCTCGCATAATTAGAATCGCGGTGATTCCTCCTGTCACGCGTAAGGAGAAAGCAGATTGATCACTAAGGTTAGCATTGTCAAAGACCGGGACTTGAGATTGTAATATCCTTAATCTGACGCAAAATTTAATTAAATTGTAGGGTCAAATCGCGAACGATTTTGATCGAGGCAGCGCGTCGTCGAGGTACAATGTTAGTTTGCTTAAAAATCGCGTTCGTTAATTAATGATTATGTCAGTCGTAAGTATTGTGTGACGCATTTCAATTTATTAGCGAAGCTCAACACATTTTTATTGTCTTAAGGAGTTAATGTGGGTTGACACTTTAGGTATGAATTGTGTATAGCAATTTACCCCTCTTTGGGTGGGAAAAAGGGGCGGATTTCCCCCAGCGGTTATCATCAAGGTTGTAGATATCGGATATCGGGTTCATGTCGGTTTGAGTTTGAAATGTCGTATGTCGGATTGCGGGGGATATATCGGGGATATTTTACAATATCGGATTTTAATATTTAAATAAAGATAACAATGTTTATAAATATTTTTTTTGCAAATAAGTAAAAAATGTACAGACAATATATGTTTATACACTTTTCGCATTAAACATATAATATGATTATAATGAAGTATTAAACAAAAATAAACACAATTGTGCATATTAATAAATGACAAAGATTGAATAAAACAACTTGCCTCTATTGTTATGATTATTTCTGGATCAGTGATTCATCAATTCGTCATCTAATAGTGCCTCAATATAGACATGAAGACTCGGGTCTAGGTACCATCAAAACCAACATGAACCAAAAGTCATCCACCTTATCAACAAAGTTTTGTAATAATTGCTGAAAATTTATCCAAAAATAAGTAATTATATATTAACATGATTAAATGAATAAACAGATTAAAACATAATTCAATTTGATTGATTAACTAAACCAACACACCAAATAACAATCGATTTAAGAGAATAATAATACAAGTGCCGGAAAGGAAGTAATGATAAAATAAGAGGAAAAATCATCAGTCACATTGAAGGCCAAAAGTTCAAAAATCAAATGTCATAAGTCACACTGAATGTCTTTTAAAAGATCAAAAATCAAAATCTCCACTACATAGCTTCCATATGTATGCCTGCATCAAAAAACATGTATAGATTAATTATTAATGAGTAAAATCATATTAAGTAAATTGATTTATAATTTTTTTTATAGGCTTCCAAAGACTTACATTTCATATCCCTCTTCTGTTTCGTAGTCTTCTAACATTGTGTCTAATAGTGGAGCTTGCATTTCCTCTTCTGATAGCCCCACATCTTCATCATCTTTCTCCATTGCTTGTGTTACAATGCGCTTTCGCTTTAAACTTTCATTTTGTGATTGTTGGTTAGTAGGTCTGAAGTGCTCCTTCTTGGTCCCAAATCAGCTTATCCACAATGTCTCCAAGTTGTTGTCAAGTCAATCCTTCTCCAGGAAACACTTCCTCCTCATTTTCATTATCACCTTCACTTGAACCAACGAGCCACTCTACTGCTTTTCCTTCATCCAAGGAGGTTTTGCAGATATTGGATCTCGAGAGATATCAGCATGCTTAGTGACCTCAGCATAGCATTAAACTTCACGAACACAAGATCATTTAAACTTTGCTCTCAAGTCTATTCCGCTTTTTCGAGTGGATCTACAAATCCCGCTGAAACATTTGAAATATTTAGTATCTCTTTATTACTTAAAAGAAATTGCATGCATGCAAAACTAATGTATTACCATTTCGAACGTGGCTCCAATTGCTTTCGAGACCATAGATGAGCCTTCCGTAGCCGGTCAAACTCAATATCCTCATGTGTCTCCCCCTGAGCAAGATACCATGGAGGTCTCAACTCCATATAGATGTCCTCCAATGTACTAATTAAATAGCAAAATTTAGTCAATATGCATAAATATTCGTGAACTTAGACATTCTTAACATCCAGTTGGATTAAAAGAAATGGAACTAGCAATTGCCTCGGTTGCATAGATCCTTTCCACAATAGTACTTGCAGGACCGAACTGATAGTATATCAAGCTCACTAGTGAGATGATCTTGCATATCTGGAGAGGTATCATTTGAATACATTCTTGTAAGACAATCAAGAAATCCATGCATAAACTTAGTATCCCCCTCCACCTCCTCCTTTTTTGGGTAATAGAAGAGAGGATTTTGGCAAAAAAAATCCAGATAAATGTAAAGGGCTCATCTTGTAACGATCCACTCTACTACCGTCAGGGCGGATCAACTTCGCCACATAGGAAGATACCTGTTTTCTTTATTTTCGAGTGCGACAGCCAACGACATCTTTGTGCTTTCTTCAAGGGAGGAGGACAGAGAGTCCATGTACAACCAACGTTCAGTGACGAGTAGAAATCTCTTCATCCATGGCTCTTCGTAGAACCTTTAACCAATGAGGGTAAATAGTAAGGAGTGTCCAGCTCAACATGGTACGCCAACGATGTGGCACTCAATGCTATTGTTGTGGCCTACATACAATGATAGGCAGTGCAAAAGCTATTAAAACGATGCAATGTATTTGCAAGGGGTTTTAAAAACGATCATAGATGAAACACATTACATTGTTTTCCAAACGGGTGTTGCGGTACTTGATGCCCGAACTTTGTTGCCTCCCATTTAGCGAAGATGTGAACAATGGGGAGATCCCTCAAATGTCAGCGAGTTCTCTCAGTATCCTGGAGGCTCTGCAAAGATAAAAAAGCTGTAGCAAATCCGTGGTCACACCAGACCTAACGAGATGATGTGACTCCATCTCTTTAGTCGTCTCTCTGAACATAGCAAGAGCAATGGTGGTGTAGCATATATAAATACAGTAAGTTGTCGGCCCATACAGATTGCACTTTTAATTTGCTTCAGTTTTGAAATATCTTGGAGAAGAAGATTTATGGTGTGAGCGGACTTCGCACAAAAAGTCCAAAAAATCTTCGGTCTCTTTACCGTAAGACTACCGCAATCGTGATGCGTAGAAACGCTATTGTTGGATGTCAACATTATCCACAAGTCACGAACCTATACTATATGGTGGCATTCACGTGTTGGCCATCCGGAATAACTGATAATTAGGAAATGCCGCATTAATCGGGCAAGCTCATTAATTAATTAACTTGCCATCATGTGTAGATGATGATACATTCTTCGAAAACACAAAATGCTACACCAGCAACTGTAGAGGCACAACAAGGAGGTAGGGAGGTTCATGACCCAAGGCGGAGAGGCAGTGGCCCTTGCGAGCTGTCCAGTAGCATCAGTCAGAAATTGTACGGTGGCTAGAGCAAGGGGATTTGGTGGCTGGAAGCTTGATGCTGACTGGTGGGAGTGTGGAGGGGACCCATGGTTGTGCCCTGGAAGGGATCGGGCAACAAAAATGGAGGTCGTCGGGCTTCAGGCAGCAGGGCGGAGTGCGGGCTTCACAGGCCCTGGCGGAAGGGGAGCAGGCGTGGTCGCTAGAGCCTAGAGAAGCTCAGGCGTGCTCGTCGGCGTCGGAGAAGAAGAGAACTACTTGGAGGTGGCTTGGCAGTATCGGCGGTGTCCAGCAACGAGCCTCATCTAAGCTGGACTCTGTAACCTACTACTTCGTCGGAGACAGCTTACAAGTTTGTGCTGCTGCAAGGGTTGCTTCGCCTTTTGCTCTGACTTCAGTTGGGACATGAGGTGGCATGAGGCTTGGTACGGAGGTTGCCGTTAATCCCAGCCAAATGAGGTTTGAACGCTGGAAGTGAGGCCCCCATTTATGACTTGCTTGCAGTAATTGCAACGAATTCTACTGGTATCCGTTGCAACCACTTTCTCTCCAAATGCCCAGGAGAAACAGCGTCGGGTGTCATACGAGCGCCAGAACAGTGGCGCACTTACCTCTTTTGGGTAGAAGACGGCGCTGGAGGGGAATCCATTCTACAACACCAACAAAATATGTGAATGAACCTAAACTAATAAATTAAAACATGACCTCAGTTTCTTTTCCATACATGTGTGGATGCTCAATATTACAAGGATTTGGAAGCAGGGGCTTTTATAACCTAATTTTAGGGTTATCAAATGGTTAATGACATAATTGTCACATACAAGGGCTCTCAAAGATTATCAAGGAAGCAAGCTATGGGCCTAAGGGGAAGATTCTACGGTGAAGGGCCGGTTGTAGGCTTAGAGAAAGCATTTTACACAATTCGATAAATAGTTAACTGATTCAAGCTTGCCCTAAACCATAACACTAATGTGATGCCTAACATTATCGGACCTATGCCTTTAGAAAAATGGTCTCGTTGTGGCCGGTCACACCAACGAGCCAAGTTTATCAAAAATTGCGCGATTCTTTATAACATGCGCGATACAAAATCACACAAAAGTGTTACCCTCATTGATTTTGTGCGTACAACTCAACAATTTTTTTTTCAATAGCAAATCAAAGAAATCTGAACAAATTAGAAGACACCATAATTCGCTACACAGACCGATAAAACAGGTGCAAAATAAATGAATAATAATAATAAGATGTGTCGCACCGGAGGTGTTGAGGATGCAATCTACTCACGGGTCTGAAAGAGCTCGACCCCGACGAGACTCGATGCAATCTACTTGTCTGGCACCGGAGTATGTAAAGCCTCCAACAGTCGATCGGAGAAAATGCTGCATGACTGTCCTAAGGATCTGAATGTCGTCAGCTGGCGCAATCTCCAAATCGTGGAAGTAGACCTCTCATGGAAACTTGCTAAGTCCAAGAAAGAAGTCAAGAATTTCATGTCAAATATTTAGAAGGGAACTTACAGAGTTACAGTGGAGTGAAGTTAGGGCGGAAGATGCGCCGTCGGAGAGGCCGATTCGTCGCCGGGAGAGGCCGATGACCGGGGCGGTCGTGTGCCGGGAGAACATGTGGCAGTAGGGAGACGACTGTCGAGGCGCCGAAGCAAGTTAGGTCGAAAGGTTATGAGGTTATCACGATCCAGCAACCCGTGGAAATCATTTTAAAGGCTGCGAAATTTTTTCATAATACAAACCCTAATACCGATATATCGGCGGGAGAGGCCGATATCGGCACTTGATATACCGCAATATCGCCGCAACGTCGCCGATATTTTACAAAACGCTATTTTGACTCGGAAACAAATCGATTTCGTCCTGCGGTTTATGCCCAAAACTTTATATCGCCCGACATATCGGACATGTCCCGGCTCGAGTATCTACAAAATTGGTTATCATAACCGCACAATGCCGAGAAATAGAAGCCCGCAAGTCCCCGTATCTTAAATCCCGTGTAAACCATCTTTCACGGGATAAAAACCGCATACACTCCCTCCCGATTTTCATTTTTTCGCAAACGCCGCGTGCCCCGCCTTCGCTACCCTAGCGTGCGCTCCGCCTCCCGCAGCTAAAAAATGCTGAAGCCTGCTCCCCCTCCGATGGTCTCAGAGCCGACCCTTCCTCCTTCCTCTATGGGCGCCGACGAGTTCCCTCCTTCCTTCCGTTGTCGTAGGAGAGCCGGTTTCCAACCCTAACCGTGGAAGTCAAGATAGTGCAGGGCAACGTTTTGGTCCCGGTGAGTTTAACATGTTCCTCACTTGTCTACATTTTTTCGTGGAAATCCTTCATCGAAGTTGATGTGGACTAACTTTCTTCTCAGGTATGCCTCGTGCCCTAATTACGGATTGGAGTTCTAGATCCACCGCAAATCTGGAGTTGGTGCCTCGGGGGCTCTCACGGTTGAGGGACCACCGAACACAATGTCTGTGGACCTTCAAGGGTTTGTTTACCCTAGCCATGGTTTGAGATTCCTTTACCGATAAGTCCTAAAGGGACACAAAATGCACGTAATTTAAGTCTGTGTCTTGGATTGCCCAAGATTTTTGAGGGCCTCGGGGTAAGGTTCCGGAAGTCCTCTGGGAGAAGAGAAAGCAATGATGTCGTCATCCGAGGCGAGTGTACGAGCGCCGCATCCACCACTGTAAGGAAACCTAATCCCTGTTAGTTAGACGTGGGGCCTCAGGAAACATTATTTTATCGGCGACTGCATGGTGTGAAGTTTCAGTGGGGGACAAGTGGGCACACCATGTCAACCGGGATGAAGGAATGAGGAGGAAAGAACTCGCAGAATCTAGTCCTGGAGCAGGTAACCCTTTTCGGGAAGAACCTAATAGCCAGATCATATATGCTAGCGTTAGGTACGAAACTTTTACACGTTTACGCAAGTTTGGGAATTTGTTCAATTAGGGGCGTGAACGTCCATTCTAGCCGACCATAAGAAAATTAAGGGCCGCTCAGTAGTACACTAAAGAGAGGTCCCAAACAGAGTAGTGTTAGACCAAAAAGGGTCAGGTAAGCACTCCATAAGTCTTCTCGTGCTTGGTAGAGGCGCACTACCTTTCTCATAGGGCATATGGTATCCTATGAGTAGTGGAGTCTTGGGAGTTGACTTTCCCCTTTGAGACAGCAGATTCGAGACCGTATCCGCGCAACACTAGAACAATTAAGTTCGTAAGATGGTCTCGAGTCGTCAGATTTCAGTTGTGCGTTAGGAACTACTCTGCCTAGAGCCTTTCAGGTAAAAGTGCAGATTAGACGCCACCTAGAACTCAAGCATGGACCTGACGTGAGACAACACACTAGTTGGTGAACGCCGGGGTTTGGATAAATAAAATGAAGGTTCATGAACATAGACGGGTGTGTCTGTTGATCAGGAAGATTTGTAAATGCATGCATATCATCTAGCATAAAGATTTTAATGAGCCAAATTATTTTTCAAAATGGCATGCATTCATCATTTAAGAAAATATTTTCGTGTCACTAGAAAGAGTTATTTTTCCTTACTCTGACCCCTTGTGAGTAATGTTTTTACAGGTGACCCAGGTCGAGAAACTACGTGTAGGATGAGCGTCCCTTGTGGTGTCAGTTTGTAGCTGGTTTTCTTTTCAGTTTTCTTTCTTTCAGTATACACTTGTAGCCTTGGATACTGCATCTGGTTAATGTTTTGAATATCATGAATCAGACTTATTATGTTACTTCAGATTTACAGTTCTTTTATCTTAATTCATGTTTAGTGGCTCTGTGAATTCAGATTACGAAGATATGTGGTTACCCTTAGTTTTCTTTCGTAGCTTCCATTGTAAGTTTAAATTCTCAGTATTCTTCTTATTAGCTGCTGTGTACTAGTTTTAATATTGTTTCCTAATTCTATTTATATCGCTGACCCGACCGGACGACTGATTTTTGTAAAACTGGGAAGGGGGGTTACAAAGATAACCTCCAAAAAAATCCATCAATGTCGATAGTCATAAGCTCACCCGTTCGCACTCTCTGCACCGCACTGATTTGGTTCAACGCGCGAATCAGCATAACTTTTAGGTTATAGATGGAGCTTGGGTTACGGTGGGGTAAACAAGGATAAATATGTGGGCTCCACCCACCTAACCCAAATGTGCTAGCACAATAAAATATCCACGCATCAATACAATGCGGGTGCAACACACCCCAGACTTGAACTTGAAACCATGAGTGTGTGCACCGACTACTCCCAAGTACTAACTTTACTTTTTTTCAGTTACATGTTTTCATTTCACAATTTTGTTTCAATTTTATTTTTCAATACATTTCCTACAACAATTTCAGCGATTTTTAAATGGAGCACTTCCACACATTCACAATAAGAACACTCACTACATCGACACCACAAAAATGAAATACAAATACAACTTAAGCTCGGAGTTTTGGCTTTGATGATATGATGGTGGAGCTTAATAAAAAGGACGGGGTATGCACAAAGGGGCTAACGAGGATAAAGCGTTAGGAGCGGTACAAAAACTCAACCGGGCTAAAAAGATGGCCTACGTCTCACTTGCGCAATTGAAGTAACCTATACCCGTGCTTCGAGAATCGCTTTGGGTAAGTTTTTAGCCACTAAGAAAGATTATCCTTCCTCCCGACTCGAGTACGACTCTAACGATCATCTACATACATTTGTACACTACCATTAAATTAACTCCAGATTCACCAAATATGAGTAGAATAAATTGTGTTTATGCAAATAGAAAATTATAAAACTAAGTGCATAAAGAAAAATTAATTCTACTCGGATTTCTACACGAGACGCGAGCACTCGACTAGGAGCACTACAAAAGTCAGCATTTTACTCTGTCTCAGAATCCTATCCCAGCACGTTGATTTTCCCAAATCACACAAGAAATGAATTAAAACTTGAAATAAAAGTTAGGGAGGGGAAGTTACCCAATGCTCAGAAATGAGCATACCAGATTGCGTGTAAACCAAAGAATAGCAGCATCTGCCAATCAAGAACATCGCCGCACACCTGCTGGAAAAGATACTCCAAGCAAATATATGTATAATACTAGTTATTAGCAGGTTTGAATAATAAAGCAAAAAAGATCTGGGTTGTCTCCCAATAGCGCTTTTGTTTACCATTAAGCTGGACCTAATAATTGTATTAAACAGTTTATATAATTGTCTAACATATAAGCAAAAACAAGAAAGTCTACTTATTATTACAAAACCATCAGAGAAATCAACTATACGCTGATTTAAAATAGTAGCTCGCAGTGAACGATATGGATCCAAAGACCCAGTAGTAGCAGTGGTTAAGAAGATCAGAAGCTTTCCATCTCCAAGTTTCATCTTTCTTCATCCTCTTCATCTCCTCCAATTCGATGAAATACCGTTTACCACCCTGCACCCAATCTTTCAAGGAAAACACATGCAATGATGATTTGGTGGAATAGGCAATGGATTTCATCATTGACATCTGCTTTCCCTGCAAAGATTGCCTCATATAATCACCCAAAAATGAGTCCACAAACTCATGCACCTGCAGGGGGTAAATAAAATATCAGAAGCATTAGCAACTAGCAAGAGGGGAAGCAGGAAGAATGAACTTATCAATATCATCATTAATAGAACTGTGTTCAAGAAATAAAATGGACGAAGGACTAAAAAAATCGAACTCAGAAGGAGTGGCCCTGATTTCACTCCCTGCAGATTCCCAAGCTTGATCACTGTCAATATCGTAAGAATCATAGCGAGGAGCATCTGAAAACTTGAAGACATCAGTGGTGTGGCAAATCTCCATCATCAATGAAGAGGTGCACGACTACTCATCATAAAGGTCATCCTCATCATCCCACTTTGGTGCAGCTTGGAGGTCCAGAGCATCACCCTGCAAACAATCTTCGACAAGATCATCAATAATGTGTGTAGAAATATTTTGCAAAGAAACCGGATGAACACAAATAATTTCACAATAAAAAAAATAAAAGATCTGGTTCCTCCCCAATAGGATCCACAGACACATCCCCACTGGAGAGAACACTCATCTCATCCCACTCTGGTGCATCCAGGAGCTTTAGTTCCTCTCCCTGTTGGCCATCAAATGTGTTGTCATCATCACTAGAAGTAAAACCATACACAAGGAGTGGAGAACCAGTGCGAGAAATAAAATCAGAGGGTGAGTGCTTGATTGTATCGAAGGGTAAAGAATCAGCGATAGAGACAATGTCAGTATAAGGATCAGCAAGAACTCTGGTGGGCATGTCTGCGACAGTCCCCCATAGATATATGGTGGTGTTGCATACATGTCATCAGAGGGTGAAGAATTGCAGTTGTAATTTGGAGTAAACACGACCCGGATCTCGTGATCATCGTTATTCTCCTTTTGTTGCCTGTAAAAACTAGGGCAGTCCTTCAAGACATGATGCATACTTTGACAATGGAAACATTTGTTGGCATTATCTCGTCAGATACCTACACTGCTCAGCATTCACACGACTCATAGTGTCCATGCAATGACGCCAGGTGTCGAACATAGAGTGTCGAACAGACTATGTTCGACAATTGTGTACATTGCGACCAAGAAGTGGAAATAACAGAAATTGCAATTTCTTTGCAAAACAAAGTTACACAATCAATTATATATAAACTTGGTAAACTTGCTTTAAAATTTAAAACAGGATAAAAAAATACCACTAAAAAGTTACAAAAGAAAAGCAAACAAAAATAACAAGAGGGCTATACACACCGAAAGAACTTCTACCTCACGACTTTCTCTTAAGAAACTCACTCGACTGTGTCCCCGACAACGATGTCAAAAACTTGATGCGGTTACGGCAAGTGCACTACTCGCTCAAGTAATATAAAATGTTGGTGAATCCCCAAGTATCGATCTCTCAAGGAACACGGTAAGGTGGAGTCATCCTTCGAGAAAAGACTTAGGATTGAAGTCCTTGCGATCAGAAGGGTTGCGGGAGTAGTTTGTAATGCGAAAAATAAAAATAAAGAAACCTAAATTAACAATGCGGGTCGCCAGTACCGCTTCGCAACGTGGGGGATTATACGGGCCGTTAGTGTACAACCCCATATCCGGCGAGTGGGGATCGACAGGAGCCAGACCAGCCAAGGCATCCTGTTCAAGTCCCAGGCGAGCCGGGCCCCTGGCGTCGAGTCCACTCGACGCCTTCCCCTGGCGTCGAGTCCACTCGACGCCTTCCGCTGGCGTCGAGTCCACTCGACGCCTTCCGCCCCGACGTCGAGTGAGGCGACCTCACTCAGCGCCTTTTGATCTCGGCGTTGAGTGAGGCTTGATCACCCGACGCCTCTTTCCTTGGCGTTGAGTGAAGCCCAGACACTCAACGCCTCTTTCTTGGCGTTGAGTAAGATCTTCGCAGCCCCGTCAGCTCGCCCAGGTGGGGTGGAAGCGGAACAGTTGAAGAGAGGAGCAGCAAGCTCGCACTCGCCCATGGATCTCGACAGGCAGTCGGCGAGTGGGGCATTCCTGGCCCGCACTCTCCCAGGGCTATAGGGAGGCAGCAAGTGCTAGCACCATCGAGCACTCGCCACCCCATGCGAGTGGAGGTTTTCAAGGGCCACTCGTCCATTGTTGTATGAGATATTTTTTATCATTTTGCCCCCGCTGGCCTCCCCATAGCCCTTTAGCACAGCAGAGTTACGCTGTTGGAAGACCAATCTGGACTGCATATGGCTGTTCAGAACAGCGGAGGTTGGCTGTTTGCAGACCGTTTTCAGAAAACTATAAATAGACCCAAGGTGGTACCTCAGAAGGCATGCTTACTTGTGCCCTGATCTTCTTGCACTTTTTGAGGTATCCTTAGCTCAGCAATTGACTAAGGAGGGGAAGTGTTCTAAGATCTTCCGGGTGTGTGGTGGGACCTCCGTGCTAGAGACTTGGGGCTGTTCCTTGTGCTAAGTCTTTGGTTGTTTAGCTTGTGAGAGAGAAGTGTGCGATCATCCCTTCCGCAAGGGTCGAACTCCACAGAGACCGATTCTTCGGTTTCAACAGTTAGCACCGCTTCGCTTGGTGGATGGAAGAGTAGACTCGCTGAGCGAAAGAGTAGGCTCGCGGAGTATGGAAGAGTAGTTAAGCGGAATGGAGTAGGCTTACGTAATGGAGTGGAGGGTGATGGCGGAATCAATGCATTTCAAGCATAATTTAAACACAACTAATTTCATAAACATGAAATAACATTACAGATCATGGTTTAGAAGGCATACATTATCAAAATAAAGAAGATCACGCTTATCAATAATAATCCAAGAGAAGAAAAAGGCAAAAGATACAACCAAATTTGGAGGCTTGTTGTAGATTCAAGGTAGGAATCGCCGGGTCGTCAATCCACGTCTTAGCTCGGTACCAACTAACATCCCGCGTAAAGGAGGACTGTCACTTCCTCCCAATGGACCCATCTTCTCCGGTAAACTACAATCCGGTCACGTCCGAACGCATGATGTGAAATGGGTCATTCTGGAGACAACCCAAACAAGCTGTTGAAGAATTTGTCTGCTGAGTATAAATTCTTAGCAGATGTAGTTGGGAAAGTGCTGCTGGGCAAACACACAGCACATGACTACATCACCAGGCACCAGTTTTTGGTGATTGGTGCCTTTGTTGAAAAGAAAGGAGTAAACTGGGGCAAGTTACTATTTGACTTGATTAAAAAGAAGAACAACAAGAAAGAGGTCTGTTTTGGAAGGGTCTTGGGGATCTTTCTGCAAGAAAAGGCATCTGAACATCTGGTTTCCACAACAGTGTTCATAAATGCCTTCAAAAGGCTAACCTCTGCCCTGTTTGGCAGATGGGAAAGGAGAATCACAAAGCCATCCAAGGCTTACTCATCTTCAAGAACTTCTGAGAGCACTAGGGCCATAACAGCCGCTCCTCCACCCCAGAAGTTCCCTCCACCACCACCATTCCTTCTCCTCCTCTACCTCAACAACAACATCAAATTCATCTACCCACACCAACTCCTTCACCAGTTCACTCTCCAGTTCCTACCTCACCAACTCACCAACAACATCAACCCACACCAGCATCAACTCCAGTTCCATCTCCTGAGCACAACACTCCACTTCAATCTCCACTTCCACCTCATTTAACTGCTCGGCGTCGATGTTGAGTGTAGAATCCTTTCCTTGAAGCGTTTGGATGATGTGAAACGGTCTTGGGAAAATCCATTATGGAAGGTGGAAGGAGGAGCCAGAGTTCTCCCCTAGGGTTTGCGGTCGGAACTGGGCGGAAGATGAATTCCTCAAATCATCGACAAACCTGCGCTTAAATACTAATCTGTGAGAAAAAAGGCCACACACTGTCGAACGCACGATCGTGCGAAACATGCAAAATTAATCGGGTAGAATCCCATCCAGGACAACAATGGGTCTGTGCGATTTTGCTCACGCACAGACAAAACCAACCGTGCGAGAACACTTCACACGGGCTGCGATAGAACGCATAATTTCAGGCCAATAAGAGGAATCGTGCGATTTCCTTCTCGCACGGTTGAATCCAACTGTGCGTGACGGAAACGTACGAGCAATTAAACATAAAATTTTCAGACAAAAAAGGCCGCTCGTGCGATTTTACTCACGCACGGGCGAAACCGACCGTGCGCGAACAAACGCACGAGCCGAGGCAGATCACCATTTTGGGCATTGCAGAACACGCACGGTCGCAAAAATCGTGCGCCAAGGAAACACACGATCGTGCGATACATACAGGTTTGGATCAAATGAAATGGGGATCTGCCCACCTGCAATCAGAACCAGCAGTCTGGGGCCAAAGGCCACCAACAACACATAAACAGGCATAAATAAGAAATACAACAATGGAGAGCACTTGTGCTTACCCCCAGCGACAGAGTGCGTAATTGCACACCACAATGAGCTAAAAAATACACTTCGTGTGAAAGTGTATACCAAGTGAAATATGAACAGTTATAAGCTAAAAGTGAAGTGCATGTGCGTGAAAATGAGCACAGATGAGTCCGAAAAATCCTATATAAATCCGACTCATCACTTTGGTAGGGATTTGAAACCCGTCTTCTTTTTGGAAGACAAGGGGCAATGACCTATTTTACCACATTTTGCATTTTTTTTTCATTTTGTGTGTCAAGGCATTTAACTATTTGTGATTGTCACCAATTTAGTCCCAACTTGGAAAATTTATGCAGTCCTGTGCATTTAATATAAGATCATGGACATCTCCACCCACTTCTATGCCATACATCGAATTTGTTTTGATTTGGATGAATAGATTCTACCATGTTATAATAGATTCATAGCAGGTTAGACCTAACGACCCACTTCTATGCCATACAATAACACAAAAATTCACGTGTTAGGGGCCAGCTACTCTACCCATAGGTGGCATGCTGAGATTTTATTCCCACATCAGGAAACTCTTCACTTATTAGGTTGGATGCAGAGATTCTAACTGTAATAATAAGCTTTGTTGCTTATGATTTGCGAGTTATGATATAATATTACTATGATTTTGCTTTAGTTTTTTTAATATTTTATTTGAAGTCTATTATAACTATTAATGATTTTTTGTTGTATATGTAATGATGGGGATTGAAGGGGAGCCTTGGCGCACCAGTTGAGGTGTTGTCGTGTGTCCTTGAGGTCACGTGTTCGAGTCTTGGAAGCAGTCTCTTGCAAAAATGCATGGCAAGGTTTGCCTACATTTCACTCTTGTGGTGGGACCCTTCCCCGGGCCCTCGCCGCGGGGATGCCTTTGTGCACCAAGCTGCCCTTTTTATGTAATGATGGGGATCACGACACACACTAGTCTGCACAACGATTGGGGCCGTCCATTTCATGTGGATCGACGATCTGAAATGTTTAGTTATTTTTCTATTTTTTTATTTCCATGTATTTCGAGGATTTTTTTTTTTATTTTCTATAGTTTGACCGAAGAAGAAAATCCTTCTTTCAAACACCCAATGCCAAAGCCGGAATCCAAGTGTGAAGCTTGGTAGTTATCCACTTATCCTTATCCCTCATCCCCCCCTCTCCATCTAGCCAATCACCTCTTTCCTCCCCACTTCCATTAGCCAGCTACCTCCCTATCTCCTCCACATCACCTAGCCTGCCACCCCGTCCTCCCCACCTTCCTTACCTGGCCTCCCTCCACCCTCTCCTCCACCAAAGAACCGGCCACCCCTCTTCCTCCCCATCCCCCCCACATTTCCTAGCTGGCCACCACCACAAACCCAATACCTTTCTAAAATCCCTCCACCACGATTTCTACCTAATTCCATCCATTTTCAGTTTTTCATTGTTCACCGGAAAACACCTCCGGCAACCTTTGTCAAGCCACCACCACCTCCACTTTTAATCCTTTTATTTTCAGTTTTCCGGCGTTCACCGGAAACCTCCTCCAGCTGGCCACCACCCTCCCTCCACCACTCCCACCTAATCAACTCCCCAATATTTCACTTCTCCACTACATCCACTTCTTAAATTTTAGGACACCTCTCCTAGAATTCCTCTCATCCACTTTCCCCACTACCTCCTCCCGTTTCTCCCGCCCACCTCCCATTCCTCATCCAACACCCAAGCCCCGCATTCTCCCCCATCAGCCGTCTATAAACTACCAAAAATCCCATCCTTTTAAACCCCACCTGCTATTTGATTCCCTACTCCCCAGTCCTCCGCATCATCCAGACAGCCCAGTCAACTCCCGGAACTGAAATTCCAGCCGACCCTTGGCTTCTCCCAGCCCCTACGCTGTAGTATCCACCTCCCAAATCCCTGTTGGAGCTCCAACAGCCAGCCTGCATCTGAAATTCCCCAATTTTCCCTGCTGGCAGCCCCTGTCCCGCAACCTTACCAATTTTTCTATACCGCTGACAGCCCATCCCCACCCCACCCACCACCTCCGGCCACCTCCAGACCCTGCAACTCTACAAGCTATTGTCCATCATTGTCCAGTCCTACCGCAGTCTTGTTTCAGCAAACTGAGTTCTTCCAGGGGCCCTAACTCAGTCCATTGCCTCCTATCCAGCCACCTGAAGTTTGCTGGAGACTCACCAAGCCCTCTACTTCTTAATTAAGCTTTATAGTTTGAGGCCATTTATTTAGTGTTGAATCTTGTTTTATTTTTACAGGAATATTTATTTGTAATCTACTAATCTTTGTTTCCGGTTTTTGAAACATTGTAAAATCTCATTTACTTAGTTACCTAATTTCGAGCTTTCTTACATCACTTGTTTCCTTGCTTGTGAACTTTAACTACTATATCTTATTGTAGAGAAGAAAAAAGCCAACCTTGTATATATGTTCACTTGTCTAAAATACAAAGAATTAGTACAAATATATAGATTTGAGAAAGAGAGAGGAAGGTCATATACATGATGTGAGACTAAAGAGGAGAGATAATAACAATAAAAATACATAATGGGCCTAGAATGAATGGGCTTTTCTAATACTCCCCCGCAAGCTGGAGTGTATAGGTAATATGTACCCAGCTTGGACAAACACTGGTAAAACAAGGTACTTGATAAAGCCTTTGCGAGAATATCAACAACTTGATCAGTGCCCGAAACATGCTTTAATTCAAGTTTCTTCAATTGAACTTTCTCTCGAATAAAGTGACAGTCGATCTCGATATGTTTTGTGCGCTCATGAAACACCGGATTCTTTGCTATGTGTATGGCGGCTTGACTATCACAAAATAGAACAACAGATGAAGGAAGTTTTACTCCCAGGTCAGTAAGGAGACTTTCAAGCCATGTGAGTTCTGAGACAACCGATGCCATCGATCGGTATTCAGCTTCCGCGAAGGATCGAGCGACCACGACTTGTTTCTTAATTTTCCATGTAATGAGATGACCACCAAAATAAGTACAAAACCCACTGGTTGACCTCCAATCGTCCAGGGAATCGGCATCAGAATAAGCGACTAATGCTGGAGCCGAGTTGGAGGTTTTGTAAACAAGCCCTTGACCCGGAGCTGCCTTAAGCTATCAGAGAATCCGTTCAACTGCCTGGAGATGAGAAACCTGGGGGCATGCATGAACCGACTGACAACCCCAACTGCAAACGATATATCAGGTCTCGTGACCGTTAGGTAGATCAACTTTCCCACAAGGCGTCGATAGTATTCTGGGTTCTGGAGAAGCAAATCATCATCAGAGGCATGAGCACATAGTTTGTGATTTGCCTCCATCGGGGTATTAGCTGGCTTGCAACCAGACTGACCAGCATCTTTGAGAAGATCGAGACAATACTTCTGTTGGGAGAGGACAAGCCCGTCCGCCGTCGTGCGATCTCAAGACCGAGAAAGTAGCGAAGATACCACAGGTCTTTGGTCTGAAACACGGTGCTCAGATGCTGTTTGACCTCAAGAATCCCCTTTGAGTCATCCCCAGTAAGTAGGATGTCATCAACATAAACCAACAGAAGGACTGTTCCAGTTGACCGGTATCGGGTGAATAGGGAGAAGTCTGCAGAACTCTGAGTGAAACCCATGTCCCGAACCACCTTGCTGAACTTGTCAAACCACGCCCGAGGGGACTGTTTGAGACCATAGATGGATTTCTTTAGAAGACACACACGAGACTCCCCCGTGGTCTCAAACCCGGGCGGTTGGCGCATGTAGACGGTTTCCTGAAGATCTCCATTCAAAAAAGCATTCTTGATATCGAGCTGATGAAGGGGCCAGTGGCGGTGCACAACCACGGAGAGAAGAACCCGAACAGTGTTGAGCTTAGCCACCGGAGAGAAGGTTTTCTCATAATCAAGGCCCTCCTGCTGAGTGAAGCCACGGGCCACAAGTCGGGCCTTCAGTCGGGCAATAGTGCCATCCGGAGCATGTTTGATGACGAAAACCCATTTACACCCAACAGGGTGCTGACCGGGAGGTAAAGGGACAAGGACCCAGGTCTGGTTGGCCCAAAGGGCCGTCATTTCTTCGTCCATGGCAGCCCGCCAGCCTGGATGTTGAAGCGCCTCCTGCACAGAGTTAGGGACAGAAACAGAGGATAATGATGTGGCAAAGTGAAGAAGTGGCGGTAAAAGGCGGTGTAGAGAGACATAATTCGTCATCGGATGAGCGGTGGATGCGGGAGCCGGAGCAGCAGCTAGTGGAGCATCAGAGGTCGAAGCCGACTGCAGGGGGGAAACGGGATGAGGAGAGCGACGAGAATAGACCCGGATAACAAGTGGATGTGTACGGACCGGAGGCTGTGCAGGAGGAGGAGATGATGAGGAACGGGGAACAGAGATGACAAGACGAACGACGGGATCTGGACCAGAAGCGATATCCAGGGCAGAAAAGAAGGGAATATCTTCTCAGAAAGTGACGTCCGCAGAGACAGTCACCTTGAGGGTAGTAGGCGAATAACACACATAACCCTTTTGAGTGCGCGAGTAGCCTACAAAGATATGTTTGGCTGCACGAGGATCCAACTTGTCTGTAGAGGGACCGATGTGGTGAACGTAGCAAGTACACCCAAAAATTCGGGGAGTAATAGGAAAAGGCGGAGTGGAGGGAAATAGGAGGCCGAAAGCAGTAGCATTCTGGAGGACAAAAGATGGTAGACGGTTGATAAGAAAATAAGTCGTAGAGAGCGCAAAGTTCCAGTACGGTTTGGGAACCTGCATTTGAAGCATAAGGGAGCGAGCTACATCAAGAAGGTGACGATTCTTGCGCTCGGCGACACCATTCTGTTGTAGAGTATACACACACGATGTTTGGTGTAGGATGCCAAACTCAGAGCAGAGGGTCGCGAAGTCATGACCAGTGTACTCACGCGCATTGTCAGTACGAATAATTCAAATGGGCGCAGAGAATTGAGTGCGAGTCTCAAGAATGAAGGCCCTGAAGACGCGGGGAAGCTCAGAACGATCGCGTAGGAGATACAACCATGTCATGCTAGAGTAATCATCAATAAATGTAAGAAAGTAACGGTAGACAGAAATACTAGTAATTTTGTACGGACCTCATATATCAGAGTGTACCAAAATAAAAGGAGCGGAGCTCCGAGTACAATGGGAAGGAAAAGATGAACGTGGCTGTTTGCCAAAAATACATGTTTCACACTGAAACGCAGGAAGAGATACATCCGGGAGAGCCTTCTGGAAGATTGGGAGAGGAGCATGACCATGACGTCGATGCCAATCCGCAGAGGAGATAGATGCGAGGAGAGTAGGAGAGTCATCAAGAAGGTAAAGCCCGTTCTGCAGTCCCCCTACCAATGATAGTCCGCATCTGCTGATCCTGTATCAGAAAAGAAGATGAAGTAAAGGTCACTGAGCAATTTGAATCAGTAGTAAGGCGACCAACAAAAAATAAATTGAAAGGAAAGCCCGGAACGTGAAGAGTCGAACGTAGGAGAAGAGAAGAGGCGAGAGGAATATCAGCACATCCAGAGACAGGGACAGATGCCTCAATGGCCACAGTAATGTACTTCGGGTGAGGTGAAGACAAGTACTGAGGTGGCCGAGCAAAGGTGATGTGATGAGTGGCACCAGAATCAAGGATCTATCACGGGCCAGAGGAGAGGCATGCGATACCTTCATTGGAGATGGAGGCAGCGGAGGCAACCGAGGCAGGCGGGCGGCTGAGCAGGCCATGAAGATGCTGGAGCTGAAGGCGAACCTCGTCGAGGTCGGTACGAATGGGAGAGGGGTCGGTGGCAGCAACAGATGCCTGCAGACGAGGAGGGCGACCATGCTTGCAATAACACGTGGCTTCAAGATGCCCGTCTTTGCCGCAGAACGAGCACTTAGGCCGAGACCATCCATCCCGACCACGTCCCCGAGAATCAGAGCGGCCTCCACGAGCTGAAGACGGAAGAGGCAATAAAGGAGCAGGGGCCTGCTGAACAAGGGCCGAAGAAGGAGGCCCAGGCACATCCGGAGGCGGGGATACTTTGAGAAGCATCGAGCACACATCTGAGAAGGACGAGGTAACAGTAGAGGAGAGGATGTGAGCCCGTACACTGTGAAGGTGATGGGGTACCCGAGCCATCATCATGGCTATACCCACAGCTTCCTTTTGGGCATGTTGGGCAGCAAGATCCATAGTTGGAGGCTGATGTTGGATCCAAGCCTCGACCAAAGACCGAGCCTGAGCAACAAAGGAGGTCAGATCGGTCGCGCCACCGCTATCAAGGGCCTGAAGAGCAGTGATAATGTCATACAGATGGTGAAGACTATCCTTGCCGGAGTAAAGGGTATGGACCTCGTCCCACATGCCCTTGGCCATCTCATGGTACATGGCTAGGCGATAAGACTCGTCATCAAGAGAATTAAGGATCCATGTCTGCACACGACCATCATTGCGTAACCAATCGTTAGTAGGAGTACTAGTAACGTCCTGGGTCAAGTGATGAAGAAACCCCTTGGATTGCAGGACACGGCGAACAGAGTGCTCCCATTCCACAAAATTTATCTTGCCGGCCAGAGAGATAGTAGTAATACGGAGCTCATCTCGCACTTCCGGGAGAGTGGCCGGGCTGTCAGCAGGAGGAACCGCCGTTCCGATAGAATCAGCAGAAGAGGCTATGAAGAAGAGTAGTGGCTAGGAGAACAGACCAGCAACAGAGGAGACCGCGCGACTAGAGCTGAGACCGCTCGGTCACGATGTGAGGACACCAGCGGCAAGAGTAGGCCGTGACCAAAGGCGGAGGCCAGTAGAAAGAGAAGGCAGCAACGGACAGAGACAAGCCGCGCGGATAGGAAAGAGGAGAAGACCGCGACCTAAATGTGGGAAGGCAACAGTCCGCACGGTCTGGTGGAGCACATCAACGGTCAGAGAAACAGGAGGCCAGCAGCGGGTAGAGAGAAGAGACCGCGAGTAAAGAAGACTCAAGCGGATAGAGAGAACAGATCGCAGCAAGCAGGAATAGTCCGCGGAGAGTAAAAGGTCGCGAGTAGGACTCCAGCGACAAGGCAATGAATAGCAGAACTCAGCGGGCAAGAAGAGTCCGCGAGTAAGACGAGGCAGAAGGGGGGCAAGTAGAAACAGGCCGCAGCGAGCTGGAGCAGGCCGCGAGAAGAGAGCGCGGTCTGGACTAGTATGAACAGGTCGCGAGAGAAGCAGGCTGCGAGAGACGCGGACCGTAAGAGAAGCAGGCCGCGAGAGGTGCAGGCCGCGAGAGGTGCAGGCCACGAGAAGAGCAGGCCGCGAGAGAAGCAGAAGGGGGGGGGGGGGGGGGGGGTAGCGAGTAGAAACAGACCGCAACAAGCTGGAGCAGGCCGCGAGAAGAGAGCGTGGCCTGAACTTGTAGGAACAGGCCGCGAGAGAAGCAGGCCGCAGCGAGCTGGAGCAAGCCTGGAGGAGATACATGGAGAGGTGGACCCGACGGGATAGAGAGGGGGGAGGGGAAGGCTATAAGATGCCTGAGGGAAGGGGTGGAACCACAAAGAAGAAGAGGAAGCGGAAGAAGAGAAGCAGAGCGGACAGGGAGGCAGGCCGCAGGAGACCGAACGGTCAGCAGACAGAAGAGCAGTCCGTAGCAGGCCGCAGGCAGGGAAGAGCACCACGCGGGATATGCGGTTAAGAAGAGGAAATCTGCCCAAGGAGAATCGGTGGCTCTGATACCATGTAGAGAAGGAAAAAGCCAACCTTGTATATATGTTCACTTGTCTAAAATACAAAAAATGAGTACAAATATATAGATGAGAGAAAGAGAGAGGAAGGTCCTATACATGATGTGGGACTAAATAGGAGAGAGAATAACAATAAAAATACATAATGGGCCTAGACTAAATGAGCTTTTCTAACACTTATATTAGATTAAAAAATTTATTATTGCAAGTAAAATTTGTCGGATTCGTATTGTTACATTTAGGGTTCATCCATTATCCCCCCCCCCCCCACCCGCCAACCGAGAGGACTGTCCTGCGTCATATAAATATATGTTTTGTTGATGTGCTCGTATCCGTATCCTTGCTTATGTCCATCCACAACACTCAAGCCTTTATCCCACCATAGTGGGGTCAGCTATATGGATCCTTTGTCACCATTGCGCCCTATTGCTTATGTCCATCCATTATGGATTATTGTGCTAGTTTTAAATTTTATTTTCCCACCTCAGTTCAATTCCCCAGAGCCCCTTTAACATTTTAAAGTGTTTTTTATTTTCTTTTTTCAGGCTAGGCAACAAAGTCAAACTATCTTGGAAACTTACCAGCATTAAAAAACTGGATGGATTGGGATATACATTGATGTATGAAACACCGGAAGGATTGATTTCTGTAGAGACGAAGACCGTTGTCCTGACCATTCCATCTTATGTTGCTAGTCCTTTGCTGCAACCTCTCTCCGTGAGTTTCATATACATTTGATTGGATATATCAATACATATGCATATTCTTAATCATTTGCTTGTGGGTATTTGAGTGTCCATTTTATACGCTTTATCAAGAAATATGACATGGTTGATTAATCCTCCAACCGGAAATATTGGATAACCTTTGCACATTGTTGCTCTCCTTAGATTCTTGAAGTTGTCATTTAGGACATTTTGGGAGAGTAGGGGTCCATTTGGCATGGCGGTGGCGGTCGGATGTGGTTACGAATCGTGATATGTTTGGCGCGGCTTTTTGATCTTGTGAGTTTGGACAACAATGTCATCGTCATGAAATATGTTTTTGGCATGACAATTGTTATGACCGCCAACAAGAAAAACAACTCATTTTGAACATAAAAATGGATTGATTTTCTTAGGTGATGTTGGACGTTCACGAACGATGATTAATAACTCGCCATCACTGTGCCAAACGGGTCCTAGTTTGGGTGCGGTGGTGGTTGTGAACACAACTATGAAAAAAACATACCATTTGAGTAGGTGCGGTTATAGACACTACTGTTTCAAAATGTATTTTAGGCCAAAGCACCGCCTAATTGATATATTTTAATCAATTTTGTGCTTGCATTCATTACATAAAGTGCATCATCCATGATCAAAGCACAAAATGCATAAAGATTTATTTAGGTGATGTTGGGCGTTCACGAAAGACGATTAATAATCACTGCGTTCACGATCGCTATCACTGTGCCAAACAGACCCTAGTTTGAGTGCGGTGGTGGTTGCGAACACGACTATGAAAAAACACATACCATTTGAATAGGGGTCACGAACACTACTTTTCCAAAATGATATTTTAGACCAAAACACCGCCTAATTGATAAATTTTAATCAATTTTGTGCTTGGATTCCTTACATAAAGTGCATCATCCATGATCAAAGCACAAAATGCATAAAGATTTATTTTGTTTCTCAAGTGGTCCATTTCAATGCATATGCCACCTTTATAATTCTTTGACGTTATTTTCATTATCACAACAGTTCGGTTTTCTCTATTTGCAAGAAATAAACATAAGGGTTTGATTTTGCAGACAAATGCTATTTGATGTCATGTCATTTATTTGTGTTGCAACATCTTTTAAGTAATATTTATGTAAATTAAATTTCATTTCTAGCAAGCGGCATCTTAATACACGCCATTTTCCTTCATATTCAGAACGAAGCCGCAGATTCTCTATCGAAGTTTTATTATCCCCCGGTGGCAGCTGTTTCTATTTCGTACCCAAAGGTGGCAATTCGGAGAGAGCGGTTAGTAGATGGCGAACTCGTTGGGTTTGGGCAACTGCATCCACGCAGTCAAGGAGTTGAGACCTTAGGTACTTTTCCCAGTAATGGAAGAATATTATTGATTTTCTTGATGCATATATTCCTGAATGGACAATGTAGTGTGCAGCATATTTTAATGTTATCTCTGGAGTTAATGACATTGTAAACATATCTTTATTATGCTTAATATGGTCACATTGAATTCTCATCCTATTTTAATTTTTAAATTTTTTTCTTACCAACAAATTTCTGGAAGTGGAGCCTTGGCGCACCAGTTGACGTGTTGCCCCGTGACCTTGAGGTCACGGGTTCGAGTCCTGGAAGCAACCTCTTGCAAAAATGCAGGGTAAGGTTTGCGTACATTTTACCCTTCTTGTGGGACCCTTCCCCGGGCCCTCGTTGTGCAGGGATGCTTTGTGCACCGCGCTGTCTTTTGTTAACAACATATTTCTTGTTTTGTAATTTGTATGATTAATGAAATTACTGTATATTCAGGAACTTTATATAGCTCGGCACTCTTCGGAAACCGCGCTCCCCCTGGAAGGGTGCTCCTCCTTAGCTACATTGGTGGATCTACCAATACAGAAATTTTGTCAAAGGTATCTATCTCTTCTCATCTCTTTGGTTTCTACATAAATACATTGTTGTATTAGATTTGAAGGAATTTGTTGCTACTCAAAGAAATTGACTTCATTCAAAAAATGCACAACAATAAACTATTTGGGTAGTTTACTGGGACCTCCCCTGTAAATTTGTAAAATTACAAGTACCTCCCCTGTTATTTTACATTTCATAATATGCATACACAAAAACGCCCCCTCGAGATTTTCTTTAGGCCGTATTTTTGTACGTGTATTATGAAATGTAAACTTACAGGAGAGATATTTGTAATTTCAAAAGACAGAGGAGCGCAACCTGTAATTATACTATTTCCCATGTGAAATTTGGGTAATTAATGGTAAGCATTTGAATTGAAATATAAGAAAAGACAGTTACAAGATGACTTTGACACCTGTATTTTCTTTCATTTGGAGTGTGTTCTGGCCAGCCTCCCCTATTCAGCATTTTCAGCAAGATTATATATATATATATATATATATATATATATATATATTTGTTCACATTTTGCTAGTAAATCTACATTAGAACCATCCATACAATATGAAATTGCCAAGGTAATTGCAATTTCATTCCCTTTAATTCCTTCAAACCTGAAACTCCATCTTCTAACTGGCATTGAACACAGAATGAGAGTGATCTTGTGGAGGCGGTTGATCGCGACCTTCGGAAGATGCTTATAAATCCGACGGCCAAAGAGCCCCTGGTTCTTGGGGTACGCGTCTGGCCTCGAGCCATACCGCAGTTCTTGATCGGCCATCTTGACCATCTAGAAGGCGCGCAAGGCGCCCTCGCCGGAGCCGGGTGTCGTGGCTTGTTTCTCGGCGGCAATTATGTCGCTGGTGTCGCCTTGGGCCGCTGCGTCGAAAGCGCGTACGAATCCGCCCAACTTGTTTCCAACTTTTTGTCCCAATATGCATACCGCTGAAGGTATTCAATCTGTTTCTTCTTCCTTCTTTTGAGAGCTGTATTTTTGCACTGTGAGTTTTTATTACACGTTATTCTTATTCTGGTTTAATATATTTCGGTTTTTCTCGAAAAAAAACATTTTTGTATAATATTTGAATATATTTTATGGAGCTGTGATGCATTATTTCATGGTTTATGTAAAGCGAGGCCTCAAATCTTGTATATACTTCTTGAATAATCAATTACAAGTATGAATACACTTATATAGAAAGAGAGGAAGAAGAGAAGATCCCAATCCAAGATGTGAGACAAATACAAAGAGAGAAAAATGGGCCCTTAGATGAGCCATTGCTAAGGCTTTTCTAACACTCCCCCGCAACCTGGAGCGTACAAGTCGTAGGCACCAAGCTTGGATAAAAATTGGTAGTATAGTGGCCGAGAGAGAGCTTTAGTCAGGATGTCAGCAACTTGATTTATAGCAGAGACATGCTCTAAATCTACTTTTTTGACTGTACTTTTTCCCAAATAAAGTGGCAGTCAACTTCAATATGCTTTGTGCGTTCGTGAAAGACCGGGTTCTTGACAATATATATTGTTGCTTGACTATCACAAAATAGGGTCGCTGGTGATGAGAGACGAACACCCAAGTCTCCCAGAAGGCTCTCAAGCCAAGTTAACTCGGAAACAACAATAGCCATGGCCCGGTACTCAGCTTCAGCAGAAGAGCGAGCAACCACAGTCTGTTTCTTGCTACGCCAGGTTATGAGATGTCCACCGAAGTAAGTACAGAAACCAGATGTAGAACATCTATCATCAATGGATCCTGCATAGTCAGCGTCCGAGTATGCAACAAGAGATAAAGATGTGGATGGCTTGTATACAAGCCCTTGTCCTGGAGCGTTCTTGAGATACCGAAGAATGTGCTCGACAGCTTGAAGATGAGATGTCCGAGGAGCATGCATAAATCGACTCACGACTCCTACGGCAAAAGAGATGTCTGGTCGAGTAACCGTCAGATAGATCAGTTTCCCAACCAAGCGTCTGTAGTATTCCGGATTCGTAAGCAGCTTATCGGAGTCAGAGCTATGGACCGAGAGCCTGTGATTAGCGTCCATAGGAGTATACGTAGGTTTGCATCCCGAATAGCCGACATCATGAAGGAGGTCCATACAATACTTCATTTGGGATAATACAAGACCATCAGGTCGTCGTGCAACCTCAAGCCCGAGAAAATACCGTAGTTTATCAAGATCTTTGGTCTGAAAGGCGGAGTTCAACTGTTGCTTGGTATGTTGTATCCCTTTAGTATCGTCGCCAGTAATGAGGATATCGTCAACATAGACAAGTAGGATCACAATTCTGGTTGGCCGGTGTCGAGTGAAGAGAGAGAAATCAGCCGAGTTTCGAGTGAAGCCAATTATCGCGGACTACCTTGCTGAATTTGTCAAACCAAGTGCGCATGGACTGTTTGAGACCATAAATAGATTTCCGAAGATGACAATCACGAGACTCCCCCGTGGTCTTAAGCCCGGGAGGTTGATGCATATAAACAGTCTCCTGCAGATCGTCATTGAGGAAGACATTTTTAACATCCAGCTGATAAAGAGGCCAATGACGGTGAACAACCAAGGAGAGAAGAACTCGGACTGTGTTCGATTTGGCCACCGAAGAAAAGGTTTCCTCATAATCAATGTCATGCTGCTGAGTAAAACCCCGGGCCACAAGGCGGGTCTTCAGACGCTCAACGGTGTCATCCGCTGCATGTTTAACAACAAAGACTCACTTACAGCTAACATAGTGTGCGCCTGCAGGAAGAGGAACCAGATCCCAAGTTTGGTTAGCCCAGAGAGCCCGCATTTCATCGTTCATGGCCGCCCGCCACCCTGGATGTTGAAGCGCCTCATGCACAGTGTTAGGAATAGAAATAGAGGAAAGCGAATTGGCAAAGGCGTAGAGAGGTTGAGTGAGCCGATGGAGAGAAACGTAGTTGGTCAGGGGATGGGCCGTAGAAGCAGGAGCCGGATCCGCTGGTGCCGGGGTGTCACTGGGAGCAGGGAGCTGAGGCAGGGAACCATCCTTGGAGCCGCGACGAGTATAGACACGGATAACGGGCGGAGGAACTTTGGGGGAAGGAATAGAGGAGCAGGGAGATGGCAGAAAGGAGGGTGTGATAGGGACGGCAGGCCGGGGAAGAGCGGGAGAGGAAGACGGGGCAGGGGAAGGTAAGTGACAGGGCTGGTCTTCACAGAAGGTGACATCCGCGGAGACGACCAGCTTGCCATCCGAAGGGGAGTAACAAACATACCCTTTTTGAGTACGGAGTAGCCAACAAACATATATTTGGCCGCACAACCTCCCTTTGATACCATGTAAAGAGAGGCATCAAACCTTGTATATACTTCTTGAATAATCAATTACAAGTATGAATACACTTATATAGGAAGAGAGGAAGAAGAAAAGATCCCAATCCAAGATGTGGGACAAATACAAAGAGAGAAAAATGGGCCCTTAGATGAGCCCTTACTAAGGCTTTTCTAACAGTTTAGTATAAATTTAATATTGCAAAATACTGTATACCAGCAATGCCTCTCATGGGGCATCTTTATTCATTTTTTGTCATTAGCTAGGTTTAGGGTCGATCTTATTTTGACTCCGCCTGATTGTGACAGTGTTGTTTTGGATGATCAAGGCATCCAGGTTCCTTTAGCCAGGCAAATGAGTGTGTATTATTTTATGAGATTATTTGTTTTGGGGTTTAGGGTTCGAAAGATGCAAGAAGATCGACGGAAGATGCAAGAAGATCGACGAATATGGTTTGGCCAAGTACAAAAGAGATCATTAGAGGCACTTGTTAGGTGTTGTTAGAGTTTAGTTACTAGGCATGTTAAAGAAAAGACATGTGCTTAGGCATTAATGAGATCATGATTAAAGACCGGACACATTGGCGACAAACAATCCATATAGCCGACCTTTTTATAGTGGGATAAAGGCATGAGTGTTGTTTTTATTTGTTTTGAGTTTCTATAGGCCGCACGGGTTCGTGTCCTAGAAGCAGCCTCTTGAAAAAATATAGGGCAAGGTTTGCCTACATTTAACCCTTGTGGTGGGAACCTTGTTGTGTGGGGATGCTTTGTGCATTGGGTTGTCCTTTTATTTGTTGAGTTCGTGAAATTTTTGGGTGTGCGGCGCGGACACTAAGGCTTCATTTGTTTCGGCGGTGGCGGGTCGATCTGTCGGGTGGAAACAGAGTGTTCGAAACGGAGGGGGGAGGTGGTTGCTCCAAACAGAGCTTTTTGAGGTGTTTCTCAAGGCGGGCGGGTGGAAACAGAGCAAACGTCGACATAGGTTCATTTGTTTACCCTCCTTCCGGCGGCATTTGCCCAAAACGGAGCAGCGAAACGCCCAAACAAATAGAGCATAAACATGATCCGTGTCAAATCTGGTTCAATCTCAGGCATAATTTGCGATTTAAAAAGCAAAAAATGATATCCGCTGGATTTTAATGAGCGTAATATCCGGTTGGATTTTTTTTTAAAAAAATTAATTTTTATAGGTAAATAGGATCGTAAGATGATGATAAAAAATCATAATTAATATTTTATAATTTATTTTTTAAAAAATATTTTTTGTGATCCAGATATTTTTGAGGTCAATTCAATGCGTCTTGATTGATAGTGTTGCTCGAAGCATCCGGATGGGGATCAAAGTGGAATCCCCTATCCGTTGCCCCTAGGCGGGTATAAATAGGCAAATCCAAGGAGTTTTTACGGGTATCGGATCTACACGTGTCCGAACTGACCCGTTATGCCTCCGAATCCGTTATTCGTCCAAATATATATTAACATTGATCATGAAATGGACTTTGATTTGGGCTCCAAATGAAGAGAATCCGAGCCCGAGGGACGTTGGGAACGAGATGGCCTTGAAAATTCACGAGGTGCAAAAATATAGTGAGGCGCATGATTTTCTTTCATGCAAAAATATTCTTATGTTTATACATATATATTATTTTATATTTTCGAATTTACTTAGCTTTGTGCATATCGCTCTCTTATTTTATTAGATATAATAGAAATATATTTATATTAGTACTAAGTTTGTTACTATATAAAAATAAATTTATTAACTATATATTATTTCAATAAAAATGATTTATAGTTTGCTTGATAATTAAAATGAATTGATGGGGAGGAGTGCCATTCATAGATTTCTCAAGGATCAAGGCTTCATTTGGTATGGCGGTGACGTTTCCTCCCGGCAGATCGAAATAGAGAGTTGGAACGGGGGGGGGGGGGGGGGGGGGTTGAAAAAACGGCGTTTGAGGAGCTTTTTCTTCTTGCCGGCGTCCCGTTTGTTTACCCGCTGTCCGATGACGTTTGCTCCAAACACCCGACGAAAACGCTGAAACAAACGAACCCTAAAGAAAAGGATAGCTTATCAGGACTTCCTCTGTAAGTTTGCAAAAGTACAAGTTACACCCCTCTATCTTTTGAAATGACAAAAACCTCCTTTGAAAGTTTGTTATTGGGGGGAGGAATGTATTTTTCTTCATGCATGTTATAAAATGTAAAATTGCATGGGAGGTTTTTGTAATTTTAAAAGATAGAGAGGGTGCAACTTGTAAAATGCTAACACTCATGGAAGGTTTGAGTAATTAATAGTATAAAATATGCAGAAAAAGGAAATAAGAGGTGCTGAAATAGCCAAACCATTTGGCAGAAAAGGAAATGATATGATGCCGACTTGCTACACATAGGAGGTTAGATTAGTCTATTTACAACGCCATATACTCGCCCTAGAGTATTGCGTAGGCACCGGCTATTCTTCGTTGCGAGAATTATTGCAGCAGGATTTGAAAAGCATTATGACATTAAGATTCGCAAGGCTTAGCTCGTATTTGATTTGGTTTCATCAGAGGAGCCGGGAGCTAGTTGATGCTTATGAAGTATCGAAAGAGATGAAAGTTCATTTTGACGAGGTGGATAGGGCGGATACGGAGGCAAAAACACGTATAATTAAGCACATTTTTGGGTTTTTATTGATTGCAATGAAACTCACAGACCCAAATTGTTCCAATAATAAATATTTCATCAAATAAGCAATACACATCTTATGGTCTTTTTTGTGGGCAGAGCAGATAACCAGCATTCACTACATAAATGTTCTGGGGCTTAAGAATTTCAATACTTTATGAATGTTTATATTTAATTTCTAGGAGCTCAAGCTTTTTTGACCTTACTGAACTTCGGAGAAGGCAGCAGGAACAAGAACTTGAAAAACCAAGCTGCGGAAATGGCTCCGGCGAAGGGGCAGATCCAATACACGTAAAACTGCTCCCACGTGTTGTGGCGATTTTTGACAAATGCCCAACCAAAAGCCTGTGTTTTAATCAAACATTTTGTTAGAATAACAATATGAATACATGTATTTTGAACCTCAGCACAAAATTCTATGGCATTTTATAAATTGGAGTGACCACGTGATAAAAATATCATCAACAAAAGTAACAAATAATCGAAACATTTCAGAGAGATGGTTCGAAAAGAAGGCCGGGCATCACTATGAGTAAGTTCACAATCAACAAGTGTCGTGCTCGTTTAGGCACCAACGTTCCAGGGATCCTGCCATTTTCCGGTACGACGAGGGACCGCTCTTTTCGCGCCTATCGCGGCTGCAATTTCAAACAGTGGTGGGAAACCAATGTTGAGATTAGAGCTGTCAGAAAAGCAGTGGTATGAAAAGTAGTAGAAGGAAAATGGGAAAAGCTCTTTTTAGTTTTTCTTGAAGTGGAAGAGTTGATTGTTTCCCAAAAAGTCCCCAAAACACTCTTTTGGTACAAGCACTTTTTCCATTACCCTTTTTGGCACAAACACTTTTCCTACTACCGGAAAACCAAACGCCTTGGCGTGGTAATAGAACTTTTCCCACCACCATGAGGCCCATCGCCATCCCAAAAGAGGGTTCTGTTCGGAAAAAGCCCTTCAAAAGGAGCCTTAGCAGTGGTATTAGTAACTTGAGATTACATCCTTAGATAAGTTAACAATGAACATTAGCATGAAGAAACAGGATACAATCAGACAGCATTTACAAAGAATGAGAATGCAAAATAATTTCTACACCTTGTAAAATGAGGATTCATATAGCTGAGTATAAATAATTGAAATCACTCTAGGGCGAAGGCGGTGAGGACGGACGATGCTTTATGAGAAACCATACTATATGCAAAAAAAGGAAAATAAGTAAAATTAAAGAGAGTTATTAGGCTAGGAATAAAGGGGTGTAAAAATTATCTCATAGATTAAAAAAGGAACCAGGTAAACTTAAATACAGCTACTAGCAATAATGAGTAGAGGCTGTAGAGCCCATACAACTAAGAATAACAAGCTTGAAGTAAAAAAAGGAGCTCTAATCTCAAGAAATCATCATCATGATCAGCCTTAAGCTCCGTTTGGGGGGACTTATTTCCACCGGTCAAGCGGTTACGACCGCATGAATCAGACCTTAATTGTGGTCTGGTTCATGCGGTCGTAACCGCTTGACCAGTGAAAATAAGTCCCACCAAACGCAGCCTTAGTCTGAATAATTTGGTGCTAACTTCATGAATTCTCAAATTTTTCACATGTTCTATCCAAATTTCCTTAAAAGAGTTTTAAAAACATTTTTTTCTTACTAAACCTCATTCAAAGTTTGTTTTAACCAAAATATATTTTAGAGGGATGGGGCATTGGGCAGGAGATTTAAGTGTCACCAAGGAGAAGGTAAGCCCAGTGAATCTTAGATTTTTATACTACACAAGCAGTCGTGCACGGGAGACCCCGTGCGGGACGGCGACATTGATCTGGGGCGGCGACATTGGTCTGGAGCGGCGACAATGGTCGGGGGCGGCGACATTGGCGAGGGCGGCGACATTGACGGGGAGGCGAGTAGGGGAATGAGAAAAAAAAACTATGCAAATGAGTAGGAGAATAAGAAAATTTATGATCAAATGACAAAAAAAACTCATGTAAATGAGTAGAGGAATAAAAAAAATGAGGGGTATTTTGGCATTAAAAAGTTACATCATGGCTGAAGGGTATTTTGGGAAGACGAATGTTACATCATGACTCTTTGAGAGTTTGCTTATAGTATAAAGATAAAAGTAAAAAGGGCAGCCCGGTGCACAAAGCATCCCCACGCGGGAAGGGTCCGGGGAAGGGTCCCACTACAACGGTGAAATGTAGGCAAATCTTTGCATTTTTGCATCAGATATTTATGATACATAAACTTGAAAATTATGATTGAAATTCAATATAAAAACGTACAATGATTCCATTAATCTAAGAATGCGTTGCACGATCAAGAATTTGGCACAAATATACGTAGTAAAATGTCAAACAAAATGATAAAGATCAAAACTAGTATATATTCTGAAGTTATCAAAGACGTAAAGTTGCATATGATCTGATCCATTAATCAGCACAAGTTGATTAGCGAAGTGTCCAGTGAAAAAGCGGGGTGACGCAAGGGAGACTAATTGATAGGAATAATGGAATACATATACATGTACAAGGGAGGGTGATCATAACACCCGTGGTGACTCTAAGCTAACACTACCACTCATAAAGAACATCATATCTAACAATAATAAGAGAGATGAAAAGATGAAGGATAAACGAGTAGAAGGTATAGAGAAAGTGCCTGTTAGAGACAGAAAGAGATGAAAGTGTGATCTGCTTTTTGGGCTTACTGTTTGTGTAAAATTATATTTGATAGGAAAATATTAGTAATTGGGACATTTTAAAGTGCATCTGATTTTAAGTTATAATTTAACTTTTAAGGCTGTATTATGGGTCTACCACACTAGCATGAAGGTACAGAAAACGCAAACTTAGAATTCAAGATGAGACTCAGGCCAACGAGAAGTATGCGTCTCTTGGAGACCCAAAGAAAATTTCGCCACCAAAAGCATGCCCTTAGCGAGCCCCAAAAGCACCGTTTGGAACATTGTTTTGAACTATGTATCTTTTATGCTATTTGACGCAGAACAAATGTATATTGCTCAAAATGTGGACTCGAATGTAGGGTAGGTTGTGTAAGTGGAATCTAAACATTGCCGCTCCTAGGTGCGTCGTCGGGAAAATCAATCTCATCTAACCCTAGGATGGTGCATGTATGCAAAGAGTGATCCGACAATGTTTTGCAACTATTAATTAACGCAAAAAAACATGTGCAATTAACACAAGCAGTATACTAATAGTTTAAGAAAGCAAGCAAGCTAGGATTTCCTCCAAATAGTGGACAGTTAGTTAAATGCGCAAGCGAATAAGTCATGTAATCACAATTAATCACAAAACAAACACACTAACATAGATCAACATACATAAGAATATAGATAATCTGATCCATACAATAATGCTGAAAATAATAAAGCCAGACAGTAAAACTCAAAAGTAAGGGGTGCGGGTGAAGGAGTGGAGATCCAGTAATCAATAGAGCGGTGGTGACTACTCGGAGAGATGAAAAATGTTGTATGGTGGTTTATCGGAGCGGGTATGGAATGTATGTAGTCTGATTTTGATGGGGTGGTATAGGGGAGACTTGGCAAGGGAATATATGGAGGCTGGAGGGTGAGGCTGCAGTGGGGTGGTGGTCAGCAGGTGTTGGAAGGGGAGGAAAAGGTAATTGATGTAGTGGCAGTAGGTTGATGTTGAGAGGGGTCAACAGGGAAGGAGGTGGTTGTAATGGTGGTTGGGTGGCTGTTTAGAGAGGTTCTAGGGTGCGCGGGTGATGTGCGGGGTGCCGTGCGGTGGTTGCAGCAACATGAGGGGGCTTGGGTAGGAGCTGGAAGGCACCCAGAGAGGGTCAGCCAGTGCTATGAGGGAGGGAAGAGAGGAACAGTAGCTGGACAGCCCTAGAAGGGCTGCAATATGTTGTTTTGGGATGAAAGGGGCAGCCTGCTAATGGCCGATGGTCAGCTATTGGATAAGGGAGAGGGAGCAGCAAGACTAAAGGATACAAGGATAAATACACAGGAGTCAGCACATAAGGCCTCACAGAATCGGCAACCCAAGAAGACAGCTGGATTCTAGGAAGAAACTCTCCAAAATCAGTGATAGTCGTCAAACAAGTCACCCCTTCTCTTACTTTAATGAAACATGAGTTGAGCAACCATCCTTAACTTGATAGAGGTGTACCTCACAGTCCTTAAAAGATTCGTGAACTTACGGAAAATCATTATTAATTTTATCCCGCTCTCACTACTAAAATAACTACTACTAAATAATAAGTGGGTGGTTAACACGATCCCCACCACCAATACAATAAGTGAATATCTCAACAACTACAAGTTGTAGCTTCCCATGCAGTTGTCTGGTTGCTTCACTGTTTCTAATTGTATCATATTCATCCCTTGGTGCTTCAAATCTTGAATGGTTTTTTTAATCCTTCAACCCACAAATGAATATCTAACTGATCATTATGTAGAATGAACTCAGCCTCCAAGCATATGCAACAAAGGCTCTGTTTGTTGAGGGTATTTTTTCCGTTACATTTTCAGAAAATACCAATGCTATTTTTTCCCAATTTGAATAGCCTTCATTTGGAATCATCAATCGTCAAAATGCCATTTTATGTTTGATTTCAACCGCAGAGAGGGAGTTCCATTCAAAGACATTGTTTTATGTTCATCTCCAACAGCCGCCGCCCCCTTGAATAGACCCTAAGCATATCGTGTTGTGGTTATTGAAGGACAATACAAAGAGTCATGCAGCACAAACACCTTCCTCTCTGTTTCCCCCCTAGAGACTTACTTTTATATCTAGAATTCTACCTGTCCATATCTCATTGTTTCCTTGTAAAAAATCAAGTATCCATGCAATTCACTGTCAAGCTGAAAGTTGCAAAATGCTAAACCAGCTGCACAAAAGCCCTCAAGAAGCGCAGATTTTTATCCATAAAGGGCAGCCCGACACAAAGCATCCCAGTGCAGCGAGGGTCCGGGAAGGATCCCAACCACAAGGGAGAAATGTAGGTAAATCTTACCCTGCATTTTTGCAAGAGGCTACTTCCCGGACTCGAACCCGTGACTTCAAGGTCACACAAAAAATACCTCAATCGGTGCGCCAAGCCTCCCCTTCTAATTTTGGGACTAATATGCAAAAATGGGCAGCCCGACGCGCAGCGAGGGTCCGGGGAAGGGACTCAACCACAGGGGAGAAATGTAGGCAAATCTTACCCTGCATTCTTGCAAGAGGCTGCTACCCGGACTTGAACCCGTGACTTCAAGGTCACACGACAATACCTCAATCCGTGCACCAAGGCCCCCCTTCGAATTTTGGGACTAATATACGAAAAAGGGCAGCCCAGTGCATAAAGCATCCCGCCGAACGAGGATCCGGGGAAGGGTCCCAACCACGAGTGTGAAATGCACACAAACCTTACCATGCATTTTTTGCAAGAGGCTACTACTTCCAATACTCAAACCCGTGACCTCAGGGTCGCACGGCAACTCCTCAATCGGCGCACCAAGTGTAGCCACATATATGGCAATAGTTACTGTAGCGTAATAATATGTAGCCGTCTGTGTAGCCACGAGTCCCAACGGTCATTAGGGGCATGATTTGTATATAAGCGTTGTACAGTTATTATTATGAGATGGGTATGATATTGATCTATTCCTCTTCTTAGTATTCTGTCTCTCTCCTCCTAAGCTTCACCTCTCTCTCCTCCGGCCAGCCCTCACCGGCAGCCATTCCCCCTCCCACCGCAACATTGGTGCTCTCGTTGAGATCACCTCTCCATGGAGAGGTCATCTTCCCCGACTGCGCCGATCATTGCCGATCAAACACCTCCAGTCACATGGTCGGATCTTGATCGCCGTCACGCCATCTATATGGCCCAGAATTCATCAATTACGGAATCTATCAAGCACACTCAAGAAACTTTTTCCCAAGAACTTCAAAATTTTCAGACGACTCTTACCGCCCTCGCACACCAACAAGTTTCGTTTCAAAAGACTCGAACAGTTGCAAGATTCACAAAATGCATTATATCAGGAATTCAAGAATTTACGCGGAGACCTGCAACAGTTTATGATGACAATGGCACTAGCGAAACAACAAGTCCCATCAGGATCATCGTTGGCTCAGCATTCTGATCATTTGGATTCATCCACATCGGCACCCGGTGTCCTCGGACAGCCTCTTCCAGGCGCAGGACTGCCCCGGTTCCGGGCCCCTATAATTACATTATCAGATTCATCACAGCCAGGGATCTTAGGAGTTTCGCCAGCTCCAATGCCACCCAGTTCCACCCCGATATTAAATAATTCATTATCCACCCAACACATGCCAACATTATCAACACAGACGGTAAATCTGGTATCAGAGCCAGAATTTTCTGGGCCCAAGATCGATCAGTACAGCCATTTACCCGCCAAAATCGACTGTCCCACATTTACAACCGGCGACCCAACAAACTGGATATTCAAAATAGAGATGTTCTTCCGATATCATAAGGTAAACCCCTTAGATTATGTTTTTATTGCTTCAATGCACTTGGACAGGTCGGCATCCCAATGGTTTCAAGGCCTGCTGCGGAACGGTTTGTGCCCGGACTGGCATACTTTCAAGAATGCCATTCTAGACAGATTTGGACCATCAGATTATGAAGATCCCTTAGGTAAGCTTATGAAACTTACACAAATTACTACTGTTTCCGCTTACCAAGATGCCTTTGAAATATTAGCTAGTCAAATAAATGAGTTTTCACAGGACGTTTTAAAACGCACTTTTATTTCAGGACTAAAACCTCACATTAAACGCAAAGTAATTGCACACCATGCTGATACATTATACGAAACCTTCAAACTGGCAAAACTTTTTGAGGACCAATATATCAAAGACCCTCGGCCTTATAAACAAGGACCAACACGCAATAGTCATCAGATCCATGTCAACACAACTCATCCTAGTAAATTTCCCATTAAACGCTTATCCCCTACTGAATTACAAGCCCGAAGAGAGCGCGGCCAATGTTTTACTTGTGATGAACGTTTTTTCCCGGGACATAAATGTAAAAATAGATCTTCCATATTCATTCTAGAAGCCGACCACGAGGAGAGTGTTGAACTTCCTACTACCGACCTAGAAACAATACCCTCTCCAGACAGTCTACAGGAGCAACTCGATAGTCCAGAAATTAGTGTGAATGCGCTTATGGGAACCTTTCCATCGAAGTCCTTACGAGTTCAGGGCAAAATTGGCCAGACAACGGTACACATTTTTTTGGACAATGGGAGTACCCACAACTTTATTACAAAACGGGCAGCAATTTTTCTTAAGTTACCTATTGTGACAATCCCACCTTTTCGGATACACGTGGGGAATGGAACCGATATGTTTTGTAAGGAACTTTGCCCTAGGGTAGTCTTAATTATTCAAGAAATCAATTTCACTATTGATTTATATATTACTGACCTCCATGGGGCTGACATCATTTTAGGGTTTCACTGGTTGGAAACATTGGGTCCTGTTACCACAGATTACGCACGGCGAGAAATGTTGTTTACTTACAATGGTAGACAATGTACAATTAAGGGAGATCAAACATTAAATTCAGGATCAGTCTCTCCTTCTCAACTGAATAAATTGATGGCACAAGACTCCATAGAATCAATGCTATTATGCATGCAATATGATCCTATACAATCTGCAACCCCTCCTCAAGCTTCTTTAAATCCTATTACTAATCATTTACAATTACAAAATTTGCTTGTCGAATTTCAAACGCTTTTTCAGAAACCATCTGGGTTACCCCCCATTAGACACTTGGACCATAAAATTCCGTTACTTGATGAAACTAAGATAGCTAAGGTAAAACCTTATCGATACCCATATTTTCATAAGAATGAAATAGAACGGTTAATAGCTGAAATGTTAGATCAAGGTTTGATCCGCCCTAGTACATCGACTTTTAGTTCTCCTGTGTTATTAATCAAAAAGAAAGATGGCAGTTGGCGATTTTGTGTGGATTACAGAGTTTTAAACTCTCTAACGCTTAAGGATAGTTTTCCCATGCCAACAATTGATGAACTCCTAGACGAATTATGTGGGGCACATTTTTTCTCTAAATTAGATCTACAGTCCGGATATCACCAAGTCCGAATGGATCCTAAAGATATCCATAAAACAGCTTTCCGCACTCATAATGGGTTTTACGAATTTCTCGTCATGCCTTTCGGCCTCTCCAATGCACCGGCCACGTTTCAATCCTTGATGAATACCATCTTTAAACCTTACCTGCGTCGTTTTGTGGTGATTTTCTTCGATGACATTCTAATTTACAGCAAAACGGCCCCTGAGCACATCTCACACCGACGTTCCGTATTCCAACTTCTCTTGGACCACAAATTAGCTATCAAAGCATCTAAGTGCTCCTTTTTGCAATCCTCCGTTGAATTCCTTGGCCATATTATTTCACCCGACGGCGTTAGCCCAAACCCCACAAAAATCAAAGCCATTACGGAATGGCCAGTACCTACAACCCAAAAGCAACTTCGAGCATTCTTAGGAATCGCAGGATATTACCGACGTTTTATCCGACAGTACGCCTCACTCACAGCCCCATTAACGGACCTACTAACCAAAGATGGTTTTATTTGGACTGCCTCCGCAACACAAGCTTTCATTCACATTAAATCTCTCCTCACTTCTGCTCCAATTTTATCGCTCCCAGATTTCTCTCTTCCATTCTTCATTGAATCTGACGCGTCCCAAGTAGGTATCGGAGCAGTTCTCTCTCAAAAGGGCCATCCTATCGAATATTTTAGTAAAAAACTCTCTCCCAAAGACCAAGCCAAGTCCACATATCTAAGAGAGTTATTAGCAGTCACGTCAGCAGTTAGCAAATGGCGTCATTATCTGATCGGCTCATCTTTCACTATTCTGACCGACCACCACACATTACATAATCTAAACTCTCAAGTTATGACTATGCCTGAATAGCAAAAATTTCTTTCTAAAATGTTAGGCTTTACTTATTCCATCCAATTTCGCCCCGGCAAAGACAACTCGGTCGCGGATGCCCTCTCCCGCCTGGACGACCCAATCGAACACGCTGCCATACATGGCATGCAAAACATCTCTTTCTCTTATACAAACCTATTCACTGATTTACCTTCTCTCTATACGACTGATGTTCTATCCCAACAAATCCTAGGACAACTGCCCAATGATTCGTCCTCAATACCTAATTGGACACAAGTGGGCGACAAACTTTTTTACAATAAACGACTGTATATTCCCAAATCCATAATACGCACAATCCTCATAAGTGAAGCACATGATACGAAAGTAGGTGGTCACTCCGGCGTCACCGCGACTTATCAACGTTTAGGACAGTACTACTATTGGCCTAACATGCGTACTGATGTTCACAGCTATATTCAATGTTGTGACTTATGTCAAAAGGCCAAGGATCGCAATGCCCTACCATATGATAAGTTACAACCTTTGCATATTCCGACAAAAATTTGGGCCGATATAACCATTGACTTCATTACCCACTTACCCAAATCCAAAACATATACCACAATATTAGTAATGGTTGATCGCCTAACCAAAGGAGCTCATTTTGCCCCATTACCCCCCAAATATACGACACCGATTGTGGCTCAGATATTTTGGGACTACTGCGGCAAAATTCACGGCCTTCCAGAAACCATAGTTTCCGATCGCGATTCAATTTTTTAAGCTCTTTTTGGATGACATTTTTTCACACCAATGGCACGAAATTACGTTTTAGTTCGGCCTACCATCCTCAGACTGATGGTCAAACCGAGTGTGTTAATCGATGCCTTAACCAATATTTGAGGATCTTTGCTTATCAACATCCTCAACATTGGGCTCATCTCTTGAGCTGGGCTGAGTATCACTACAACACCAGTTACCACACAGCCGCTGGTATGTCCCCCTATGAAGCCATGTTTGGTCGACCCCCACCAAATTTCCTGCATAATCAGGATGGTGGACTGCCGGCAACCCATGTGCTCTCACAGTTCATACCCCGGGATCAACTAATAAGACAATTGCAATATCATTTACAACAGGCCCAGCACAAAATGAAAAAATCGGCTGATAAAAAACGTAAAGCTATTTCCTTTCACCAAGGGGATCTGGTGTTGCTCAAGCTGCACCCGTATCGCCAAATATCCCTGCACCACAAAACATGTAAACGATTTCAGTTGCGATATTTTGGACCTTTTCAAATTCTGGACAGAGTAGGCAATGTAGCATATAAACTGGACCTGCCAGCATCTACCAAAATCCATCCAGTTTTTCACGTTAGTTTACTTAAGCCATATCACCCAAACGCCGAATATGAAATTCATGATTTACCAGATAGCATGAATGTATGCCGATTTCCTCTTGAACTATTGGACACCCGCACCATCATACAAGATGGCCAACCAGTTCATCAGGGTCTCATTCACTGGGAGGGGCTGTTGCCAGAAGAAGCAACATGGGAAAATCTCTCTGGCTTAGACAAGAAGACATGCCAAAGGTTACAGCTACAATGCACATGCCAGGCAGCGGCCGCAAAGGAATCATACAGGGATGATATTTCTCAACCTACTAGTTTTGTCATCCCAACTACAGCTCCACAAAATAAATTTAATCCCTCTTTTGATTCACAGGCACAGGCATCGACATCCCGAGACTCATTCAGGGAAGACGACAATCACTCCTCCCCTGTCATCTCAAATAAAAACTTTTTATCACCGACTAATCATGTTCCTTGCGGACAGACCAACAATTTTAAAGACAACGAGGAAGCAGTTCAACCAGCACCAAATGCGCTTCCACATACAAATACCAGGGACGACCTCCTCCTCAGAAACACCATTGTCATCCATCACGATAACGGTCCTCGGATTACTGACAATAGCTATGTTTCTTCACAGGAGGACACTATAGCAACACCACCAACGGATACAACAAGCAACGCAAGAAGACAGGACAACGATTCCCTCAGAACGGCTCATCACAGGGAAGAACACAACAATAATAGCAATAAAGTCATCCCAAAATATATTAAAACTGCTTCAACAAAGCTTCTCTGTTCTTCACAGGAAAACAAGATTTCAGAAGACTCGAGCAATACGCAACACTCAAACAACGCTTACAACTTCGTTTCCGATAGGGACGATATCATAAAACCTATTTCTCTTGTCATCCCGTTCATTAATACTAAACAAATTCACACTAACACTATTTTTCCACCGCAGATCTGCAGTTCTACTACACGTCCAGCACAAGTACTTCAACACAAAAAACATGCGAGCTCACAAAGTGGAGATACAGAGAAACCTGGCGGGAACATCGTTTCCAACAACGGCCTTCGTCGCTCCCATCGTCTGGCGGCCTCTTTACTCCACCATCTGCGCAAGCTTCCACCAGTGCCTCGCCGTCATCGCTCTCACACCAGCAGGAAGACCAACACATGCGGATGCTAGGGTTTCGGCTGAAGGGCTCGTATTTAACGCCACCGCGGCGGGCAGGCATCACATTTTTTAATCTATCCGGGCAGCAGAAACGGGCAGGGCAGGGAATGTAGCCACATATATGGCAATAGTTACTGTAGCGTAATAATATGTAGCCGTCTGTGTAGCCACGAGTCCCAACGGTCATTAGGGGCATGATTTGTATATAAGCGTTGTACAGTTATTATTATGAGATGGGTATGATATTGATCTATTCCTCTTCTTAGTATTCTGTCTCTCTCCTCCTAAGCTTCACCTCTCTCTCCTCCGGCCAGCCCTCACCGGCAGCCATTCCCCCTCCCGCCGCAACACCAAGGCTCAAATAATAAAGCAATGATCAGGAGTCAGATGTTATAAACCTCAAGTCAGAATGATAAGTATGGCGCAGGTAACTCACATTAGCGGGATTCATGGCTGGTCCAGTGTAACCAGAACCAAGAACAACCAAAGTCACAGTGGCGACGGATAGCAACAAGGCTTTGAGGATCAAGCTTCGTGGCCCCTTGGTCACTATCCACAACACAGAAAAGCTAATAAGAAATGTCAGCACCCCTTCTGCAATGGCGGCCGTGTGCAGATCCACCTTAACCGACGGTCCGCCGAGCATGTGCTTGTACTGCGCCGGCATGAACTCAACAATCGCCAGCACGCCTCCCACGGCACCGGCGGCCTGTCGACGCCGAAGCTCAGAATAAAACCCTAGAACCGGGGAAATTGGAAGGGGAAAAAGGGAGGGACCTGAGCTGGGAAACGGAGGGCCATCGAGAGGAGCGAGTCGCCGCCGATGCCAGCAGCATAGAAGGCGACTGTTCCGGTAGGATTGAAGCTGGCGCCACCTAGGGCTTGACCGATGAGGCTGAAAATGGAGACGAGGACTGCGACGAGAGAAGTGATGATCAGGAGGTTGGGTACAAAGCCCTGGAGCTGGAGAAGGGAGGATATGATGGAGGTGACGGCGCCGATAGTGGAGACGCAGAATACCCAGAGGAAGGTGATCGCCGCGTCACAGGCGGCCGTTTTAATGGCGCCCATTCTCTGCGAGATTTTTTTTGATGTGCGTCGCTGTTTTCTCGCGACTGGCCCTCTTCCACGAGAAGACGGCGGCGGCGGCGGCTCCGCCTTCCGGGCGTCGGAATTAAGCGACGGAAGGTGAGAAGAAGGCGCCGATCACCGCTGCGAAGTTCTTTGAATCCCGCCTTTTGGCGTGTGGGAGCAGAACTATGATCCCCCATTCCCCGTGGTGTAGCTTCTAAGTTCTAACCACCACTAGTCTACGTTACAGAGTTCCAGGATTTGGGAAATACTTTTGACCACAAAAAAAAATTCGGCGGAATAAATTTAAAATAAATAAATAAAGAATCAGTATTTCATAATTATTATGAAAATTCGATTTATTTAAAAAATATTTTAACTCAAATTATGTATATAAAAGACTTTTTTTGTACAGGGGTGCAACAAAAGGCGATTGTTAACCGTAACTTGTTATTGGCTAGTCGCAACTCAAAATTTTCTAATTATGTTTTTTCGAAATACGTATTGTACGTGCAATTTCAAGAAAAGTGTTCTACAAGAATGTTGTAGATCTCGACGAGAACGAGATCTACAACTGTCATGTTGAACACTTTTCTTGAAATTGCATATACAAGGCGTATTTCGAAAAAGCGCAAAAGCTGGACATATTTCCAAAGTACGCATTGTACATGCATTTTTAGGAAAAGTGATCAACACTAAAGTTGTAGATTTCGTCGAGATCTACAAATTTCGTGTTGAACACTTTTCCTAAAATTGCATGTACAAGGCGTATTTCAAAAATGCGCGAAAAGTTAGGAGATTTTTGGGTGCGACTAGCCAATAACGGGTTGCGGTTAACAATCACCCAAGAAAAATCTAGGCCGGGTTGCCCAATGTGAATCTACACGATTTATGCTCCGTTTGGCATGATGGTGGCGGTCATGAACACGGGGTTAAATTATCATTTGTTAACGCACATCTAGAAAACTTCATTCACTTTTATGTTCAAATGGATGATGTTTGTAAGGTGATCATTAATGAATGAGGTGGTGGTCATGAACACGATTGTTAAACTATCATCTGTTAACGTCCACCTAAAAAATTTCATCCACTTTTATGTTCAAACTGATGATGTTTGTTAGGTGATCATTAACAAATGACGTTTAAACACATGTTTTTACGACCACCACCACCGTGCCAAACGGAGACTTAGGCTCTGTTTGGTGGGACTTATTTTCACCGGTCAAGCGGTTACGACCGCATGAATCGGGACTTAATTAAGATCTGATTCATGCGTTCGTAACCGCTTGACCGATGAAAATAAGTCCTACCAAACGGAGCATTAAAGTTCTAAAAGTTATTTTTTCTTGAGTTCATTTCAGCAATACCTCATATTGCTTCTCCTTCTACCTTCTTAAAGCTTTTATATTGGGTGATTAAAATGGATCTCTTGTTCTTTGTAACATTAGTATTTTCTTTCACAGTTCTCAATAGGGTTTCATGTTGGTCAATTACTGAGTTGTATTTTATCATCTACTGGTTGCTTAGGCTTCATTTGTTTTAGCAGTGGCGGGTCGATCCGGCGGGTGGAAACTGAGAGTTCGAACCGGAGGGGGAAGGTGGCTGCTCCAAACGGAGCTTTTTTGGGCGTTTCTCAAGGCGGGCGGGTGGAAACGGAGCAAACGCCGCCGGAAGTTCATTTGTTTACCCTCCTTCCGTCGGCATTTGCCCGAAACGGAGTTGCGAAACGCCCAAACAAATAGAGGCTTAGTTGTATTCTAACATCTTCTGGTTGATTTTAGCCTAAGATTTGGGCACTATCTGTCTTGAGTGAAGATCCATCTTCAATAGTGTAAAAGATTTTGTCAAAATTGAATCAAAAATTTCTTCATGTTGCAAACTTATTAAAGTTGGGTATATATATTATACGGGCAAGTACAATGTACGGGCTGTACGGAGTAGTCATTTTGGGGGTCAAGATGATTTCAAAACGAAACGTGAACACCATGAAAGTTGTAGATCTCGGCGAGACGAACAACTTTCATGTTGATCACTTTTTGATTTGGAGCCTATTTGGACCTCGATTTGGGCCCCGAAATCGGGGGCGGCGGAACTGCTACAGTAAACCGTTCCGCCGCCCCCAATTTCGGGGCCCAAATCGAGGTCTAAATCGGCTCCAAATCAAAAAGTGATCAACATGAAAGTTGTTCGTCTCGCCGAGATCTACAACTTTCAAGTTGATCACCTTTCGTTTTGAGATCATCTTGACCCCCAAAATAACTAGCCCACACCTAAAATTTGCCCGCACAGTATATGCCCCCATTAAAGTTATTGCAAACTTATTGAAGTTACTCCAATTTGTGATGTACTCATTATGAAGTTACTATCAATAAATTGTTCTAACAAAGGAGGATTTTGATTTATGGGAATTTTAACTCTTTGAGCGATTCACAACAAACATCATTTTTTTGAACTTTTCTATCGATGTCGGACCACCACCACCCTACTTATGGTCTGTCTCGCATTGAGATAGACCATTTTGAAAGTGGTGAAAAGTCTGATCTCACCTAAGAAACTCCACCCACTTATACGTTCAATTTTTTTAAAAAAAATTCTTGGCATTAATCATAACTGTTGTCATGTCAAACATATTTTATAAATGATGCTGTTATATGCAGGTCATTTTGAACTATGTACAATCCAATGATAAATGAAGACTAGATTAAAAAATAATAGGAAGTTGTGAACCCATAAAAACTTGACCTATATATACCCATAAAGCAATAACCCAACATGCACATAGCTGAAGTAGTGAAGTCCATCCGCGATCCTGCATATTCAATTCATCGTCACATTTATAAAGGTAATAACTATATACAGTCCCACTTTGACTATGTGCAGACCGTGTATTTGAAAATAGTTATATGCATGTCAATTCTTGAACGGGTTCACAGGTTCTATGAGTTTTAGTTTGACCTGTCTTTATCTGTGGCCTGCATACATCCAAAACTAGCCTGCATATAACATGACCCTTTATAAATGATGTTTTTCCTTGGTGACTATTAGAATTATTTTTGGGGCGGCTCCTTTTTCTCATTGCCTGCTTGACAAGGGGACTTTAAAGCATTTTACGGTGCAGTGCAGCATCTAACGGGTGCGTGCACATCTCAATTCGCGCGGAGATGCGTGCACATCATATTTCGGTTTGAGATATGTGTGCGCAAACTGAGATATACTCGCATCTGTTGGATGCCCGACACTGCACCTTGACGTGCGTGCACTTTACTCCTCCGACTTTGGCTCTATTTGTTTGGGCGTTTCGCTGTTTCATTTTGGGCAAACGCTGCCGGAAGGAGGGTAAACAAATGAATCTCCGACGGCGTTTGCTCCGTTTTCACCTGCCCGCCTTGAGAAATGCCCCAAAAAGCTTCGTTTGAAGCAGTCACCTCCCCCCTCCGATTCGAACACTCCGTTTCCACTCACCAGATCGACCCGCTACCGCTAAACCAAATGAATCCTTCATTTGGTTTAGCGGTGGTGGGAGGGGCAAACGAGTCCAAACGGAGCTTTCGAATCGGAGGGGGGAGGTGAGGGTCGAAACTGAGCGGGGGGGGGGGGGGGGGGTGTTTCCTCCTTGTTGCGGGTGCAAACAGAGCAAACGAAGACGGAGTTTCGTTTGGTTACCTTCCGTCCGTTGGCGTTTACTTCAAACTCCGCCCGAAAACACTATCAAATGAAGTCTTAGGATTCATTTGGTAAAACGGTTATGGTTGTAAAAAGAGATGTTGTAAAGACAGATTTGTATAGAGACTTGTTGGACACAAAATGCTGTAAATGAAGATCTGTCTCGGAAAACAAAATTGGAGTTTACGTAATTTTTAAAATAAATCGTTGAAATTTAGAAGTTTCAGGTTCGTCCCTGTCACTACTTCACCTCTCCCAGCTGCTAAGCATCCTGGGTTCTAAAAGGAGCACCTTGCAGCACCACCGCCCGCCGTTCTTCCTCAACCTGCTCGCCGCCCCTTCCTCTCCCGTCGGCACCTCCAGTGTAAATGGCAGCCTTGCTCGGGTCTCGCATCTCTTGCCTCTACCCTCCAATCGCGACTATATAGGGTTCACTCAATCGAGATCTTCTTCCTCCGCCCATTTGCTGTCCTTCCTCCGACTGTCCATTGCTTCTATCTCCAGTGTTTGCAGAGGATCGCAGGCAAGTCTGTCGCCGCCCCATGGCTACTTCAACCGAAACAATTATACTCATCTATGAATATGTTCGGCTTGATCTACTTATTTTTAGTAATTAAATTTCTAATTTGTCATATTCTGTTATTATTAGTGGTAATTTTATTGATTTATCAGCACAATATGCATCTAATGATTTGTTTATAAGTTCATTAGCTACTGGTACCAATAATCCACTCATTACAATGCTCTTGTTTGATTATTAGTCAAGCAGATTTGCTTTGCTTTGCACAGAAATTTCCCCTATTTCCAAAAAAATGATGGAATTTACTTCTTAGACATGTCTTATAGCTTATCTCAATGAGATAGTAATACCATGGAACCACTTTCCACAAGGATTTATGATTTTTTTTATGTCCAATCATTCCATGTAAATAAATTTACATGCATCACTTACATTGCCACCTCCAATCTTAATCTCCATATTTATGTGTTTATTGGTCATATTCCTTTGTTATCCATGGTTGTTTGAGTTCCTCAAAGGTAAACCAATGAAAGAATGCGTGGATTTGGTTATTCAATGTTGTTCCGTTCTATTTGTTCGTTTATACCTAATCAATCAGAATAGGGTAAGAGAAAATACTATCTTTTTGGAAATCTTGCATGGGCACAAAGAACATATGTGAGACTATAGAGAGGCATTTGAGAATATTATTATGAAGTTGAGTTATTTCCTCCTTTCATGTATTTTTGTGAGTGATAGCTAACTAATGTTGATGCAAGAGGGTGAATCCCGAGGTGGAGAGAAGGTCAACACCTCACAGGAGTCGAGCTCAACTGGAGGTGGAGAAAATGTCGACAGCTCATAGGAGCCGAGCTCACTGGAGTTGCAGAGAGAAGACCGACACCTCCCAGGAGTCGAGCTCAATTGGAGGTGGAAAAGAGGTCGACACTTCACAGGAGTCGGGCTCAACTAGAGGTGGAAAAGAGGTCGACACCTCGCAGGAGAGTAGTTCAACTGGAGGTGGAAAAGATGTCGACACCTCGCAGGAGCCGAGCTCAACTTGAGGTAGAGAAAGAAGGTCGACACCTCACAAGAGTCAAGCTCAACTTGAGGTGGAGAAAGAATGTCGACACCTCGCAGGAGCCGAGCTCAACTTGAGGTGGAGAAAGAAGGTTGCCACCTCACAGGAGCCGATCTCAACTGGAGGTGGAGAGAGAAGGTCGACATCCCGCAGGAGCCGAGCTCAACTGGAGGTGGAGAAAGTTCGACACCTCGCAGGAGCCGAGCTCAACTGGAGGTGGAGAAAGGTCACACTCAGGGGGCAAGTAATCAACATGTTGGAGGGTAGCTCTTACAGGGGCCCGGACTACGATAACACCACAATTCGAGAACTTCAATTTACCTGAGGGGGCAAGTAGCCAGCGTGCTGGAGAGGAGCTCGAGCAAAGGCCTGAACTACAACAACAACACACTCGAGGACTTCGATTCACCTGAGGGGGCAAGTAGCCATCGTGCTGGAGAGGAGCTTGACCAAAGGCCCGAACTGTGGCAACAACACACTCAAGGACTTCAATTCACCCTAGGGGGCAAGTAGCTAGCGTGTTGGAGAGGGGCTCGAGCAGAGGCCTGAATTACGACAACAACACACTTGAGGACTTCTCATTAGTGCGAAGATCGCCTGCCCTGCTGCTTAAGAAATCGACAAAGAGCTAATTGCACCGACTTCTTCAATGACGAAGGATCTTTCTTTTAGGAGAGGACAATCTTCTCTTCGTCGAGTTGGGAGGTCGGCTCTCGTCTCTCTCCTGATAATCTCTCTAGCCCGCTGAGAAGTGTGATCAGGAGGTAACTCGGCCAACAAAGATCAACATAGCAAAAGTAATTAGATAAAAGACCTAACATAAAAAAAATATCCCCACAAAAAACTACACCATCAGCCAAAAACTATGAATATTTTATAGTAGTTTTTTTGCAAGTTTGCTTATCCCCAATAGATATTTTCTTTGCCGTGGCGAGAAGACACTGTCCCCATTAGATAAATGCCCCCAGTAATTACCTAATTGACAGTCAAAAGGAGGTTGCAATGGAGGTTGAAGGTTGGTCGACGATGCTTTGATTGCAGGAGACTGCTGGAGCGGCTTCAGTTGCAGTCAACGACAACGGCTACAGTCTTAGGAAGTGGCTTTGGCTTCGATTGCAGGCGGCATGTAAAGAAGAGGCAGTGGTTTTATTACATGCGCAGGCTGTGGTTTTTGTGCTTTGATTACAGGTGGGATGTAAAGAAGAGGCAGTGGTTAGGCAGGATGTAAAGAAGAGGTGGGCTTTGTCTTTGGCCTTTGTGCTTTAATTACAGGCTGCGAAGAGAGATTCTTTTGTTTTGGAATGGGGGTTTCGTGCTGTACTGGGCAAATGAGAAGGACAAAAGTTCAGTTGGGAAGGAGAAGAAGAACGTGAAATGATGAGGCATGAAATGATGGAGCGTGAAATACGAGCATGGGGGGAAAATGCGGGAGGTTGTCTGTTTATTTTGGTTTTTCTCGAAAATACTGGAAAAATATGATCGCCAAATGGTGGAGCGTAAAAAGTATTTTTTTGGAGGAGCCGCTGAGGAGGAGACCGAGGAGCCGCCGAGGAGCTGCGGAGGCTCTGCCGAGGAGAAAGCATGGCGATTTTTATGTAGACGAGGCGTGAGAGAGATGGCGTGACAGAGGTGGCGGTACAAAGGATTTGAAATAAAGTAAGATTTTTTAAGTTTATTTTTGGGTGGTGAGAAATCTTTGGCGGGAATATCAAATGTCTAAAAAGCCTATGATTTGTGAAATAAAGATGAATTTTTAAGGGTATTTTGGGGATGGGAATGTTACACCGTAGCCACTTTATTCTTTGCTTAGCTACCTATCTTTTTATGGAAAGGCCTAGGATATTAGATTATGGTTTTCACGGCGTAGTTGAGTTTGTGGTTATCATTTTGTTTTTTGTTGGTGTATTTGACCATCTATTGTCTTAGTTCTCCCTTACAGTTACCTTGAAACCAAACATTATGCAAGAAGCTGTTGTGCAAGCTTTATCTGCTCCGCATAGTAATGAGGATACTACTGGTCATCAGTCACCATCAAAGCAAAAAACACGCTGTCTTCAGTCGCAAGAAAAGCAAGGCACTCAAAGTTCTCAGACTCCACCAAGTTCCCGCCGCACTCGATCTCAAGCTGCCCCTGATTGGACATTGCAGGAGGAGCTGATTCTTATAAGTGAAATTGCTGCCATAGATGAGGATTGGATTAAAGAATTATCCTCCTATCAGAGATGGAAGATGGTATCTGACAGCTGCATGGCCATGAGTGTTACCAGGTCATCAAGCCAGTGCAAATCAAAGTGGGATACGCTGCTTGGCGACTACAGGAAAATCAGGAACTGGGAGTCAAAGTCAAGCGATGGTTCCTATTGGTTTCTTGCAAAGGAGAAAAGGAAGGACTTTGGGCTTCCTGCGTCATTTCCAAAAGAGATTTTTGATGCAATGGATGCTGTTATTGAAGTACGGAAGCATCGATCCGACTCAAATAATAGTGATTCTGACCATATAGTTGGCATTCCAGAGTTCGAAACATCCTGCGCTGATGCTGATTCTGGTATGTTTTTTTGGTTATTTCACAACTCATGTTTATTTAAGAAATTTGATCCATACTTGCAAAAGTTACTAAATTGCTGAAGTGTGTGATAGCATTCTCTAATTCCAAAACTGTTGTCCAGATTTTCGGTCACAGAGTCATTCGGTAGAATTTATTTAATGTGTTTCTTCATCTAAGCATATGAACTAGATAACTATATTTAACTTGCCATTGACAAAACAAATATAGTAAAAGGCATGGAATAATGTGAACATGCAATTTTGGTGTTCTCGCTGGTAACGACACATTGGGTGGTTAATGTTGTGTTATGGGCTTCATGTCCTGTTATTAGGATGTGTTTTTTGTTATTATTGTGTATCTTTCATTAGGTTTACTATCTTTAATGCCATAGTGCAAGTGTCTTTAAGTTTCATTAGATTTTATTATGACGTGTCCTTATTTACGTTTATACACTTGTATATCTTATTTAAGGGCCCCTTGGATTAGTTGAATGGAAGTAAGAAGAAATCTATTCCTTTCCCCTTTGATGGAATTGTGGCAGTTCTCTCCTCCCGAGAACACCCCGCCTAGAAATTTTTAGTATTTATTTAAGAAAAAATAACCACTCATTCATAGTTAAAATAGACTTCTAAATCAAATATGAAAATGTAATAGGACAAATTTCTTAATGCTCAGTATCTTGTCGGTCTCTTTAAAATCAAATATGTTAAATTTTTCTCCTTGTAATTAGAGTGACATGCTTTGTATGATCTTTCCATCATTGTGGTCATTATATGCTTAGAATTTTCCAAATATTTATTTTTAAAAATCATAGAAAAATCATGCTAAATGAAGCTCGTTAGACGAGGAGAAATTCTTGTCCGCTGATCGTATTCAACCATCATCTCTCTCTCTCCCTCTCTCTCTTATGAAAGGTTCATTTAAATCTTCCTCTCTATTTTTGAAGTGGGAGTGGTGATCATCACTTCCAGGAGCCTAGAGATGGAAGAGGTGACCAAAACATCAAAGGTCCTGGAAGTGGAAGGTTTGGTTAGAACTTCAAAGAGCCATAAAGTGGAAGACTTGATTACAACTTCAAAGAGCCTAGAAACGGAAGAGGTGACCAGAGCATCAAAGAGACCGGAAGTAGAAAACTTGGTTATAACTTCAAATAGCCCAAAAGTGGAATACTTGATTACAACTTCAAAGAGCCCAAAAGTGGAAGACTTGATTACAACTTCAAAGATCCCCAAAGTGAAAAACTTGATTACAACTTCAAAGTGCCCAGAAGTTGAAGACTTGATTACAGCTTCAAAGGGCCCTCAGAAAGCCAGTGCTCTGGCAGGTTTTCTCTCTCTACTTCTTATTTGCTTATATATCTATATATGTATGTGTGTGTGTGTGTGTTTATATAGGGTTAATTACTGGGACCTCCTCCCCCCCCCCCCTGCGAGTTTGCATATAATTACAGGCACCTCCCCTCTACATTTCATAATTATGAAGACCTCCCCTACAAGAATAGCAAGCTTAAACTCCCCCTTCTGTTAAAATCTGGATGAAAAGTGTCAAATTCAGCATGAAATATTTATTATATTCCAACTATACCCTTTGTAATAACTCAGAAAGTGGAAGGGGTCTATATGTTTTCAAAAATTGGAGGGATGCGTTTGCAATGTTTTCAAACAGTAAAGGGATGTGTTTGCAGGATTTTTTTTTTACTTTCATGGTGCATATTTTAACCAACTTATTGAAAATGTAATTAATTTTTTCCATTGATAATTGCTATTAAATTAATTTATCCAAACTACCAAAATTTTGTAATATCAACATATTCCTATTCACAAAATGAAAAGAATGTATGATTTTTTTTACTTCCGTGGTGTGTATTTTGACAAATTTATTGAGAAAACAATTAAATTTTTTTTCGTTGAAATTTTTTGTAAATTAGTTTATCTAAATTACTAAAATTTTGTAATATCAACATTAGTGTATATTTGAACAAATTTATTGAGAAAATAAATAAAAATTCGGTGGATAATTTTTCTTATTGTTCTTAATTTTGTTAGACGTTGTGAGAGTCTAGTCACTAGGCATGTTAAACGAGGGAGGGGTAGACCAATAAAGATTTGAAATGAAACTATAAGGAAAGACATGATGTACTTAGGCATTAGTGAGATTATGACAAAAGATAGGGCACAATGGCGACAAAGGATCCATATTGCCGACCCCATTGTAGTGGGATAAAGGCTTGAGTGTTGTTGTTGTAGTTTATCCAAATTAATTAAATTTTGTAACAATAAAAATATGATGATAATTAAAAGAATGACGGTATGTCAAAAGATTTTTCATTTCACTGCATCAAAATAAATTATCATTGTTGAGAAATCTCCATGTTGGGAAGTATGAGAATAATATTGTACATCACTGCTTTCCAAAAATCAATACTTTCCAAACAACAACAAAAAACCAATCCAATATTGATTGTTTGCACAAAAGAACACGATTAGAGAGGTTTCCTTTAGTCGATCCCACTATAGCGGAATAAAGGCTTGAGAATTGCCGTGCGCGCTCGCGTGCGTGTATATATATATATGATATATCTGTGTGTGTGTTTTCTTTCTGGATTTCTTTCATCTGAAGCTTCTGTAGAGCTGATCACAACTACAAAGAGCCTAGAAGTGGAAGACTTGGTTACAACTTCAAAGAGCCTAGAAGCAGAAGAGTTGATTACAACTTCAAAGAGCCTAGAAGCGGAAGAGTTGATTACAACTTCAAAGAATCCTACAAAAACCGGTGCACTAACAGGTTCTCTCCCTCTTTTTCTTTTCCCTCTCTTGTCTCCTCTCTCTTGTCTCCCCTCTCAGTTGCTTTCTTCCATTTGAAACTTACAGCATTGCCTCTCTTTGTTTCCGAAGAGGAAAAGTTGATTACTAGTTCAAAGAGCCCTAAAGTGGAAGCGTCAATCGCAATTTCTAGAACCCCAGTGAAATTGACTGTAATGGCAGGTTCTATCTCTCCCTATCTCTCTCTCCATATTTGTGTATATATATAGATATATATTTCTCTTAAAACTTCCAGCCTTTTAATAGAGGAAAAAGTGATACACACCAAAAAGAGCTCAGAGAAAGCACGTGTAATGGTAGATAAACTAAAAGGGAACGCCGAGCATGTATGCGAGGTACTGAGAGGCGGACTGCAGGATGGCACAAGCAACTGTCCTTTACCATTGCCCAACTCGCTGAAGCTGAGCGCTACTCAAACACAATTTGCCCGGCGTCAAGCCGACGAGCTGATCAAAGCCCTCGCAGGGCTCACTAACAGTCTCGATGAACTCTGCGAACTTGTCAGTAGGGGCGGTGGATGCACTGGGATTAAACATGTCAACTCCATGGCCTGACCATACAGTGTTGCTTTCCACCTATTAAGCTCTTGCCCGTATACTGTTCTATTCCATAAGGCCTTTATTTATGTAATGTCTTGTAATAATGCAGTGGATATTAACTGCATTGTTCCAGTGTAGTTACTACTATTCTCTATATATACATGTTTTTTGTATGATTTCAGATTTGGAAACTGATTTTTGTGTTGCTTATAGCTGTGTATTGTATCAATGTTTTAAAGTTCTTTGTTTAAGGTGTCAGCGGCAATGCATTGTGTATGTTATTTACAATTAATTTTGGTGCATTACGACTTTCTATTGGTTATTTTTACATTGTTTATTTTCCATGTATTTTATTTAATCGTCTGGTATTGCTATGTAATCACTGAGATGGCCATGACAATGCACTGTATATATGGAAGCTGTGCTTATTGATGCTTTAAGTTGTTTACAATTGTTTTGGGTACTGTTGTTGCGGTGACTTGCGGATCCACGTCGGCCTGTCCGTGTCACATGCAAATGTTGTGCATGACCCAGCAAGGAATGATTTCCGCAATATTTGTCTTTTCATGTTGCGTTGTTTATTCTGAGGAGCAGGTTTCTTACATTGTAAATGGCTGGGTTTTATGTAATTGTCCGGTTTTGTTTATGTAATTAGTGAATATTGATGCTCTAAGGCTATGAGGGTATTGCATTGTGTATATGATAGGAACATTTACTGATGTTTCAAGTTATTTACAACTTTTTGTGGGTAAATGATGGCTATGCATTGGTTTTGTGTGTTGTTTATAGCTGTATTTTATTTTGTAGTCATGTATTGTTTATATAGTGGCTGATTATAGATGATTTAGGGTGATTACACATACACTTCATTGAGATATTCAACTTTTTGAATTTAGCTCTTTGTATTACAAAATTTATAATTTCTTTAAGGTATATGTTTTTATATTGTGAAAAGATAGGGCACAATGACGACAAAGGATCCCTTAAGTGGGAGAAAGGCTTGAGTGTTGTTGTATATGTTTTTATATGCATTTGTATGTGCTTCTCTTTCAAAATTTTATGATTAATCGTGTATCATATGTACATATATTAATATATATTAATAACATTAATAATTAACATTGTTAATATATTAATTATATTTATAAATAATACACTATTTTTATTAATTTATAAATAATATATTATTTATTTTCAAAACAGAGAAATAAACTTGCACCACACCAGAGCCAAACAGAGAAATATTTTTGGTGTGTTCGATGCACATAGAGCTGTATGCGTCAATAAATAGCCTCCTCTTTTGGGGTGGGGTGGGGGTCAATGCTCATATCGTCTTTTCGCCTTATGCTCCTGCCCGACTGCAAGGTTTTCTAAAAGGTTGATTCCTCTTCCTTGCCCCGGCGACTGCCCTTTCCCTTCCGGTGATAATATTATTGGCGAGGGTTCCATTAATATCTAAAACTACAAAAATTTCAGTCGACGGAACTCCAGGCCCGCCTTCAACATTGATTCAAAAAGACGTTGCTTTCAGAAAATTTCCTTCCTTTGAAAGACAAAAAAGACGATCCAGGATACTCTTAGTGCATTTTAGAACTACCAGTTTATCGTTCTCCGACGATGCTTTCTTTCACGTTTATTTACTTTGGATCAAAGTTGATCATCATTTTATGAGTTAATTTGCGGCCGTTACTCATTCAATACTACCATAATATTCCGGTCATAATTTCTCAAGTACTATCATATGTTACATTAGCATTGTGCACATTACAATCTTTATTGTTGAAAAGGATTGTAAATTATGAATTACGATTGTAAAATTCGAATCCCTAAAAAAAGTTTTTTGTTTTTCACTTTTAGGATTTTATTGGATTCAGGGGTGTAAAACACTTTACTTTACGGTGCAGTGCGCCATCCAACGGATGCGAGCGCATCTCAGCTCGTGTGGAGATGTGTGCACATGACATCTTGCTTTGAGATGTGTGTGCGAGCTGAGATACGCTCGTATCCATTGGATGCCCCACACTGAACCCTAAAGTTGAGCAGGTGTACTTCACTACATTTTTTGTATTTGGGCGTTCCTTTGCACAGGAGCTCTTCAATCTGTTCTGCATGATTTTCACTCGGTCATTCGCTGGTTTTCTCTCCTCAAACCCTAGAAAATGGGGTCTTCTCTGCTCCACCTTTGCCCTCCGCCCTCTTCTCCTCCAGACCGGGGTGGTGGTAAGACACTACCGGAAGCGCACGGAAGCTCCGGCGAAAGCCGCCGACGATCTGCCGGTTGATCTACCGACTACGAAGGATCTTTCTGAGCTTCCGCGGCCTATAGAGATCCCCTTCCAGCCGTTGGTCGCTAACTCAGTGAACATCATCGGCACCGTTGATTCGGCCGTCAAGCTACATCAGCTTTCCGATGGAAGTTATGCGTCGGTATTGATTCTCGTTAGTGAGAACACGAAGATGCCGGAAGTTCTTTCGCGGTTTATGTGAGCTCTTTCACTGCGATTCTACGTCTTCTTATAATAATTTCCAGTCGGGTTTAATCGAGAACTCAAGAAGTTAACCTTTTTTAAAACTTTAAAATCATTTCATTGTCGTTTTTGTTTCCGCATGATTCATAAGTTGGGATAGTAGAGTTTTATATCTTCTAACTTCAAATCTTTTCAGGATTACTGTGGTTTTTCAAGGAGATTTGGCTGAAATTGCTGCTTGTCATTTGAAGAAAAATGATCTCATTTATGTATCTGGTCAGCTTACTGGTGACAATCTAGTTTTCATGCAAAAAGATACCAAGGAAAATATCAAGGTGTAGCTTATTTTCCTTTTTTTTTGCCTGGTCAGATGGTTTTTGCTGGAATTTACCTTCCCTAGCTTTTAAGTTACTACAATAATAGATCTAGAAAGGAACCATGACATCTTCAGAAATGTTGTGGTTGTTATGATAAGAGTAGAAATGAGATTACTACATAATTTTAATCAGACCATGAATCTAGGCTTCATTTGGCACCGTGGCGGCGGTCGGCGGTCATGAACACGTTGGTTTTGAACCGTCTTTCGTGAATGCCCGACCTCACCTAATGCTCGTCACTGATTTCTTTTCTTTAATTTTAATTTATGTTCAGAACTAGTTTTCTTTTCTTGGTGGTGGTCGTAATCGTTGTCATGCCAAACATACATTTTATGATGGTTGCGTTTTTGTCCAAACTCACCGAGTAAAAAAGCCACGCCAAACTGAGCCTAGTTATCCCACACTGAAAGATATCTAACTGATTGTCCAAAAAAGAATTTTTTTCCATCTAGATACTTGGAATGATATCAAAGCGGTTATAGTAAAAAATGTTATTCTATTGTTTATGATGTTGCTGCTATTTAACTGTTTTTTTGTCTATTTTGGTTTTATAGAACTGCCTTAATTATGCTAATTATATGATTGTTAGTATTTGAAATAATACCATATGAAATAATTGGAGCGACTCTTTTTTGCATGTTGGTTGAACTATACTATTTTTTCCACGTGGCAACATTCAATATTGAAAATGCTTGGTCAGATGATTTTAAGTTGATTTTTTCTTGAATTTACCTTGCCCAACATTTTCATTTTAAGAAATTTTACATAAGAATTTGTAGACTATAGATTTAGAACAGTAGTGCCATCTTCAGACATATGGTGGTGCTTTTGAAATAAGAGATACCATTGTGATTACTATGTAAGTTTAATTACACCAAGAACCTAGTTAGGCCACATTGGAAAACATCAGAGTGCTGACTGAGTGTCCGCTTCATAAGCTTTATTTTACATCTAGATGCCTGGAAAAATCTCAAAATGGCTATGATGTTTCTACTATTTTACATTTTTACTCTTTTTTCATCCATTTTGGCTTTAGAGAACATCTTAATCAGATTAATCAAATGATTTAGTGTGTGAATGAATATCAAAAGGAATTATTTGTCAAGATTTCTTATCTTGGATAACAAATATGCTTTATATAAAACATTTTTTTGTATAGTGTAATTTGTGCTAAGTTTAATTTTAATAGTTTTAGCAATTAAAAATTAGCTGCCAATATGAATAGAGCTTCTTCTTCTTTGTCTACTAAGGTTTTTCCTAAGCATCTACACCTTTAATATTATAGAGAGAATCATGATTGTTGAACTACAAGTGGATCAAAGTTGGACTTGAGCTGAGATTATTTAACACTCCCTCTCAAGTTTAGCATGAGTGGTAATCATGCTTAAATTGCATGCATTTTCAATTAGAGTGCTGTTACACTCTTTTATCTAGACCAACATATAGTAATAAGAGGTTTATTTTAGTTTTACAAGGGTTTAACTTTCCTATGATATATCTGCACTTGTTTATGACAATTCCAATTTATTGGTTTATGTTGAATTTTACATCATTCTTGTATGAAACTAACATGCTGGATATTTTTTTCCCTTTAGCTTATAGCTCATAGGATGAACTTTGTCACAAAAGCTAGCTCCTTTTCAGGTACATTTACCATCTAATATTCCACATCTTTTAGTTGTTTTGACTTCTCTTTTTTGCGTCTGAAGTTAATTTTTTTTGTCATTTTCTTGTCATTTTTGATGTATTTTTGTTGATTTATTTATTTTCAGCTTCTTGCTCATGTGGAAGATTTAAAAAGATTATTATATTAATGAAAATTCAGTTGTGTTTTGTTCTAATATTCATGACTTGGTTTACACTTAATTTTTCATGATTAGATATCATCATGTATTAAAACCTTACGCAAGAAGCATTGTGACATTGAGTTATTTTGGATTTTCACTAATGTCTGGCATCTTAAAATCCTAAACTTTCCCCATCCATAGTTGTGTGTAATTGTGTATAATTGTGTAGTACCCTGAAATCTATGAAGCATCGTTTTTTTCCCAATGGACTGCATACTCATACCGGATATGTTTCCAGTAGTCAACCGGTATGCCCAGACTCAACAGATCGCTTTATATTGTGAGAGAAGTTTGTTTTTATAACGTAAAAAAATTGATTCCAAGTTTTTTTTATAAAATAAAGGACGGTGACCCTCCAATAAACATTACAATTGGTGTTTGTTGATTATAAAAAATGCGCTCCTGATTTAAAATTTATTCTCAACATTAAGGCTCCGTTTGCGGGGACTTATTTTCATCGATCAAGGAGTTACGACCGCATGAATCGAACCTTAATTACGGCCCGGTTCATGCGGTCATAACCGCTTGACCGGTGAAAATAAGTCCTCCCAAACGGAGCCTAAATTATGGGCAATTTAACTTAAATTTAGTTAGACTTGTTTCTTTTATATTTGAGGACTAGAATTTTTAATTGACGGTGATTGTACTTGTTCAATATGAATTTGTGTATGTAGTGTGTTATTCTAATTGATAAAATGATTTGTAAAGTCGTATTAGGAGAAAACTTGACAACACAAAATAGGTTAGTAGTGTTAAATGTACAAATTAAATATAATAAGTTTAAGACAAGAACAAAAATGTTACAAAAAATTTGGTGGTGGAATTTGAAGATGGAAAAGCAGGTTGCTCTCAAGAAGACATTTATGAAACAACTAGTTGATGACCCTTGTGTTGATCCTAATGTTTTATGAGAAGTTATGTCTGGCATCTTAAAATCCTAAACTTTCCCCATCCATAGTTGTGTGTAATTGTGTATAATTGTGTAGTACCCTGAAATCTATGAAGCATCGTTTTTTTCCCAATGGACTGCATACTCATACCGGATATGTTTCCAGTAGTCAACCGGTATGCCCAGACTCAACAGATCGCTTTATATTGTGAGAGAAGTTTGTTTTTATAACGTAAAAAATTGATTCCAAGTTTTTTTTATAAAATAAAGGACGGTGACCCTCCAATAAACATTACAATTGGTGTTTGTTGATTATAAAAAATGCGCTCCTGATTTAAAATTTATTCTCAACATTAAGGCTCCGTTTGCGGGGACTTATTTTCATCGATCAAGGAGTTACGACCGCATGAATCGAACCTTAATTACGGCCCGGTTCATGCGGTCATAACCGCTTGACCGGTGAAAATAAGTCCTCCCAAACGGAGCCTAAATTATGGGCAATTTAACTTAAATTTAGTTAGACTTGTTTCTTTTATATTTGAGGACTAGAATTTTTAATTGACGGTGATTGTACTTGTTCAATATGAATTTGTGTATGTAGTGTGTTATTCTAATTGATAAAATGATTTGTAAAGTCGTATTAGGAGAAAACTTGACAACACAAAATAGGTTAGTAGTGTTAAATGTACAAATTAAATATAATAAGTTTAAGACAAGAACAAAAATGTTACAAAAAATTTGGTGGTGGAATTTGAAGATGGAAAAGCAGGTTGCTCTCAAGAAGACATTTATGAAACAACTAGTTGATGACCCTTGTGTTGATCCTAATGTTTTATGAGAAGTTATGTCTTCACATTTAAGGATATGTGAAAATAACGTACTTGGAGTATCAAAAGGTTGTCCCTCCCCCCCCGAATAAAGAAGCTTGGTGGTGGAAAGAGGAAGTATAAGATAAAATGAGGGTAAAGAGGGACAGCTATAAATCACTTTATGATTGTAAGAATAATGAAAACTTAGCCAGATATAAAGTCACTAAAAAAGAAGCTAAACGGACAGTAAGTAAAGCAAGAAGTTAATCTTATGAATAATTTTGTAAGCGATTAGATACCAAAGATGGAGAGCGTGACATATATAAAATTGCTCAAGCTAGAGAAATAAAGTAAGTAAAACAAGAAATCAAGTTTATGAAAAATTTTATAAACGACTAAATAACAAAGATGGAGAGCGTGACATATATAAAAGTGCTCGAGCTAGAAAAAGAAATACAAGAGATTTAAGTCAAGTAAAATGCATAAAAGATGAGATAGATACAGTTTTGACGGTTGATGTGGATATTAAATAGCAATGAAAAAGATACTTTTATCAACTCTATAATGAATCAAATGACAATGAATTAGATTTGCAAGAGTTAAGTAAATCAGAAAAGTATAAGAACATAACATTTTATCGTGAAATTCAAGTATCAAAGGTAAAAGATGTTCTAAATAAGATGAAAAATGGAAAGACGGTTGGGTCAAACGATATACTTATCGAATATGAAAATGTCTAGGAAATGAAGGAATTTTGTGTCTTATATGTTTTTTCAATAAGATACTTAAGTCAAAAAGGATGTCAGACTTATGGAGAGAAAGTATCTTGATACTTTTGTATAAGAATAAAGATGATATACAAAATTGTGTTAATCACAGAGGAATTAAATTGATGAGTCATACCATGAAACTATGAGAACGAGTAATAGAAATAAGATTAAGACTAGGGACTAATATCTTGGAGAATCAATTTAGATTCATGCCAGGGAGGTCGACCAAGGAAGCTATACATCTCTTGAGGAGACTCATTGACAACTATCGAGAAAAAAAACAAGATTTGCATATGTTGTTTATTGATCTTGATAAGGCTTATGATAGAGTTCCAAGAGAGATCTTATGGAGAGTCTTAAAAAAGAAAGGTGTAAATATATCATATATTGACACAAACAAAGATATGTATACAAATTCAGTGACAAGGGTGAGGACATCTAGAAGATTAACACATGAATTCCCTATCACTGTTGGCTTACATCAAGGTTCAGCTTTAAGCCCTTATCTCTTTACCCTTATCTTAGATGAGCTCACCAGACATATCCAACAAGCAATACCTTGATGTTTTTTGTTTACAGATGATATTGTTTTGGTTGATGAGACGCGCGAAGGTGCAAACGCAAAACTTGAATTTTGGCGAGATACTTTAGAAAAGAAGGGTTTTAGGTTGAGTAGGGCAAAGACGAAGTATATGAAGCTTAAATTTAGCAGTACAAGAAGGGCAAATGACTTCGGTATTAAGTTGGGTGATTAAGATATTTCCCGTAGTGAATGTTTTAAATATTTTGGATCGATAATTCAAAACGACGGAGGTATTGATAAATATGTGACACAGAGAATCCAAGCAGGTTGGTTGAAGTGGAGAGGCGCGTCAGGGGTCTTATGTGATCGTAGAGTACCACTAAAACTTAAGGGCAAGTTTTACTGTACTGCAATTAGACTCGCGATGCTCTATGGTTTTGAGTGTTGGGCAGTGAATTGTGTACATGAGCAAAAAATGGGAGTTGCGGAGATGAGAATGCTTAGGTAGATGTGTGGACACACAGATTGGATAAAATTATGAATGAAAGTATCAGGGATAAGACAGGGGTAGCACCAATTGCCGAGAAGATGCGAGAAGCTCGTCTAAGATGGTTTGAACACATACAAAAGAGACCATTAGGGGCACCAGTTAGGCATTGTGAGAGTCTAGTCACCAGACATGTTAAACGAATGAGAGGTAGACCAATAAAGACTTGGAATAAAATTGTAAGGAAATACATGATGTAGTTAGGCATTAGTGAGATTATGACAAAAGATAGGGCACAATGGCGACAAAGGATCCATATAGGCGACCCCACTATAGTGGGATAAAGGCTTGAGTGTTGTTGTTGTAGTGTGCCATTATATTTTTTTATAACGCGTACATATTTACATATATGTATATATATACATATATGCATATACATATATACACTTCCTCTACCGTCCTTTTAACAGTGCACACTTCCAATATGGCGCACACGGCTCGCACAAGCATGCATGATGGTACTCTTGTCTGTTTGCAGTCCACCAAGAACTTCACCATGCGAGCTCCAATAACGCACTTAGTAGGGTTGAGCCTCATCATATACTTTCGCAACATTGTGAGAGTCTCCACCAGGTCTTTCAAGTGTTCTAGGACACTCTTGCCCTGGATCAGAAGGTCATCTACATAGATCTCTAAGTTTCGACCCTTCTGGTCTTTGAAGACCCGATCCATCATCCCTTGGTAGGTCACCTCTACATTCTTCAAACAAAATGATATCATCTTATAACAGTAACACTCATCGTTGATTATGAAGGATATATCCTTGACGTCAGGGGATCCATCTGAATCGGGTGATATCCTAAAAATGCGTAAAGGAAACTCATCACAACAAAACAAACGACTGAATTAACCAGCGCGTCGATTCGAGTCATGTGATAACAATCCTTAGGGCATGCTTTATTTAAAAGATAAAAGTCAATACACAAGTGTCACTTCCCTCTAGACTTCTTAACCATTACAACATTGGAGACTCAAACGGGATACTGGATCTCAGAGACAAAACTCGCTTCCACTAGCTTTAGAACTTCCTCTTGGATGAGCTCGACTAAGGTAGTTTCCATTACCCTCTTCTTTTACCTGATAGGGCGAAGGGTCAAAATTTTGGCGGTGACAAGCTATATCTGCATCTATGCCTTCCATGTTTGTAGCGCTCCATGCAAAGATGTCGATGTTGGCCTGGATACAAGCCACAAGGTCTTCTTTATCTTCCTTTGTCAGCTCTCCACTAATCTTGATACTTCCAGGCCTCCCACCTACAACAACAACCTGCACAACATCCACTTCCTCCGCAACTTCTATGTATGCCATCCCTTCCAATACCCTATCTACCTCCTCCGCATTCTCCTTGCAACCAATGGTGTTGACTACATCAGGTAAAACTCCCGGGCTACTTTGCGAGCAAAACCTGATCCTGATTTGCACCCCTCCCGGGTTATACTTTAGGCACTGGTGTACAGAGGAGGGCACATACTGGGAGGCGGTAATGACCGCTTTCCGAAGATTGCATGAGCGTCCACGATGACGAACTGACAGTTTTTGGAGGTGCCTCCGAGGCTTACTAACAACTCCACTCCACCTTCGATCTTTCTCTCTCCTGAGAATCGAAGAAAGGGCCATCCGAGGTTGTCACCCTCTTGGCCCCGCCTCCATGACGTCAAACGATTTCTTGAAGACGACGTTGACCGTCTCCCATTATCTACCAAAATTTGAGAAACAATAAAGTTCTCGATCATGACCTGGATGACGACGACGTCATGGAACAGATCCTCATTCTCCGACATGTCCTCCGCCGACAATGTGATCTCTCTAATCGGGGGTGGCATTTGTGGTGTTGAAGTGATGTTTCTCTTGTAAATGTTGTGAAGGCTTGCCTTGCGGGAAGACTCAACGTCCGCTCCATGGATGAAGTTGATGCTTCTTCGAGTCCCGACTTCGGCTCGCTCCTCACATCTCCTCCGAGCATGGCCGGGACAAGAATAATTCTGACCGCTACTTCCTGCTGCTGATCTTCTTACCCCGCTCCTTGGGCTCTTCTTGCTCCTCACGCGTCTCTTCTCATCTCCAGGAACTCTGACGAAGTGGTATGCCCCTCAACTTGATGAAAATCACAGTAAGGAACCGCGTTTCCTGCCGACTGCTTCTGATGGTGAACTCTCCTCCGATTTTGATGGCTTGAACAAGTTATCGACATCGCTTCCCGAGGAGGAGACCTGTTGGGCCTCCTGATCTCATGACGCCTCTCCGACGCTTTAAAATGAGCCTGATGCTTGGGAGAACCATGTTGACCTGGGTCTGAACGGACGGAGTCTCCCTTCTGCCCACCTCCAAGGAGGTCTATTCACGGTGCCTGGAACCTCCTCTTAGGCTCCCTGGGCTCAGGCATAACTCTTGGTCTCTTGAACTCCTAGTCCTGCTCGGGGTTTCTTCCCGCCTCTTACCTCCGCCCTCCTTCCGAGGTCCTCAACTCCTGCACCTTCGTCAACCGTGTTAAAGAATCCAAAAAGTTCTTGTTGGTGGCCTCTGCGTTGATGTACCTCCCCGCACAGTTGATCCGATCTTCAACGAAAATTGGGGGGGGGGATCTCGGCCTACCTCCATCTTGAATATTCCCTCCTGCATGCGCATGTTAGTGCGAGCTGCAAAGTAAAGCTATCCACCTCCTGGATACTTAGGACCTCCTCCTGTAAGTGATCGATGTAGTTCCCCAACTGTCCTAAGGCCCTTGCTTAAGAAGAAATAAAGTCGTAAACATCAAACAATGACCCAGATCCTCGAAGAAATAGATAAAACTTGTTGGCAACTGGTGAAACTAATCCCTTGCCTTCTTCTTGAAGGTGATTACGAAAAATCTACACTTAAAAGCATTCGTCATGTTACAGATGGAAACATCCTCAAACCACTGTAGGTGGTGGAGGGGAGTCTTCCTTCCCTATGTAGTAATTAAGAGCGCGCTCACGGAACCTTTCAGGGACAGGCGCGGTCAGAGTCTGCTTGCAAAATGGGCTTGCCGATCTGGCAACGAAAGATCTGATTCGAAGTCTGCTGGGCGCACCCATATTGTGGTCGCTCCTCCAAATGGGCCACGACCTCCTTAACAGGTCGCTTAAACGGCTTGCTATCCTCCGTCGAGGTGACGGCTGGCGGCGAGATTGTTGCGACCTCAGCTCGAGGCGCAAGCAGAGCTCACAACGTCTCCTCCATACCCACTTTGAATTCCGCGAGGTCAGTTTGCGCCACGAATTCGCTCCAAGCTCGCGAGTTGATTATCTCAGACTCCCGCTCGTCATGATTTGTTGTGAGATCTTACATTAGAGGTTTCCTTCTTCGATCACGGGCCACTCTCACCGCACATAAGTGTTGAGACTGAGAAAAGTGGTTCGCAAAGTTCGGACCAAAGATCACTAGTTTAGCGATCGACCCGGGCAAAACCACAACTAAAGGGAGCTAATGGACAAAGGAGCAACTCTTGATTGCTTGCAAAAGCTCTGTGTGCTACAACGTGGATGTCCCTCCACACACTCAAAAGTTTACAGGAACTTCTCCGAAGGACAAAGCTGAGCTAGGCACAGGAGAGGCTAGAACTGAAGATTTAGGGAACCTCGGGGAGGGGGGGGGGTCGTATTAACATGCCTTTTGTTTGTTCCCTGAGGTCCTATTTATAAGCAATTCAGGGGAGTCGAACTTTTCAAATAGCCTCCCTCACCTATGTCGGGTGCGAGGTACCTGTTTCCCTGACGACTTTACTCTAGAGAACATCTGAAGCAGGAGAGATAAAGCAGGACTGCAGAGGCGAGGTCACCTGAGCTTGGCTCGCTGGGGTTGAGCTCGTTGGACTGGAGGTCGCCTAGGAAGATTGTTCATGTGAGTGCTCAAGATCACTGGGCGTACTTACCAGTGAGCTCGGGAGGAGCTCTCTGGCGAGCTGATGGGCCTAATTGCTGAGTTCTGGATGAACTCCATGTGTCTTTGACGATGTCCTTCCTTCCTGATCAACCTTTTGAGGTTTGGGGGTCTATAATTAGACCCGGGCCCCTTCGTCGAATACAGGTTGGACAACACACATTATTCATTTTACAATTGCTATTTGCCTTATTAATAAGTACATATATATATATTAATTACATCATACCCTAAGATACTCGTATCCTAATTTTTTTGATGTTGTCACACCGCCACATGATATTTTATCGTACCCACTACTCATACCCATACCTATGCCCGCGCCAGTTTTCTTAGCCTGAAGGTAATTGCCTTCGGATTTGGATTTTTATCTATTATTTAATTAATTAGAGCCCACTTCGCATAGCTAGGTGCACCCTGCCCTCACATGTATGACTTGACCTTTTATTTATTGCTTAACACATGTAATTTTTAGAGATGTGTATGTGTCTGTCCATGATACGCGGGTGTCACACCGCATCAAGAATCACATACAAGATCGATGAAATAGCATTACAAGAAGATAATAAATACAGCTCGGGAGACAAGCTCTCATGAAGCACCCACGGACTGAGTCCTCCAAAGAACTCCTCTCTCCAAAGAAAGCCAAAAGACTAATATTCCAAAGATAAGATCTCACAATCTAAAAGGATTCTTATATAGATGGAGACCTCACAACAAGACTATATAAAAAACAAATACATACTTAATTGTGAATATGATAATCCATAACGGTTGCCGCACCCCTGAGGAAGCTCTCGTGGTGTCCCCGACGTAAGCACGGGATAATCCATAATTATATATAAATAATTAACCATAGGAAGCTCTCGCGTGGTATCCCAGAGGTGACCTGATGAAGCTCTCCCCAATAAGATAATCCATAATTATATATATTTCCTTAAGCCTGCCATGCTCTATCATAGTTTGAACAACCATGTCTTCCCATATCCAAATCAACTAATCAAGCGCTGTTAAATCTTCTTGTGCAGGTGCTATGAAGGCATCAGATAATGTGGTTGGTGGTAACTTCAGAAATTGGACAAGGAGTAGTACCAGCAGGGGTATACTAAAGCATTTTTCTAAATATAAGACTGCATTCTAGACCAACATAGGAACTTGATGTAGAAGTCTTCTGGCCTCATGATACAGCCTTAGGCTTAGAGTGAGCAATGGTTTTCAACTACTTTGGCTTTAAAGAACCTAGATTTTGTGACAGAACTGCCACATTACATCTGCCTCTATCATGCAAATTACTTAATGTACCTGTAATTATGCATATATATATATATATATATATATATATATATATATATATATATATATATATATATATATATAGAAATAATTACCCAAACCTCCCATGTAAACTAGCATAATTAGTGAGAGCACCCCTCTTATTTTCAAAATTACAAAAAACTCTCCTTAAGTTTTCATTTCATTACCAAAACCTCCTCTGATCTTTACATTTCATTGCATTCATGAAGAAAAATACCCCCCTGGACACTGTTCACCGAGGGGGGTGTTTTTGTGCATGGATGTTATGAAATTAAATCTTCAGGGGAGGTTTTTGTAATGAAATCAAAACTTTAGTGGAAGTTTTTATAATTTCAAAAATAAGAGGGGTGCTGTTAGTAATTTAGCAAAGTTAGAGGGGAGGTCCCGGTAAATAGGCCCTATATATATATATATATATATATATATATATATATATATATATATATATATATATATATATAGATATAGAGAGAGAGAGAGAGAGAGAGAGAGAGAGAGTGCTATTCAGGTGCAAACTCAAATGTGTGCGAACTATTCATCCCTGCCGTCCGATTGCTTCAGCCCGACCCTGCATCCCACGGCCAAAACAAATCCAGTGCCCCCACCGTCGGCGAGCCTGCAGCCGGCGACAGTGGCGCTGTGATGCAGTTAAAATCAAATCCAGCGCTGGATTTGATTGGTTCGCACAGTTTGCACCTGCGGGAGTTTGCACCGGAACACGTCTCTCTCTCTCTCTCTATATATATATATATGTATATATGAAGGGGAGCCTTGGCACACTGTTTAAGGTGTCGCCATATGAATGTGACTTTGAGGTCATGGGTTCTAGTCCTGGAAGCAACCTCTTGCAAAAATGCAGGGTAAGATTTGCCTACATTTCACTCATGTAGTGGGACCCTTCCCCGGACCCTCACTTCGCTGGGATTGTGCAACGGGCTGCCCTTTTTACCCCAAGGGGATCTTTCTGTGCATGAATGTTAGTAACTGTAAACTTATAGAGGAGGCTTTTGTAATTTCCAAAGTAAGAGGGATGCAACCTGTAATTATTCTAATTTCCAGAGGATGTTTATATATAATTTTTAGGCCAAATGACATTCAACCTTGGAGTGTTTGACTTGTAGATCAGCTGTGGAAGAAACTGGTGGATAATCCTGAACAATGGTTCGACAACAGATTAAAGAAGGTAACAAACCCCTTATTGTTTTAGGTGATTGTTAACCCACTTAACCGCAACCCGTAATTGGCTAGCCCCAACCCAAAATCTCCCAATTTTTCGCGTCTTTTCGAAATACGTCTTCTACATGTAATTTCAGGAAAGTGTTCAACACGAAAGTTGTAGATATCGAACTTTCGTGTTGAACACTTTTCCTGAAATTGCATGTACAATGCGTATTTCGAAAAGGTGCAAAATTTGGGCATATTTTCAAAGTACGCCTTGTATATGCATTTTTAGGAAAAGCGATCAACACGAAAGTTGTAGATCTCGTCGATATCTACAACTTCGTGTTGAACACTTTTTCTGATATTGCATGTACAAGACGTATTTCAAAAAGGCGCAAAAAATTGGAAGATTTTGAGGTGCGAGTAGCAAAATAACGGATTGCGGTTAACAATCACCTTGTTTTATACGCCGAGTCATCTCAATGAATGCAAGATTTTTTTAATAAAATTTTATATTACTAGCGGATGTTCGATTTTGTGATGATGTGCAGACAAAAGAAACCCAACCTGATTTCAGGCACAAGGACGGCGAGGCCTTGTGGCTCGACTCAGCACCGGCCTGGGTTTTTCCCGAGTTGCCTCCACAGGATGCTGTTAGTAAGTAGAGTGCTCTTTTGAAGGGATATCATTGGGACCCCCCCGGGGCTTTCGATAATTACATTGACCTCCTCATTACTTTTTGAAATTACAAAAAACATCTCCGAGTTCACATCGTTAAGTTCCAGTATAATAGACCTCCCCTCTAGGAGGGTTGCACTAGAGAGGGTGTCTTGTAACATTGTGGACTGAAAGGGGCCATTTTTGTAACTTCAAAAAGTAAAAGGGAGGTTTTGTAATTATGCGCACATGATGTTATGTTTTCTGTTAGTTTCAGGAACAACATTCAGTTTTTGTAATCTGCACAATGATGCTTGATTGTGCTTTTTACCTTATTTGTAGATTCTTAACTGTATGGCTTCATACTTATATAGATGCACTTAATATAGATTCTGAGCCTGTTTACCTACAACCCTGTTTGTTTTTTGTCGACTGCTTATGTTTGGGACATGACATTAGGGTAGCCCAAGCCTAAGGTCCCACTGAAGTCACTATTTTTGTTAAAAAATGTTTCACATGTCAAGTGCTCTACACGCGAGTTGATGTGTTGAGAATTTCGTCATTTGAAAACTCATGTATCTTTATACATGCCTTTGCACCTATAGCCGGATGCTTATGTTCTAAACATATTATTAGAACATGCTAGACCCACAACTCACCTTCCCACCATTCAATTAGAAAAGGGTGTTTATATTGGCAGACCCTTATATGTATATTGGTAGCCCAAAGATAATGACAGCCTAAAATATGGCTATTGGTAGCCCGCTGGATACTGGTAGCCCAAAAATTAAATTTTTAAATAGACATTTTTAGAAAAAGTATTCAACATGAGAGTTCGATCTCGACAAGATGTACAACTTTTATGTTGAACATTTTTTCTAAAAATGTCATATAGTAGGCATATTTTCAAAATGCGCGGAACCCGGACGGAACTCGCATAGTTCCGCCTGGGTTCCGCTCCTTTTGAAAATAGAGCTACTATATTACATTTTTAGAAAAAGTGTTCAACATGAAAGTTGTAGATCTTGACGAGATCTACAACTTTCTTGTTGAACACTTTTTCTAAAAATGTAATATAGTAGACATATTTTTTAAAAACGCGTGTTCCACATTTTGGGCTGCTATTAGCGGTCATATTATGTATGTTTTTATTATTTTGCTGGGCTGCCAATATCCAAAGCTGGGCTGCCACTATAAACGCCTGAAAAAGTTCTTGAAATTAGAGGCCAAGCCCTACAAATGGAGGAAAATTTGGAACCGGGTCCTATTTCAAATTCTCGGTCTGAGAGTTTCAATATGTTAACGTGTGCCTCAAAAAAGGAACCGTGGAGATCACACAAAAACATGCAATCTTGGGGCCAAAGTATTTGTATGGTAACATATATAACTCATTTGTTGAGTTGGATATTATTGATGTTTTGATATGATATCACAAGTATGATATAAAGTAGAGCTGATCCAACCCGCCTAAAAATGTACCCATGACATGGAGGTCCCATGATATGAAGGTCACGGGTTCGATTCTCATTAGAGAGTGTGAGCTAAGCTAAGGCTTGGCCCATTTGACTATGGGTTTATTTGGCGCGGTGGATGGAAAGGGAGCGGGAGCAACCGTGCCTGCCGATCGAACTGGAGGAGGGGGCTGGCGGATCGAAAGGGACCGTTTTTGAGGGGAGGGCGGGAGCAGACGCGGCAAACGCACAGCGGGCCATTTGTTTACCCGCCGTGTGTTTGCGTCTGCACCCGCCACCTGCGTGAAAACTCCAAGCCAAACAAAGCCTAAGTTGATGCCCCGTGACATGAAGGTCATGAGTTCAATTCTCATCAAGATGTGAGCTTTGGCTATTTATGTAATAGTTTGTTAATTGATTATTGAATGTAATGCTTTTTATAGCTGTTGATGCTTAATAATTTTCATGTAATGATGCTTATATATTTATTCAAAAAAAAGTACCCAAAAATAAATTATATAAAATACTACAAATTGGCTTCAAAATTTTCAAAGTAATCAGAACGGTTCTATTTCTTTTATTACCATTGGACTTTTACTTAATGGACAGAAAAAAAAACTAGACCTCCTATACCTAGAGAGGGGAAGAGAGAGAAAGAGGGGAGAGGGGGAGAGGGTCGTGGTGGCAGTTGGTTATTATATAAATTTGTTTATAAAATAAAAATTATAATATTGATTTATATTGTTTTGCAGTCATTTTGAGTACTCATATGTATATATTGCGGACGTAGTCTACCTTGATGCGGGCGCAATCCGCCTTGATGCTAGCGCAGTCGATGCGGGCGCAGCCCGTCTTGATGCGGACGCAGCCCGCCTTGATGCGGACGCAGCCCGCCTTGATGCAACCGTTATAAGGTTATATTTCATAATATTCAACCCCTAGATCAACTAACATATCAATCTTTAGATGAACCACTAGATAAGCCCCTAAATAAACCCTAAATTAACCCTTTTATAAACATGCTAAAACTTACATAAAATACCAAACAAATCCCTAGACAAACATTTTGCTAAAATCCCATATAAAGATGCATGTAGACAAATTCCTAAATAAACACCTAGATAAAACACTAGATAGACACTTAAATAAAACCTAGATAAACACTAAATTAATCTTTAAATAAACACATAAATCTACCCCTAAATAAATTCATAGGCAAACCCCTAGATAAACCCACGATAGCCAATAGATAAGCTCATAGATATACCTCTAGATAAGGTCTTAGATATACCTCTAAATAAACCCTGAATAAATCCCCCCGCAAATCCCTAAAGAACCCCAAGAGATACCCTTAAACAAATAAATACATAAACCCCCTAAACACACGTCTAGATAATCCATAGATAAACCTATAATTAAACCCTAGATCAACTCTTTGATCAACATCTTGATCAACTATTAGATAAATTCAATGACAAATCTTAAGATAATCCCCTATAAAACCCTTAGACAAATTCCTACACAAACACTTAAAAGTCACAGATAAACTCTTAGATAATAAATAGATAAATTCATAGAAAGCAACTACCTAAACACTTAGAGAAACCCCTCAAAAAGCTTCAAAATATCCCCTCAAATAAATCCTATATAAACCCTAAATGAACCTAAAGATAGACCCCTATATCAACATTGAGATGAATCCATATATAAACCCCATACATAAATCTCTAGATAAATAATTTGATAAACCCCCAAATAAACCCATAAATATACCGTAAGACAAATCTATAGAAAAATCCTTAGATAAACCACCAAATAAACCTCGAGAAAATCACTCGATAAACCCTAAAATAAATATGTTGGCAAACTCCAATGTGAACCCATACAAAACCCCAAGACAAACCCGTAATAAACTAGCTATATAAATCCATAAATAAACCCATAAATAAACATGTAGACAAACCCTAAGTAAACCCCTAAATAAATCATTCGATCAACAAACCCTTAAATAAGAATGTAAACCCTTAAACCTCTAGAAAAATTACTAAATAAACCCTTAAATAAAGCTAGATAAATCCCTAGATAAGCCCTCAAATAGGAATGTAAACAAACTCCAAAATAAATTTGTAAATAAATCTTTTGATAAATCACTAGATAAACTCCTACATAAACCCTTGGATAAACTTCAAGATTAACATTTAAACAAACCAATAAATAAATGCATAAATAAACTACTAGATAAACATTTGTAAATAAACCCATGGAAGAACACATAGATAAAACCTTAAATAAATACTAAATAAATACATACATAAACTGTATACATAAACCTTGAGATAAATCTCTTAATAAACCCATGGATAAACCCCGAGACAAACAACTAGATAAGCCCAAGATAAAATCCTAAAGAACCTTTAGATAAACTCCTACATAAATCCTAGGTAAATCTCTATTTAAATCCGTAAAAAACAATTAGATATGCCCCTAGATAAAATCCTAAATAAAACTCAAGATTAACCTGTAAACAAACCCCATGACAAACCTCTAAACAAACCCCTAGATAAACTCCTTAATAAATCCATAGCTAAACACTCAGTAAAACTCCTACATAAACACACAGATAAATCCATAAACAAACTCTTTGATAAACTCATGAATAAAGCCAAGATAAACCTCAAAATAAATATGTACCAACACTTAGATCAATCCCCAGATAAACCACTAGATAAATAACTATATAAACCCTTAGATAGACTAATAGATAAACTCCTAGATAAATACTTAGATAAATTCCTAGATAAGTGACTTGATAAACTCCTAAATAAATTCATAGACAAACTCCTACATAAACACAGATTGAAAGTGTAGAAAGAGAATTGAATATTTCTCTAGAGGTGTGGGGTGAGTAACGAATAAAAAATTTCTTCATATCACACAAAAACACAACAAAAGATCACAAAAAAGTAAAGATAACAAATCAATCTAATATATAACATGGGACAAAAAAACTATTATAGAGGTTCCCCAATCAAATCTGAGCAGTCCACTCTTCGACAACATGTTGGATAATGCTTGTTTTGCAAGATCTCAGGGTCTTTTTCATTGGAGAGTCAAGTAACCCACCCAGAGCCTTTTGCTCTTGGAGGGTCAAGAACCCAAAGAATCGTTTGCACTAGTTACTACAAAACCAAAGCTCTATCTTTTGAAGGTAGATTCAATAATCTTATATAACTTGTGTGTATGTTCAATGATGAGAAGATACAATATAGAGAAGGTGGTGACTTGTATCTCCAGATAAAGAGAGTCATATTATAGAAAGGGGGAAATTAAGGTTTACAATAGACAAAGAAGAATACAATAAATGAGAGAAGATTATTGCTCCTTTTTCTAAGATAAACTTATATAGTCCTTAATTTCTATCCAAGTCCTAAAGGATGAGCGACATAAAGAGAACCTTCCTTTTCTGAATCAACAACGACTCTATTTGAATCTAGGCAAAACTTCACTTTTGGTCGGTGATTGCTGAGTGCTTGGTCAGTGACTGGTGATCAGAGTCCTAATGGAGGGATGATTCGATCAGCGATTGTCGAGCTCGGTTAGCAAACAACAATTACATATCTTCATTCTGCTAGCTGCAAAGGGTGGGGTCTGGGAATACTGTAAGGCAAAGGTGAGCGATCAACGATCCTTGAGTTTGATTGATGAACGATGAGTGAAAGAGTTTCAGACGGTCGATAAATAAGTATTCATTCAGGGAACTCTATAGGAACGAGCTTGAGCTCAATCAACGTTCGGGTATCCGATCGGCGAATGCTCGATCAACATGCATATATTCAGCTGATGATTACCGACTGTAGGCCGGTGGTTATACATGGACTTAGCCAATTTCCTCAATATTTTGTTGAAATTTTTCCTTTATTGGTTGTATAACTTTAAGAGAGCTTCAATCTGGGGCACAATACATAATATGCTTTATATAACTAATTAGGGGCATTATAATAACATGGTCTATCAAATTAACAAAATTCTTCCCAACATAGATAAACCCTTTGAGGTTCCTCTCGGGGTTCATCCAAGGGATCTAGGGGTTCTAATTATGGTTCCTCTAAGGGTTTATCTAGGATTTTATCTAGGGATTCATCTATCGGTTCCTTTATGGGGCCAATCCAGGGGTTGATCTAAGTGTTTATCTAAGAGTTCATCTAGGCGTTCCTCTAAGGATTCTCTACGGGTTTATCTAGGGATTCACTTAGGGGGTTCAATTTGTGGGTTTATCTAGGGTTTTATATAGGGGTTTATGTAGTGGTTTATCAAGGGATTCGTTTAGAGGTTCCTCTAAGGATTTATCTTGGGGTTCATTTAAGGTTTCATCTAGGGGGTTGCTTTATATAGGGGTTCATTTAGAGTTTTATCTAGGGGTTGGCTCATCAAAGAGTTTATCTATGACAGTTCATCTAGGGGTTTATCCAGGGTTTCATCGAAGATGTTTATCTTGGGGTTTATTTAATGGTCTATTCAGGGGATTATCTAGGAGTTCATCTAGGAGTTTATTTAAATGAAACAGTAGATGAAATCGTCGTGGTTTCATCTAGATGAAATCATAGGAGTTTATCTGGGAGTTCATTTATGGGTTCATCCCGGGGTTTCTATATGGTTTCATCTAAGGATTTATCTTATGGATCATCTAAGGTTACATATACATGAGTTCATCAAGGCATTTATCCAGGAGTTCGTTGAGTGGTTCATCTAGGGATTAATTCAAGGGTTTATCTAGGAAAACGTCTACATAAACCCTCAAATAAACCCCTAAATAAATCTCCATATAAAATCACTTAGATGAACCCCTATAGGAACCTTTAGATGAACCCTTAGATGAACACCCAAATAAACCCCTAGATGAACCCCTATAAGGACCCTTATATGAACCTCTAGATAAACCCATAAATGAACCCCCAAAAAACATAGATAAAACCCTTAGATTACCCATAGCCAAATCCTTAGATGAACTTCTAGATAAACCCCTTGAAACTCTTTGTTAAACCAACTCCTAGATAAACCTCAAAATGAGCTCTTAGATAAACTCCTACTAACAACTTTCTAGATAAACCCCTAGATGAACCCCTAGATAAAGATATCCTTTGAACCCTTATATGAATGCTTAGATTAACCCTTAGATACATCTTTAGAGAAACCCCGAGATAAACTTCCTAGACGAACTCCTAGATGAATCCCTAGATAAACCCCTAGAGAAATCTTTAGAGGAATCTCTAGATCCCTTAGATGAAATCATAAATGATCCCTAGATGATCCCTTAAGTAAACCCTTACATAAACTCCAAGATAAAACCTTAGATGAATCCCTAGATGAACTTGTAGATAAACTGCTAGATGAACTACATAGATAAACCCCTAAAAAAACTCTAGATAAACCACTAGATTATCCCACATATAAATCTCTTAGATGAGCCCCTTGATGAACCTCTAAATGAACCCCCTTGATAAACCAAGGATAGCGAGATCCAGAACAAGCAGGGCGAGGCATTTCCTTCCCCAGGAAGCACCAGAAGCATCGTGTCGATGTTCCGCCTCAGATAGGCGACCTCAAAGTTCTTCTTGAGGAAGAACAGGTGGAGTTTCGCCTCCTTCCCCCCACATGCGACACGCGATATGTCGCCTCATCTTGTTGTATTGGCGTATAGAGGATGTTCTCAAGGTTCCCCTTGACAAAGATGAATTCAGTGATCCAATGGTGGTGTTTGTTCGCGGTCTCACACACCTTGAAGTGCGAGACAGAGAAGAAGGATATACCATCATCTGTCGCCCGATATATGAACAACTTTCGGAAGACGGTGAGGTTAAACTCAATATGTTCCTCATGCAGGAAGCATGCGAATGCTACCAACATCACAATCATATTGGTGTTAAGTTGTGTTGGGACATCGCTAAAATACTTCAACACCTGGCGGACTTCAGGCTGCAAGAAGAACTAAGAAATAGACCCTGAGCTACAGCGAGAAGGTCCCGCCACACACCCGAAAGATCTAAGAGAACTTCCCCTCTCTAACCAATGCTGAGTTGGGCACCTTGGAGGGCACTTGGGCCAACCATGATCAACTAGAGGAGGAAGAAACCAAAGAAAAAGACATCTCCTCCAAAGGTGTCTTTGGGGTCTATTTATAGTTTTTCAAGTCTGGTCCGTAAATAGAGGAATCCCGTCTTTTGTTTTATTAAACGCAACCCAAATTGCTCTGCCAAAATCGAAGCTCCGCTGTTTGGAAGGCCTATTTGCAGACCAAGATGGGGTCCCCGGATAACTCCTTTCGGGTGAGTTGACTACACTATTACACTCGTCCTGGTCGGCCAGTGCCCAATGGAGCTGGCACTCGCCACCTGCCTGAGCCGGAGGCGAGTGCGGGTTGCGTCACCCACTTGCCTACCACTTCCCTATAGCCTGGCGCAAGTGTTGGCCATGCTGCCACCCTCGCCCACTGTTGCTCTCGGCGCTCTCCTTGGGCGTGCCGAGAAGGTATATCTTTCTCTCGCTACTTCAGTAAGCCGAGGCTAGGACCGCCTCTTTTTGTCTTGATCTCTTCAATGAGTCCCTTAGAGGACCTCACTCGACGAATATGAGGTTGTACAATAAGGAGTTGCTAATACTTGCAATAAAATAGGAATCTAGTAATAAGTTGAAGATTTTAAAACCATAACATAAGAAGGCAATAACACTCAACTCCAAAGTAGATCGAATCGTAGATAAACCCCTTAGATAAATTCATATATAAAACCTTAGATAAACCCCTAGATAAACCTCAAGATAAACACTACATGAATCTTTAGATTAACACCTAGATGAACCCTTAGATAAACCCTAACTAAATCTCTAGATTAACCCCTTGATAGATCCAAAGATGAACCCTTAGACTCCTAGTTTAAATCCTAGATAAACCCCTAAATAAACTCTTAGATGAATCACTTAGAGGAAACCTAATAGGAACCCCTATATGAACCTACGGACAAACCTCTGGATAAACACTAGACAAACCCCACAGATAAACCCCCAGATAAACCCTAGACAAACCCTTAGAAGAACTCATAGATGAACTTCATGATAAACCCCTAGATGTACCCCTTTGATGAACTCCTAGATAATCCCGTACATGAACCCCTAGATAAAACATTGGATAAACTCCTAAATGAATCCCCAGTTGAACCCCAAGATAAAACCCTAGATGAACCCCAAAATGAGTACATAGATGAACCAATAGACAAACCCTTAGACAAACCTATGGAGGAAACCCTAGATAAAATCTTAAATGAACTCCTACATGAACTCTTAGATAAACCCTTAGACGACACCTTAGATAAACACCTCAATGATCCCTGAGGTAACCCTTGGATAAGCCCCTAAATAAAACCATAGATGCACCTCTAGATGAACTCCTACATGAACCCTTGATGAACTTCTAGAGAAAACCAACAATAGAGACAAAATGACTTTTTACATGGAAAACCCTGGAAAAGGAAAAAAATCATGGTGTCGGTTCGGTGCCGACTAAATCTACTAACTTGTTTGAGGTTACAAGTGTTACAGTGTTTGAGAGGGTGATAGGCCACTGCTCTAATTACAGATATTTAAAGGTTAAAAAGAAGCAAAGTCTTCCTTCACACTCGTATAAACGGCTTCTTGAGCATACACGAGAGCAGGCACCATTAGAGAGCTCTAGGACTTCGCTGAAACACCTCCAGAGTTCTCTCCTCTTCGTTGCTTGTCTTCAATTGAAGACATATGTGCATTTTATAGCTTTTATGAGGGACGCCTTGGTAATTGCGCCGTCTTGATGTTTGAGCATCGCAATTTTTTGAAAAATGACGGGCATGCTCCCCCCCACCCCCGACCCCCCCCCCCCCCCCCCGGGTTCTTTGGTCAGGTTTGTCGGCGGCAAAGGTGTCCGACAATGGTGGGCGGTGTCGGAGGCGGTCGACGATGGCGGGTGGTGGAGGAGATGGGAGGCGGCATTGGGCCGCCGGGATGCGTGCGCGGGCGGCAAGGAGATGTCGCACGTTCGCGCACGCCCAAAGAGAGAGCGCGTATTGCGGGCGTACATGTGCGGTGGGCGCTCAAGTGTGTATGTCGCGCCCGTGCCCGCAACCCCCTGGATTGCGTTTTTTTAGGACCTTTACTTCGGGAGTTTTCGCTTGATCCCCTCGGCCCTCTTTGACGATACGGTCGAACCCATGACTTGGATAAAATAGGGTTGACTAGGAGCAGATTTAGTGGAACCTTATCAAAACTCATACATGTTTATTTCATGGTTTTGTCTACATACTTATTTAGGGGTTTATCTAAGAATACATCTAATAGTTTATCTATAAGTTTTTAAGTTTCATGATTTAAGTATTTATCTAGGAGTTTATGTATAAGTTATTTGGTATTATATCTAGAAGTTGGTTTAGGGATTTGTTTGGGAAGGTCTTTGACTTTTCATTTTTTTTGTTGGGTACATGTATGATGTAACACATGATAATCATAATAGATCGTCGTGCGGGAACAAATACGGCCGTATATAAGACCGTATTTATGTATATAAGACCGTATTTACGTAATATATGATCATATTAAAAACTATCCTATTATAAATGAATCATGCACAAAAATTCATAATAACGAAATGTTGTATATAAGTATATTATGATATAAGGTGCACCCACGCAAGTCCGGATCCGGATCCTCTCCATTTCAAGTGAAATGGAGGGGATCCATTTCATCATCCAATGGATAAGACAACATTGAAAGAAATCTTGTAGTGGGCAATTGACAAAATGCACTCTCGAAATATAGACTTTTGACAAAATGCACCTCAAAAGCTTAAAATTGGCAAAATGCACCCCCAAAGTGGGTTTTCTTGACAATGTGCACCCTAGAGTGTACATTTTGGTCATTTCATTTTTTACCTAGTGAGGGTGCACATTGCCAAAAAAACCCACTTTGGGGGGTGCACTTTGCCAATTTTAAACTTTCGGGGTGCATTTTGCCAAAACCCTATATTTCCAAGATGTATTTTACAAATTGCCCTCTTGTGGTGGAGATTTTTTTGATTAAAAAAATCTAAAAAAACATTGAAAATAATGAATCCGTCGGATCAAAATGAATTCAATTTAGAGCGTGAAATGGATACCTCCATTTTCCCATTTCAATTGAAAATGGAGAGGATATCTCGCAAGTGCTAGCATATTTTTTTTCCGAAATTGGCGGCAAGAGAAATATCGCAAAGTCTGGTTGGATAAATAGCTGGGCCTATGTTGTGAGGTGCTAATGAGGCCGCCGTCGCCGATTCAAAACAGTGATCGGCAGCGAGGAAGGTCGGCCACACAAATTCCGATGACATCGAGTTCAGAGTTACTCCACCGTTCTTTCGCCCGCATCACGATTCACCGACAAGCAACGGGTAGAACGTTTAGAAGCTCATCGTCTTCCTCGGGCTTCTCACGGTGGAGAGATGGCTGCTTGCGGCTGTAACTCGGGCTTTCTCTTATCTAGTCCATATCTTCGATGGAGGACCCTTTCCGGCAGCAAGGGCGTGAAGAATGCGTCGGTTTCTCTCTTCTCTACCCAGGCGCTTCCACTGTCCGCTAGTGAGTCTGCCGGTGGTAATGGTGAGAGGAGAATATCGGAGCAGTCGTCCTGGGAGTCGAAGGACTCAGAGGGGAACGATTATCTGTTCCGTTTAGGGCAGGAAGCAGACAACGTGAACATCACAGTTGGAGCGAGGGCTGGCGTAATTGACGATCTCTTCACAGGAGGGTTTCTCGGGAAAGACGGTAACCCTTGTTATCCCATTGTTGATGAATATGAGTTCCCCTAGGAGCCCACGCTCGCTATTGATTCTGTGGGGGCATTTGTCAGCGGATATTGTCTTCGATTATAGGCAGAAGGTTACTAGATCTTTTGAGTATCTCCATGGCGATTACTATATTGCGCCTCTTTTCCTGGTGAGCTTCGTGCTTCGGTTTTAGATTTTTCTTCTATTTCAATTACAATTTCTCTTTGAAGCCGCTAAACATAACTGAATTAAATTCCTTAGCTCAGATTTTGTGAGTTGGGGGTAATACCACCTGAGAGCTAATGCTTATTGATTCTTAATTATAGTTGTTGAAAATTACTTGTAGATCGAAGCCTAATGTAATTTAGGATGATTTGCCATGCATTATGTAAAAGTATCATATTGATTAATTTACTCAAATCAAATGAAATCTTTCATCACAACTTCATATGGACTTGATGGAAGAGAGATTGCTAAAAGCCTTTGTTGTATATATTGCCTATATCAGTTGAACGAAGAGATAATATTCTACTTGCAACTTCATCAAAACATTCGGTAGTGTTTTAGAAACCTATATGAAATTGAAGAAATCGAGGTTTAGAGAAGAAGGTACTTAAGGCATGAATAAAAAGAAAAGTTAATAAAAATGTTCATCATAGAACATAAATGCTCCTAGTAATAAGTGGTCAAGGTCCTTTCGGATCACCAAAACCCAACTCGAGGAGTTGGACCAAAAGATGATGCTAGCGAAGTATCTCGAAATTTGGGTAAACATGGATGAATCCTACACTCACACTTAGATAGCTTCATCAACTTGGTGATCCCATTACTTATAGACTCATTCAAGTATCTTAAAGTGCGAATTACAACATCCACGTGATGCACTCTTGGCTTTCCATAGTCACAAGTCACATCATATACAAGAAGTGCAATTTTTGGCCATGTAATTGTCAGATAGTTCAGTTTTCCCACTAGTTAATATTATTCTAGATACTCAACAACAGACTTTTCTCCATTCTTCATCAACTAAGTGTTAGGGTTCATAAAATTTTCAACAAACTTACAACTGAATATCATGAATGTGCTACAAATGATAATGGTACAAATGATTGTTTCAATCACTATATAATGGTTACTTTAATTTATACATTGATTCCAATATCTACTAAGAAATGCTTTATGAATGTGCAGTTAAGCTAATGACCAATAATTTATTGCTGCTAGATACATGATCACCCAAATATACATGATTTTAAACACAAAAAATTCTCATCTTAATCCACCATATATGTTTGATTTAGGTATTGCAAGCAAGTTGTTCCTTTAACCGAGCAACATGTGACACTCAACATTTCTTATGTATAATTTGCACGTCATGAAATCATTATCAATACTTCATATATCCTCTATGATGAAAATAAATGAAATCAGTGTCGTTTTGGCGTGGCCTTGGTGTCGCAATCTTTGGTAGTTTAGAGGCGCTTGTTTCTCTTTGGTGGTTGCTTTCATTTTTTTATATCGATGTGTGTTATTAGGTGTCTCTATCATATATACATATATTATACAAGGGGGTTTGTATTGGAATGCAGTACCGAGTGTTTGATTCAGTTGGTCAGTAATTATATGACTTGGTTTATGCGTATTAATTAAGGTTTTGAGTAAGTGAGCTTAGAGGACAAATGTGTGAGGCGGTGGTTGTGTTCAATGGTAGTGACAGTATAGATTTTTTTTATGCGGGTTTCACACCGCCTGGAGAGGGCATGAGTTCTATTATTAAGCGTTTTAAATTCTCTGGTGTTATATCTTATGATATGTTTTTTTTGAGGTGGTGGAATGGGGTGAAATAAAATTGGGGGGGGGGGGGGGGTATATGTATTTTGTTATTATTGGCGGCCGACTTTCTTTCTTATCCTCGGTCTTATTGCGGCTAGGGCTCATGGAGCCGATCTCCCTCTTCACTCCCCTCCTCTCCATCTCTTGATTCACATAATAACAAGTTGAATCTTGGAGCTGCTGCTGGGATTAACTTTTGCCGGGATTAGGCTTCATCGAGGCGTGTTGTTTGTGCTGAATCAGCGATCTGGTTTCTTTCTTATTGATTCACTGTAAGCCCTTTTCTTCTCTGGTTATTATTCTTGGTATTTTATGGGATTAATGGGTCTTGTGGGCAACATATTGGATCTTGTCTTACCTTTCTGGTAGTTGCAGGAGTTGAGGTTACTTGTTTGATTACTGTTTTTCTTTTAGGTCAAGTTCATTTGACTGGCAGTTTTGTATTCTTGGAGCCGAAGGTTTTTTAATTTTTTTTAGGGGTTTCAGGGGTTCTCTTCTTGTTGCGCTTAACTTGATTTAAGCAGTGACTACCGATGTTTGTCTGAAACCCTTTCAGTGTTGATGGCCGACACTTATATACATATTATAACTGCAGTTTTGTGTTCCGATTTTCTTTGGAAAACGTTTGTTGCTTATTGTGTTGGAAGGATGTGATTATGAAACTAATGAAAACTTTGGGTTGGTTGTTGCATGCTGTCCCAGTTAAAGTTATCATTGAGCTCTAGGTTTCTTCGGGAATTTAAGAATTCATAGGATGAAGGGTTATGTGAGTTTGTGCCAATGGGTATAGTCAACCAAGTGTCAACGTCGTAGCTACAATGTGATGCAACCCCGATAAATATAATGATACGATTTCTAAACAGATATCGCGAAGGATGACATCCCAAGGTAGACATGGCGATGACGTTGGGCATGACGCTGGAAAGGAAATAGTACTGGTGAGCTTTACCCTTTTAATTTATACTTATTTGAGTTTTACTTGCATTGATATTGAACATATAAATAATATGGCATGTCACTGATAATTAAATCTTGCTATTATGTATGGCCTAAGCACAGGCAAACAGACGAATGACCTTCTGAGGGGATAAATTACTAAATAAACATTCTTATGTTAATGTAAATCTGAATGTGTCGACATATGGTATTGTTAAGGGTATGACAGAAATTAAATGTACATAAATAGTGTTGACGGATGCCAAATCAGTCGGCCGAAAGGCATAGACGCGCGATGAACGTACTGATTTGGACACAAAAGCCCCGAAGGGGTTGGGCCCAAAAACTGAAATACTGATATAAATACTGATATGATACAGATACCCTTAAAATTACCGTAAATAAATTGAAGAATAGATTTAATGCTTGGTACACTGTTTTACTATTTTAAGATTCTGTTACATTGATACTCAGTTAGCAATGAAATTTACAGTGCTTTTGTACCCATACACAACTTCATAGTGTTTTTTTCCATACTGTTACTATTATGCTTATTGCTATGAATAACTTGTTTTCTTATCCAGCAAATTAAAGATGTAATTTCTCGCTTAGTCTTGTGAAAAACTAATGGTTTATAATTCTAATTTTTTAGGAAAAGGAAAAGAGCAAGCCGTTGTCAACGCTAGTGCACTGCTTAGAACATATGTTGGGGTTGAAAACATATATATATATAACTGTTTTGTGACATTTTGTTTTTTGGCTCTTTAGATGTTGATATTTACATAACTAAACTGTTGGAATGTGTATAAGAATGATGACATGTTATTATACCGTGAGATACATATAAATATTTGCTTTGTGTTGGACTTGTGCGTGTTATGTCGTACTCATTGTGCTTAGAAATTTTATTAATGACCATGATTAAAGATTATTGTGGATTGTACGGACTACGGGCCGTTACACAACATACCCACTAAAGTCACTTAGATTGCATATACCTATCTACGCTTAACAATTGATTTACCTTTAGGTAGAAATCTCAAGTGACATTAACATCTAACACATTCATTTTCTTGATCATTGTCTGGTTCTATCCTGGGTACCTCAATGAACTGGTTTAGGGAATTAGCAGAGGACATTGTGGTAAAAAGGACATAATATTTGGAGGACAAAAATCATAAGAGGCATAATTAGTAGTAAATTGTTGAGTACATGACCGTTGACCTTTTCAAGGAGCTATAAAGAGCTCAAAGGTGGAATATGGGTTTTTGAATAGAATTTAGATGTAGCTTAAGTGAGCATGGAGAATTAAATTCAACATTCATGAACCACCTATCTTCTTGCAAGAATAAATGTGAATGGTTGGAATGTGTTGCATGAGTGTCTCCTCATGTTGTCCAATATCATTAGAGATGATAATTGATTTAATATTAAAAAGTGTCTCTTCAATGATTGAGTTAGTCACCTTAATTAGCGACCAGACTAAGATAAAATAGTACCCAAACCACATAAAGGAGTCTAGAATCACTGAGCTAGAGAAGTATAATGTGCAATTTAAGGATGACATCATGACATACATGTTGGAACATGCGTTTCGCATTACTTGGTTTGAAAATAACAAATTCCGAATGTATTTGATCATTGTTTGTTTATAGTGTGCAGATATAACAAATATATACTCCTATGGATGAAATTCGAAGAAAAGAAGGCAAATTCTGTAAATAGAGATATCGCGGGCGATATCTTCTTATCGCCAACGATAAATCATATGACGTCAGCCACGTCTCACACGATCTAGCCACGAGGCGCATGTTTCTAAGATATCGCTGGGCGATATCCGCATGATCTACCCACGATCGCTGATCAACCGGTCATAACCTCTTCGGCGTGGGATGCATGACATCACGAGGAGATACCACTAACGATATCTTGTTATCACCAATGATAGCGATTATTTTTATAAAAAGGCAGAAACTTCGCGCATTCAATGTTACACACCTCCTGGAGCTTTCATTCTACGCACTCTCTGCCCATTGCTCTCCGAATTCAGACAACTCCCAACTTCCTTCAAAGTTCAAGAGCGAAGAGGAGACATTCATATGCTTCGACTCCGACGATCTTCACAGCGATCCATCATCTCCTACAGAGCTCTACATTAGAGGGAGTTTTAATTTCAGATTTCTCTTTGTAGTCTTTCTTTTACTCTATAAACGGTAGTGAATTCGCCACCTTGCGAGTGACGACTAGGTTCTTGTGCGGCTTAGGGAGTAATTCGCCGCCACGTGTGCAACGTCTAGGTCTAGGTGGGATCTAAGGGAAGGCTAGAAGCCGTATCTAGAGAGACATAGATTATATCTGGCGGGTCCTTGGGAGAAGGACCGGTGAAAGATCAAAACGAATTTTTCTGATAGCCTCGATTTCAAACTCTATAGAAATCAAAGTTTGTATGTTTTTTTATTGTGAAATAAAATTAAGTGTTTTCTTCATTTCTATATTTCTGTGATTTTATATCATTTGTTTATATTTTGGAAAAATCATTTTTGTCTAAACTATAATCTTGAAAAAATTCAAAGTATTTTGAAATATCAGTATAAGCCTTTATTCACCCTCCTCTAAGGGCGGCATAAGATCTATCAATACAAAGCATTACTTAAGAGAGATATTACAACACCTGTATCCTTTGTGACCTCTAGAATACTCTAAAAGAACCCAATTGATTTCCTTAGGATATAACTCATCTACATCTCTATGATTTTGTCACGCGCTCGTGATTGAGAGTGGGTGCATCGTGGTAGGGCTGAGACGTTCCCAAGGGGAAAAGAGGAAGCCTTTTTGAACTTTCGGTGATCTATGGTTGCCGTGGGGGAGGAGCGCGATCCAGAGAGGCCGACGTTCCGTGCGGCTAGGGCGTCCGGGCGGTATTGGGGAAAAGAGAGAGAGATAGAGAGAACTAGAGAGAGAAAAGAGATTTCATTTACTACTTGCTTACCCCCCACACACAACATCCGCCCCATATAAGGTGGAAACCGGTCCAATATCCAGAAATACCCAAAATGTCCTCCTCATTAAGGCTTAATACATGAGGATAAAACTTCTTAAGCAACATATGAAAATACGAGCGGTAAATTAAAAGATGCTTTAGGCGGGTGCTATGCGCGACTCGCGACGCTGGTACGCCACAGCCCAACGAGGATCCGTAACATCTCCACCCTGCTCGACATCAAGCTTGTCCTGCGGTGGTGGTGGGAGCGGAACTAAGGTTGCGGTGGGTGGCTCGCCGATGAAAGTCTTCAGCTGGGACACATGAAAGACATCATGAATCTGGGCGTCAGCGGGAAGGCGGAGGCGATACGCCACTTCCCCGATGTGGTTGGAAATCTCGAACGAGCCAAAGAACTTGGGCCCCAATTTTTTATAGGCTCCCTTGGAGACAGTAGATTGACGGTAGGGGCGGCATTTCATCCAAACCCAATCTCTTGGGGCGAAGAACAGCTCGCGGTGGCCCCGATTGTGGGCGGTCTCCATGCGTGCCTGAGCCTGAAGAAGGCGGTCACGCGCAAGGCGCAGAAGCTCGTCGCGCGAGCGCAACTCTGTGTCGACGGCGGTGGAGCAGGCGGAGGCACTTTGATAGGTAAGGAGGCGGGGTGGCTCCCGTCCATAGATGAGGCTGAACGGAGTGGTCTGGAGGGCTGTATGATAAGAAGTGTTGTAACAGTACTCCACCCATGGAATCCAACGAGCCCTGTCTTTGGGGTGATCCCCTGTAATCATTGTTGTGGATATCGGCCGACATGTCCGACATGTCGGCCGACATGAAGGATTGGGAGAAAAAACGACACAAAACCGGCACAGATTCTGGGTGTGGCGGTTTGAAAAAAGCGGGCCGACATGTCGGTTTTAACCGACATGTCGGCCCCAAAAAAACGCCCGATTTCGCGCGTTTTTTAAGTTTTTTTTTTAAATTATTAATAATAATATGAAATGAGCGGGTCGGGTGCTGTTTTAACACCCCGACCCCGCTCATTTCATTCACGCTCTGCCCTAGCTCTCCCCGTCGCTCCTGCCCTAGCTCTCCCGCGCGCGCCGGCGACACTATCTCTGGTTCTTTCTTCTCCCTGCTCGTTGGTGCCCTCTGGTTCTCTGGTTCTCTGGTGCTCTCTAGCCCGTTGGTGCTCTCCCTCTCTCGCGCGCTGTCGGCACTCTATCTCGCTGGTTCTTTCTTCTCCCTACTCGCTGGTGCTCTTTGGTGCGTTGGTGCCATCTGGTTCTCTGGTTCTCTGGTGCTCTCTAGCTCGTTGGTACTCTCCCTCTCTCGCGCGCTGTCGGCACTCTATCTCGCTGGTTCTTTCTTCTCCCTACTCGCTGGTGCTCTTTGGTGCTCTGGTTCTCTGGTTCTCTCTAGCTCGCTGGTGCTCTTTCTTCTCCCTACTCGCTGGTGCTCTTTGGTGCTTTGGTTCTCTGGTTCTCTGGTTCTCTCTAGCTCGCTGGTGCTCTTTCTTCTCCCTACTCGCTGGTGCTCTTTGGTGCTCTGGTTCTCTGGTTCTCTCTAGCTCGCTGGTGCTCTTTCTTCTCCCTGCTCGCTGGTTCTCTCTCGGCTGGTTCATTCTTTTCCCTACCTCCCCCTCTCATTCTATCGCTCCGCATTTTTTTTGTTGGTTGTTGTGCTAGCTGTCGGCTGTAGCATGGTGGCTGCCTTATGGGTTGTTACTGGTGGCTACCGACCCATTTAGTTGTTGGTGGCTGCCTTGTTGCTTTATTTGTCTTATTAGTTGCTGCCGGAAGCTTTCATTGATTGTCCTGCTGCTTTTAATCAACAAATGATTTGAAATACCCATAGTAATAGTTATTTATCCAACTTCATTTTGCAATCAATGATGCATGTATATCCAAGCACATTTTTAGTTGCCCTGCTGCTTTGTGTCTTTTAATAAATAAAGTGTGAGATGCTTTGAAAATTTGAATAAAGTGTTGGATACTTTAAAAATTTGAATGATAGTTATAACTTTGTATACTAGTATACTACTGAGAATGTAAAATTTTGTTGGATAAATAAAGTATTGCATGAATAATATAAAAGATATCTGAAGATCTAACGATCTAATGAAGTTATGGGGCTTTTATGATGTTGATTTTTTTTCAACTAGCAATTTTTCTCGTGATATAGTTATGTTAAATATTTTTTCATTTCATTTAACTAATATTATTTTCATTTTGTGTCCTATTAGAATGACTTCTTCTGCTGGTTCTAGTGAGGCTCCCGTATCTCTGGTACCAACCGGTAGAGATCCGTTCTGGGCATTTGGTGAGAAGTTGGTTGCAAACGACACAAACCGAATCAAATGCAACTACTGCAAGCAGACAGTGAATGGCGGAATTACACGTTTCAAGCATCACTTGGCTGGGTGGAAGGGTAATGTTAAGCCATGTCCTCAGGTTCCCGCCGACGTTAAGGCTAAAGCGGATTCGGCGCTGAACTCAAATTTACAGAGTAAGAGGGCTAAAAGTGCCAAGTTGGAAGCAATCTTAAATGAGGTGGTTGTTGGAGGAGTGCATGTTGATCAAGAAGAGGACACTAGCATACTTAGGAGCACAGGTTCAAAGGGTCCAATGGACCAGTTTGTTCATTCAGCTGCCGAGTCTACCAAGGGAAAAGATTCCCAACAAAGCACGATAGAGAGTAAGTACAAAAAGAAAGCCAGAGATGATGCTGCCGTGTACATAGGTAGATGGGCATATGAAAACGGGATCCCGTTTAACGCCATATGTAATTCATCCTTTCAGCAGATGGCTCATGCCATTGGTTTATGCGGACCTGGGATGAAGATCCCAACGTTTTATGAGTTGAGAGAGAAAATTTTACGAGGGGAGGTGGAGAGGACGAAGGAGATGTTGAGCATATTCACGCAGACATGCAAATTGAATGGTTGCAGTATCATGACCGATGCGTGGACAGATCGGAAGGGTATGAGCGTGATGAATATCATGATACATTGTAGTTCTGGAGTAGCATTCTGGCTTTCGAAGAATGTCTCCTCCACACACGATGGGAAGTTCATCTTTGACTTCTTGGATGAGGCGATTGATAGCCCTGAGAGCCCAGGAGAGCATAGTATCCTGCAGATTGTGACGGATAGCGCGTCCAATAATATGACTGCTGCAAAGCTTATGACTTTGAAAAGACCTATGATTTTTTGGACTTGTTGTGCGGCTCACACTATTAATCTACTGTTACAAGATATAGGAAAATTGAAGGCAATAAAGAGTGCTATCTCCTTAGGCCGGCAACTCTCTATATTCATCTATGGTCACACCATCTCGCTCGACATGTTTAGAGAGTCAACAAAGGACTTGGACTCTCATGAGCTTATTCGACCAGGTGTGACGAGATTCGCTACAGCATTTCTATCTTTAGAGAGCATCTTAGAGAAGAAGAATCAATTGAGGAGTTTATTCACATCTGCAAAGTGGGCTGCAACAAAGTTGGCCAGTAGTGCTGGGGGAAAGCAGGTAAAACTATTGCTTCTTTATTCCTTTCATTTAAAATATATGTTTTGAAAGTTGCCCTTTTATAGTATTTTCTTAATATTTTATTTTGCATATGGTAAGCTGCAATGATAGTGATGAGCGCTAGATTTTGGGAGAATGTTGAGCTGGCTGTTGGTATATTCACACCATTTGTGAGAGTTTTGAGAAGAGTCGACGGGGATACACCATCCATGGGGTGGTTATATGGTGATATCAAAAAAGCTAGGGAAGAGGTTGCCGTAGTTCTCGATCATCAAGAGAACAAATATCTTCATATATGGAAGTTGATTGATAGCAGATGGGAGAAAAAGATGAGCAGCCCTCTGCACCTTGCAGGTTATTACTTAAACCCAAATTTTTATTATTTTTGTCGAGTGGAGATTGAACAGTCCTATGCACTTTGCAGGGTATTACTTAAACCCATATTTTTATTATTCTCATCGAGTGGAGATTGAGGCTGACAGAAGGTTTATGAGTGGTTTTGTTGAGTGTCTCTCAAGGATATATAGGAAAGATCCTTCTACACAGGATCACATCAGCGCTGAGCTTGATGTTTACCAATACCAACAAGGGTTATTTGGTAAAGAAATGACAAAGAGACAGCTACAAAATCCCAACTTAAATCCAGGTACATTTTAATATATATATTTATTAACAATAATGATGTATTTATGTATAATAAATGAATAATTAATAGTTTAATACATTGTGTTGTCAATTTAATTTTCACAGTACATTGATGACGGCTTAACGGTGCTGATACGCCGTACCTTAAAACTATGGCCATGAAAATTTTAAGTCTGACTACTTCATCTTCTGGCTGTGAGAGGAACTGGAGCACCTTCGAGATGGTAAACATTAATTTAGTTATGTTATTAAACATTATATCTTACTATATGATTGTATGCATTATTTAACTTTTTTTAAAAATGTACAGATACATTCTAAAAAAAGAAATAAACTTGATAGCAAGAGATTGAACGATTTAGTATTTGTAAAGTTCAATGCTTTGCTAAAATCGAAATATTCAGAGACATCTCGGGATCCATTGGCAGCTAAAAATGTTGATTCTGGAATGGTACAAGAGTGGATGGTAAATGTTGATGCTGAGGAGGATGAAGATTAAGATGACAATGATGAAGTCTTTCCTGGTGAGGGGCTGACATGGGCGCAAATTGGCAATATAGTCGACGCTGATCATGATGAAAGGAGACCTCAAAGATTAGCTACAAGCAAAGAAGTGACAATTAGTTATCAAAAAAGGGGAAAGCGAAAAATATCTGAAGTGGACGAGGGAGATCTAGAGGGTTCATCGGATGAAGATCATATTCTATCTACTCTGCCAACTATAGATGAGTTTTCACTTGATGAAGAATGAGGTATGTTTGAGTTTTCATATTTAAAGTGTTGTATGTTAAATGCTACATATAGATTTTAATATTTAAAAGTCCAATAGGTTGTAAAATAGGTAGTACTGTGATATGTATAAAAATTAAAAAATAACATGTAATTACATATATAATTAATTAAATATTAAAATCCGATATATGAAATATCCCCGATATATCCCCCGATATATAAAAAACCGACATGAAAACCCAAATCGACGTGTCCCCGACATCCGACATCTGCAACATTGCCTGTAATGCAGCGGAGGTACATCTCAAGTGTCTGATTGACCACTTCGGTCTGGCCGTTCGATTGAGGGTGATAGTTGGAAGAGAGGGTCAGCTTTGTGCCGCAAAGGGCAAAGAGCTCCTGCCATAACTGGGAGGTGAAAACCTTATCCCTGTCGGATACAATGCTCTCGGGAATGCCATGGAGGCAAAACACCCGATCAAAGAAGGCACGGGCCACCGTGGGTCCGGTGATGGGGCGGCTCATGACAATGAAGTGCGCCCCCTTGTAGAACCGGTCGACGACGACGAAGATGATGACGTGGACCCGAGAAGGAGGTAATCCCTCGATGAAGTCCATCGATATGTCCTCCCAAATCTGAGTGGGGACATGAAGGGGCTGTAGGAGGCCGGCAGGAGAAAGAGACTCAGATTTGCGGCGCTGGCAGACAAGACAGGTGGAAATGAACGTCTGGATGCTCCGTTTGAGGCCGTGCCAAAAGAACTCGGCAAGCACTCGCTGAAGAGTCTTCTGAACCGCCTCATGTGTATGGGCGACCGTTAATATGTCAGTATTTAACGGGGAAGAGTCGGGCACAAAGAAGCGATCCCGGTACAAGATCAGACCGTCCTGTACTGTCCAGTGTGGTGAAAAATGGCCCTCCTGAATGCGGTGTAGGAGCTCGGTCAAGGGTTAGTGTGTCGAGGATCACCTGGCGAAGGCGAGGCAGAACCATAGGCGACGGTGTGGAGACGACAAAGAGAAGTGTGTCAGAAGAGTCGCGACGCGAGAGAGTGTCGGCTGCACGATTCAAGTGCCCCGCCTTGAATTCCACCCAAAAGTCATAGCCCAAAAGTCGGCTCACCCAACGTTGTTGTGGAACTGTCGTTAGGCGCTGCTCCAACAAGTACTTGAGACTAAAATGATCGTACGGATGATGAAAGCTCGGCCCCACAAGTACGGGCGCCAATGGTGAACAGCCTTGGATAGGCCGATGAGCTCCTGCTTGTATGCCGAAAGTTTCCGATGGTGGAGGGCGGTCGTGCAGCTGAAATAAGCGATCGGGTGACCCTCTTGTTGCAGGATCGCTCCACTCCCGAGTTTGGAAGCGTCGCACTCAACCTGAAAATCCTTCTCGAAATCCAGAAGCTGAAGGACCGGTGCCGGGACCAAAGCCTGCTGCAATGCCCGGAAGGCCGCCGTGGCGGCGTCATCCCACACAAAACACTGGTGGCGTAGGAGAGAGAGTAAGGAAGCGACGATCACTGTATAGCCCCGGATAAAGCGGCGGTAATAGCCCGCTAAGCCGAGGAACCCGCGGAGCTCCCGCTGAGTTTGATGAAGGGGCCAGTCGAGGACGCCTTGAATCTTGACCGGATCGGCAAAAACGCCTGCATGGTCGACGATGTGGCCCAGATATGCCACTCTGTCCGTGCCGAAGGAACATTTGGCCCGCTTGAGGGAGAGACAATGAGTGGACCAGTTGGAGGACAATGCAGAGGTGATCGAGATGTGCTTCCCTAGTCTTGTTGTACACCAAAATATCATCGAAAAAACAAGTACACATCGACGAAGGAGAGTGTGGAATACCTCATTCATGAGGGCCTGGAATGTAGATGGTGCATTTGTGAGCCCAAAGGGCATCACAAGGAACTCAAAATGCCCATGGTGCGTGCGGAACGCCGTCTTCTCCACATCGGCGGGGAACATACAGACCTGATGGTAGCCCGAGCAAAGATCGAGCTTGGAGAAGAAATGGGCCCCATGTAACTCGTCCGGCAACTCCTCAACCACTGGAATATGGAATTTGTCCTTCACCGTGACCGCGTTCAGGGCGCGATAGTCCACACAAAAACACCATGAGTCGTCCTTTTTGTGCACCAAAAGTACAAAAGAGGAGAATGGAGAAACACTGTGACAGATGATTCCCTGACGAAGCATGTCGGCGCACTGCCGCTCAATCTCGTCCTTCTGCAGGAAGGGGTAACGGTAGGGACGGACGACCACTGGTGCTGTATTTGGAAGAAGACAGATACGGTGGTCCTGGCGGCGGGAAGATGGAAGTCCGGCGGGTGGAAGCATAGTGTCACTAAACTCGGCGAGAAGGGACGAAAGGTCATGCTGCACTGTTGGCTCGAGCCGAAGGGAGGAGACGCGACTCGAATCTACTATCGGACGGCCCTGCCAAACCGTCGGCCAGGGGATTGATCCCCAAAACATCATCATGCCCTCCAAATCCCACAAAATCGGGCCGAGGGTGCGCAACCAGCGCGTTCCCAAAACCACATCGAATCCCCGTAAGGCGATGACGAAGATGTCGACATGAGAATGATAGTCCTCCACGATGATGGGAACCGCTCTGCAAACCCCGGTACAGGCCATGGCAGCGCCATTCGGCACGGCCACACTCAAACGATTGCTGCTGGTGATGGGGAGCTGGAGCCGTTGGGCGGCTAGATCGCTGAGGAAGCTGTGTGTACTGTCGGTGTTCATGAGGGCTAAAAGGCAGTGACCCGCGACGGTAATGGGCATCTGTAATGTGTCGTAAGTGTGAGGGCCGGACATGACATTTATGGAAATCGCCGGGTCCTCTGGCCCGTCGTCCCCAAATTCCTCATCTGAGGGATCATCAACCTCAAGCCAAAAGAGGCATTTACAACGGTGTCCTTTTTCATTGTGCTCGTCACAGTTGAAATAGAGTCCTTTGACACGTTGGTCAGCCATCTCCCGGGGTGACAGACGTCGGATGGTGGAGGGTTGTGCCCCCTCCTTGGGTCGGTGGATGCTGCTGCTAACTGTTGTGTGGGTCTGGCTGGAACTTCAGGGAGCTTTCGCCGGTACGACGGCCCAGATACGGTCGGCCCATGAGAATGCGCTTCTCGCAGAGGCGAGCCAAACTCACTGTTGTAGTGAGATCGGATGGGTTCTGAAATTCAACATCCATGCGCAGCTGCTCGTGGAGGCCGGCGGTAAAGAAGGCTACTTGGTGGGCCGAGGGAATGGATGGGGCTCGCGCCAAGAGAACCTGAAATTTCTCCTAGTAGTCATCAACGGTTCCGGACTGCTTGAGAGAGATCAGGTTGCCGATGAGATTGTTGTGGAGCGGTGGCCCAAAGCGGAGAGTGCACTGAGCCTTGAAGTCATCGCACGTGAGGTCGGGCCTCTCCCTGTGAAGGTGCGAGAACCACGGTTGGGCCGAGCCCATGAGGTGGAAGGAGGGGACACCAAGCCAGTCCTCCTATGGGGTGCGTTGCGCAGTGAAGAACTGCTCGCAATGAGTCCACCAGGTTAAAGGATCTTCGTGCTCGTTGAAGATCGAAAAATCAAGTTTGACATAACGGGGCACGGTAGAGTGGTCGGAGTGGGAGGGAAAATCAGGCGGCTGGGGCTCGGCTGGAAGATCAGGAACGAATGACGATGAATCTGCGGTGGGGCGAGGCGTCGGCGGAATGTCGTCCGGTCGGAGGGCGGCCAGAAGGGATTGGTGGTTGTCCGCCATCATCGTTTTAAAAGACTCCAAAACCTGCGCGAGGGTAGGGCTGCCCCCATTTCCATCGTCCATGGCGGAGGAAGCCGGTGGGTGAGGGAAAGGTTGAGGAAGTAATCCGGTATATGCGGCGAGGAGGTAGCCCCCAGCAAGGGAAGAACCCAGAAGTATAGGCCATGAAGGAAGTGGGAGGGACGATGGAAATTGCGGTGGGGCACTGGTAGCTGGCAGCGGGTCCGGCGGAAAGGCTGGAGCGGGCTGTGCTTGGCGCGACGACGTCGTGGTGGCCGGATCGGCCTCGGTAAGGGCAAGAAATGCCGGATCGGGAGTGGCGGCCGCTGGAAGGAAGGTTTCCTCTGATACCAAGTTGTTACGCGCTTGTAATTGAGAGCGGGTGCACCGTGGTAGAGCCGAGACGTTCCCAAGGGGAGAAGAGGAAGCCTTCTTGAACTTCCGGTGATCTATGGTTGCCGTGGGGGAGGAGCGCGATCCGGACAGGCCGGCGTTCCGTGCGGCTAGGGCGTCCGGGCGGTTTTGGGGAAAAGAGAGAGAGATAGAGAGAACTAGAGAGAGATAGAGAGAACTAGAGAGAGAAGAGATTTCATTTACTACTTGCTTACCCCACACACACAACATCCGCCCCATATAAGGTGGAAACCGGTCCAATATCCAGAAATACCCAAAATGCCCTCCTCATTAAGGCTTAATACATGAAGATAAAACTTCTTAAGCAACATAGGAAAATACGAGCGATAAATTAAAAGTTGCTTTAGGCGGGTGCTATGCGCGGCTCACGGTGTTTGTACGTCACGCCCCGACGAGGATCCGTAACAGATTTATCCTATGTTTCCTCGATGGTTCTTCACCCATCTAGGGCATATCAGGTTCTCTTGCTCTCAAGGAAGCTAGGATGCTCTAACCATGAAATTTTTATTTTTGTAATCAAAGTCTCACATTAATATTCTAAATTTTGGGTGTGGAGCTAACACCCACGTTAAGGAAGGATTTTGGAAATCTGTCAACCCAGAATGAGAGCTATTTGTCACAGACTTGTCTCCTTGACATTGTCGTGTGCGGCCTTAGCTCATTTCCTTGCTCTTTTGTAGCTAGCTAAGTCAGCTTCCTTCAACAATAGTTGTGGCAAGAAGAGTAAGAGAAGACTTGAAATGAGAGAGCAAGAGTGTAAGCGAGTTATAATGAGCTTTAAATGCTTGGATTGATTTTCAAATTTTCCCCTCAAATGAACACCAATCCCCTTTTATAACCTTCATGGGGCTTTCCCTCAAACAAAGGGAATACTCTAGAAACTCTTTATTCTACACTCCTCTCATGGCTATGTACAAGCCTCCACACTATTCTACAAAATTCAAGAGGACTCTAGACTATTATAGATTACTCCTAACTTCTACAAAATTTCACACCATTCTAGATATCTCTACACTCATCTAGAGTTCTCTAGAAAGTTCCATACTTTTCTAAATTATTCTACAATTTTCTAGAATATTCTAGAAATCTTTACACAATTCTACAAAATTTTCCAGAGCATTTTACATTACTCCAAAATTTTCTAGAAGACTTCGTACCATACTGTTGTTGAAGGAACTGAATTATCTAGTTGCGAAGGAACACATAAAGGAGCTAAGACCGCACACAACATTGTCAAGTGGACAAGTCCGCGACCTAATGTCAAGTTTAAGTGCTACCACTAGCGCGTTATATTTCAACTCCGCATAACTCCATTGCATTAAGTCTATGACATTTTCCGAAAACAATAGCTGAAATCTTGTAGTAGTGAGCCAAAATCACACATTCCAAATCAGCAGATTTAAGCATTAACGTCTGCGTTAAGATCTACCGCTGACGTTAAAGATCAACTTTTTGCTTCTTGTGTCATCTTGATTATTTTGTTATCTACTTGAAGTATGTCCACTCTCAAAATTAGAAATTGACATCAAATATCACCATTTGTTATTCTCAAACCAAGATAATCATGTTCCAACAGGGTAGAGCCCGACTCCAATAGCCACTATTCATGACTCTTTCGACATGTGGGTTCCTGTGCCTTTCTCAATCATTAGGAAGTCAAGCTTCTAAAAAGGTACAAAGGATTTCCTCTAGGACTTCTGCTTCCTCGGACCTCGCACCCCCACTGCGTAGATTCCTTGCCCCTTTCCTAACTCGCGCACGTTTTATTCCAACTAGGGTTTGACTTTTGTTGCTTGTTCCATCTGGCCGATACCCCAACTGACTCTCCTTTCTTCCCCTACTTCAACCTAGTATTCCAGCCCTTCATACATGGAATAAGGCATGTTAACTCTCGCTTAAGTGATGGAACTCATTCAAAAAAATGATGGCCGATCAAACCACCACAACAACATAAGAATAGGCCGCAACGGATGCTCAACAAGTCGCCAATGCCGCTCACCCTACCAGAGGAATGGATCAATCTAGCTTCCTTCCAGCTCACCCTGCTAGAGGAATGGATCAATCTAGCTTCCTTCCAGCTCACGGGTTAACATAGTTGTGGTTCGCATAGCTCAGAAGAGAAAAGCACTCCATGAATTGGGGGATTTCAAACGCTATTGCAACATGTGTTTCAGGCTTCCCCTCCACAGTAGCCCACTTGGCGAACCCATCTTTCTCTTAGACAAATAACATTTGCGGATGAATATTTGGAGAAATTTCAAAACTTGATGGCATGCATGCGCATCTTCCATCCTTCCAAAACAATAAGTTTACATCTTCACCACCGGCTTGCACGACAGACTTTGCCTCTACGTGGAGTTTGAAGCACCACTAGACCTAATCGCAACCATGAGCATGGTACCCATTTGTGATAAGCGTCTCATCATGGATAAATAGTACTCCTACCGTTTTAGCCGGGACAAGGGAAATCGTGGAAGGGATGCATCTTCCTACCAATCCGGTAGCACACACCAACTGCCCCTAAGGGAAAAAATTCTACTCGCAACACATTCTTCAAACACATGACGCAAGAAGAAATGGTAAAGAGACGCACAAAGGGGTAATTACGACGTGTTGTATGCGATTGGATGCAAGTGTAAATGCCTCTTTTTCACTTGAGGTTGAAAACACACTAGATGAATATGAGGATGAAGAGCAATTGGGCGACCCTGATATCTCTCTACATACTATATATGGTTTCCATCATTGCCACACCATACAAATGTATGTAACGATATCAGGTCAGCCCATCGTGATTTTGATGGCTTCAGGAAACACAAACAATTTTCATCAGTTTGCACGCCGCTAGTCACCCACAATTACCTATCACCCGTCTCACTAGCATAAAAGTGGCGATGGCCATTGGTAGTGTGATGGAGTGTCCTGCCATATGCCTGCCCGTGATGATCGGGGTCGAAGTCACCTAGTTTTATGGGAATTTCCTTGTCATCCCACCACAAGGGTTCAAAACCATATTCCACTGCATGTGGATTTCCTTGCCCCATATGTTTGGGGCTGTTTGTGTGGAACTTTGATCACCTAATGCTGAGGGTGCAGTTGGGGTTTGATTTCAAAGAATGATAAGGTTGTGCACCAAAATTGGAATCGCATAGAACTTTGATCACACGATTGGACTCGCATAGAACTGGAAGCTGCTGCACCAAAATTGTCATCACAGGGAAGTCATGAAATACTGTTGGTTGTCAAAAGGAGGAGGCGGATCATGCGTCCCTGATACCTGAAAGCGTATTGCTGACTGAAGGTGTATTGCGACAGCGAATGTAAGATCAAAGTGCGACTGTGAAGAGATGGGCTTTGATACCCGTAGCACATCAATATCACGGAGGAGGTTGTGGTGGAGATGGATATGCTACGGATCCGAGCTTAACCTACGAAAAATGCGACAAGGGAGCCGAGCTCTATTTAAAAGGAAGAGGAAGATGGGAGTCTTGCTCAACCCAAACTCTAACTTGAAGAGGGAAATGAGAGGAGAGAACTATGAGTGAGATTTAAGATTAATTCATTGCTTTTCTTATTCCATGATCTTAGGTGTCTATATATAACTTGCAAAACGCCATACCAATATAAGTTCGAATATTTGGACTTATATAAAAGAACCTACACTAGACTCAATACATATAAGAAGATGATTAAATGACGTGATATGCATGAAAACTCCGAATAACAATATTGTAAAACATGCGTAACACAATAGAGAACAGTATTGGCGACTCATAAAAGATTTTTTAACCTAGAGATGAATCCTATAGATCAAAGTCTGCAAGAGGCATATGTCAAGCCTCATGTCTGTATGGTTTATCATGGGTCTATGCATTCAAGATGAACTTTATTGCCATGAAATGCTACTAGTTATCTTATTGCTGAGCCGTTTATGTAGAGATTGTTAATGAGGCTAACTTGTGTTCTTTTTCCATTTTTAGTATTATACTCAGTGTGAGACTAACGGATTCTGTGATGATTGCAGAGGTCTTATGGAGGTGCATTCAGATGTAAAATTATTAAGAAAAAGAAATGTGTTTTTTAAGTTTAGCAAAGATTGAATACCACCACCAATGCTTATATTAATTTATGAGATTGACATTAAAGTTATGAAAAATGTTTTGGAGTAGAGACTCAGAAAAATAATGGCAATTCCAGATAATGAATTTAGTTTCATGTAAGAAGATCTGTAAATGATTTTTTGTATTAAAACAATTAAAAAATATTGAGAGTAAATAAAAGATTTTCATATGATTTGTTATTGATGTTGAAAAAAGTTTATGAAAGAGTACCAAGAAAGTTGGCTTGGTGAGTATTAAGTACATTTATTTGATTAATCACAATAATGTGGATATACGTATGTCTGGGCGGGTAAAATGTAGAAGTGACTTCAGAGTATTATGCGAGATAATAGTTTATCATGAAGACTCAGTTAAATTTTGTAAGGTTAATCATGTATGAATTTGAGTGTTGGACAGTAAAAAATTGTTTATCTAAGTTGAGTGTGACGTAAATGTGAATACTTTGATGAACAGATGGTAAAATTAGAAACAAGACATTAAAGTATGATTATATTATATGAATGTAGGAATGACTTCTACCAAATATAAGATAATAAAAAATAGAATGAAATAGTTTGGGCATGTGCAAGTAAGTTAGAAAATGCGCCAATTAGATAAGTGGATAAAATTAGTGTCAAATGATTAGATAAAATAAGGAGTGCCCCGTGGTAACATTTATGCAAGTTGTTCCAAATGATTTTTAGTTTAGGTTTGACACCTTAGACAATGCTTGGCATAAATGAACGCGAAAAGGGTTGTGATACGCGACTTTTACGCTAAGTTCAAATCATGTATTACCGCTATTACCGTTTATCGGTTATTTATCTGTTTTTCAGTTACCATCGTGTATTAACTGTTCTCCCACCTAGGCTACAACCGCCATATGTTGTAGGATATAAATAGCCCTATTTACGTGTGGTTTGATATGTATGAAATAAAATAGATTGAGTTTCGTTAACTTCTCCTTCCTCTGTTTTCTGCAAATTCTTTGGAACTCTCCATTGGAGACTCTGCTTGATTTCTGTTCATCCTCTAGCCTTAGGAAATCCTTCACTTTTGCATACGATCCTAAAAGGGATCGTATCAGTGGTATCAAAGCCACCAAACCTCTGACCACCGCTGGTTCCATTTTCTGGAAAATGTTCTACGATCATTAGGTTGCTCTCCTTCGGAAATCTATTGCATATTGTGATGAAGCAATATAGAGATCTCACGAAATTGTTGGTATTATCCAACGTCTAGATGCACTCATGCAGCTGATACTGGCAATGTCGTCGCCACATCAAGAGGATGTCATCGCCCACACCACCTCCTCTCTGCAAACATCAATCATGGTTACACCACACCAAACAATTGCCTTTGAAGTCAATTAGGAAGGCATTCATCGACCTTAGTCTATCATGAAGGCCTGCTAGAAGCACGAGGTTATTGCTCTTTGGCTATTGGGATCATCCTTGGCTTTTCGCTTGGCAGCCCCTTCGACAAGGTGGGTGTTCGGCCTAGAGGGCATTGAAGACTACATCGAATTGCATGTAGTTGAGTAGAGCGTCACCCTTAATCCTTGAGGTTAAGGATTTCAATGGAGTCTATTGATGCGTACATTTTATGTTAAGTTCAAATCATGTATTACCACCATTACCGTGTATCAATTATTTACCTGTTTTTCAGTTACCATAGTGTAGACATGCATGCCGTAACTGTTCTCCCGCTTATGCTGCAACTGCCAGGCGTTGTAGGATATAAATAGCCCTGTTTACATGTGGTTTTATATGTATGAAATGAAATAGATTGTGTTCTGTTAACTTCTCCTTCTGTTTTCTGCAAATTCTTTGGATCTTTTTGTTGGAAACTCCGCTTGATTTCTGTTCAGGCTCCGGCCTTAGCAAAACCTTCACTTTTGCATACGATTAGATTCATAAACTATACCTAGGGTAAAGCTATATAGATGGTTATGGGATGGCCACATGGATGATAAATTTGGTGACCATTTGTCCTACTTAATCTTCAAGTGAAAATTGCTGCTTAGTGTGGCCATTCTTGCTTTTCCGTCCATTTTGTGAGTTGTTTCTCTTTAATGTTCCTATTAGTTATGTAGTAGTTCTATAAAATTGGGCATATCTTTTAATTTTTTTAACATAGAAGTGCACTATGCTTTACTTTACCCTACAAAATACTGGACTGCAGATTCGACTTGCCCACACCGTTATTTAATGACACCTCTTTGTTTTGCAGCCATTCATCTTGTGAAGAACTATATTGCTCATTCAATCAATTTTAAAGTACCTCTAATATTAGGTACGTACCATAATTATTATTTTGCAATATATGCTCTTTTAACGTATTGTGTGTTGTTTAACATGAAGCAAAGTATTAGAAAAAAATATTCTTGTCTCATACCTCATAAAATGTGAATCTGACAGTGTTTGTTGCATATCTTATTGTCTGACCTGATATATCCTTCTATAAGTTAGATTATTTAAATTGGAAGATACAAAATCCAAGGATGCCTCGTGCAGCTCGGTTGCAAAATATTCTATTAGCCTTGAACTTCTTAATATAAGAAATAAATTATTTGTTACTATGTCACCTCTGATGCAAAATATTCTATTAGCCTTGAACTTCTTAGAAGAGAGCCTTAGCGCACCGGTTGAGGTGTTGCCGTGTGACCTTGGGGGTCACGAGTTCGAGTTCTGGAAGCAGCCTCTTGCAAAAATGTCGGGTAATGTTTGCCTACATTTTACCCTTGTGGTGGGACCCTTCCCCGGACCCTCGCTGCGTGGGGGTGATTTGTGCACGCTGCCCATATCTAAGTAGATGCAAAAAATCTTGCTTAACACACACAATAGCAATTTTTTTCTTCAAGCAGTGCATGGGTAAGGATATACTTAGAAGTGGATAGAAGTGATGTTGACTATGTAGTTCATTCAAGGGTCAATCAAAAGGGCGTTAGAGTGATGTTTATTGATGTAAAGGTAGTTGCAATCAGTAAATTAATGCAAGCTCTTTGTGTTTGTGTTACCAATTGCTTCAATTGATGTTGCATCCGATGAAAATGAATGAGATTATACGGATACGACCTCCTAGACGCACCTCCCTTTGCTTATATAGCCCTAAGGGATCGTAATTCGTATGTCCCACTTCGTATGTCCCACTCCCCTATATAAGAGAGTGGTAATGTCTCTTATTTTGCATCTTTGAGATCTTGTGAGTATTAATCTCTCCTAGGTGAGAGAGTCTTAGGGGGAAGTAGCCCTCAAGAGTTTTGGCTGATCTTGCCTCGATATTTGCATCTTTCATTTGTGTTCAATCATATAATTTCAGTACTTGATAGCATGTAACTATAAATTGATCCGACCTGCTGCTCATTTAGGGTTTCGATCAGAACCCTAATTGGACCTACATCCCTTTTCGCTGCTTAGCCGAACCTGCTCGATTCCTCCCGCAATCTCCCGATTGCACTGATTCCGTCAATTACATCGGTCTGCTCGCCTTTGTCGACCCGACCGCGGCCGGTCTTACACCCCCTCTTCCTACCGCGACGTCTTCCAACTTGGTCCCCTACAGTTTGTCGCTTCAACTCCGTTGACCCTTCCGTGTCTCCATCCGCCCCCGATCTACCCGGCTTCGCTTCCTTCTGCTTCCGACGACCTACCAGCTCATCCTTCCGCATTCTAGAGGCCCTCCTGCGGCTTCTGCATCCTTGCATCCTTCGAACGACACTCTGATGCCACCAACACCTCCTCTTGCGCCCTCCAGCGGCACCCCTTCCAATACCGGCGGTTTAAGCGTCCTCGACCACTTCCTGCGCTTCGTCGCTGCCCACCGACCTCGTCCTTACCTTTCGCTCCCACCGTCGCACCCCACTCATCCCTATAGGCGTTGTCTACCTTTGGCCCCATTGTTCTATGCCCCAGACACATTCAATGACCCTCCATTCCGACATGGATACCTCTATCTATGCCTCCGCAGACACACATCACTTGGATCAACAAGAAGCACGGTTGGAGGATATCACTCTCCTCATACAAGAGCCCGCGACTACGACGGTAAACCGCCCACCAGCCCCTCTACCGCAGGCCCGCAACCAACTCGGTCTGTCCTAGACTACATAGGGTTTCTCCACCTGCTACAGACATCCGTCCGATCCATCTCCATCAGATCAAGATCTTTGTGTTTGACGACACCGACCCCTTTGATTGGATCGCCTGCGTCGAACAACTTGTCGACCTTCAGTCCACCCTCACAAACCATAAGGTTCCCATGACCACTATCTATATAGAGGGTTCAACGCTATTGGGTGTGTTGGACGCGCCAGTAGGTTCCTGACCTCCCATGGTCCACATTGAAGGAGGAATTTCTCCACTATGATGACCACCGAGCGGGAAATGCCTACGAGCGCCTCAGCTCTGTGCGTCAGTCCGACACTTGCTCTCTTTAATTAATGTTTGGGAGCAACTATACGACTGTTTTGAATATTTATTTTAATTAATTGCTTGTGGCTAAATTGCAATTAGACCAAATCATTTACACGTGCATAAAACTTACATTTGATTGAATTGTGTGTATGTTTGCATGTCATTCTAGGGTCATTGTAGGTATATTGCATTCATTATGTGATTGCTTGCATTGCATCTAGGCTTAGGGCATCGGTCTTCCGCCACCTATAGAATCGTATTGCTTAGTGGAGGCACGATATGATTAAGAACATGAAAGCATTTTGTATTGTGCAGATTTGGCTCGTCTTCCTTTTGGGAAGTTCACGGTTGATTTTTTATCTACACCTTGAATTACTCTCATGATACAACAATTGAAATGTTTAGGGCTTGCCTAATTTCTAAAGGCTATACTCATGTGTTCAACATTGATTACTTAGATACTCTTTACTACGCAAAGAAGCCTTTATTAGGGTATTTTCGAGTCTTGATGCTATCCATTACTAGCCTTTTTACAAACTATGGGTCAGTTTGTTTCGGCGGTGACGGTGACAAAAGGAGCTGTGAGAATAAAGCTGTGTAAATGGAGCTGTTGGAATGAAGCTGTTCAGAATGAAAAAACAGTTTGGTAAAACAGCGGTGACAGAGCTGTTCAGAATGGAGAAACAGTTTGGTCAGTTTGTTTCGGCGGTGGCGTTTCTGTTAAATTTAATGAGTTATAATTAATATGTATTATAAATTTAATTTAGTATATTCATCATAATATTATAATAATCATGATAATAATAATATAATAATAATAATAATAATAATAATATAATAATCAATCCGGTGCGGAGCATCTCATGCTAGCGGAGCAGCGCCGTCATCGCGAACATGGAGGAGGGAGCATCTCATGGCAGCGGAGCAACGCCATCATCGCGAACATCACCATGGATGGGGCAGCGGAGCGGCTTCTCTCCGGCGGGATGGGGCAGCGGCTTCTCTCCATCGCGAACAACGCCATCATCGCCATGGAAGAAGAAACAGCGACCATGGCAGAAGAAACAGCGACAGAGCTTGCCTCTGCCGCCCCTCGCCGATGCACAGCGCCGCCGCCCCCTCACCACGATGGCAACGCTGGCGTTGGAAAGCTAATCCCAGGAGTTGTCGGAAACCTCCGTTGGCAACGGAAAAAACTGGCTCCGTTCCAGATGGAACACCAAAACAAACTGTAAAAAAAACACCGTTACGGTCGGAACTCAACGGACAAAAAGTGGAAACAAACTGACCCTATATATCAAAAGTGTTTTTTTTCTAAATGTTGTCTCAGATGAGGAATTGTATATAGAACAATTTTATGGTTTTGTTGCTTAGTGTAGTTGCTATATTCTAAAAATATCCCTACGAGCTTAATGCAGTAAATTTAGTTCAGGTCTTACTACAGTTTAGCATGTTGATGAGCGACTTTGTTCATTATGTTTTTCATCATACCTCTGGGTTAGGTAGCTTGTTGATCATGTGTGATGATGGCATAGTTGTGATGAAAGTTGTATTTGTCATCTGAAAGGATACATCAAAAGTCGCGGTTAATTAGTGGACTTGTTGGAAAAGGAATCCATCTCACCATCACATGATATCTCATTTGTTGTGAGTGCGGTTAGTTAGTTTATCAACTCGCCTTGTGAAGAGCGTCAAGAAACCATGATTCAAATTCTTTTTATTATTTTATAATCGTGATCATTAGTAGATTATTGATACACTAATGCAAATCATCAGACTCTCCTCAGACAGAAGATCTACATTAGGATTTTGTATTCTTCTTGGGGGGGGGGGATCTAGTTTCTTGAGCAAGAAATAAATTGTGGTTGCATGATCAAGTGCTAAAGCAGAATTTATTGCTTTGAATGTATTCACATGTGAGTTGATATGTATTTAGCAATTGCTAACCGAATTTGTATTATCCCAAAATGAACCCATGAAAATGTATTTTGTGAAAGGAAAAAAACATATGAGATCAATTATCATTTTTTTCCAACAGAAGATTGAGCCCAAAGAGATTAATGTATTCTTTGCGAGCTCAAATAAATAGCTTGTTGATCTCATGATGAAATCATTGCATGACCCTAAAATTTATTATATATGTAATAAGTTAGGTTTATGATGATTTACCAACTTGAGGGAGTTGTTATGACTGTTGTCTTATTCTCACAAGGTGATGATCAGATCAAAATAGAGTTATATATTCTCATTGGCAAACAAAACCCAAGCCACACGAGTTCTCCTTGGGTATTTTTCTCATTAAAATTCAGAATCGATTTGACACAATAATACAATTGTATAATTCTAGAGCAATGTTATAAGCTGTCCTAAAACTGTTATTCGCACCCCGGATTACTTTTCTAAAATTTCTCATTTTGTTCAATATAATCGCAGCACAATATTCCTTTTAAACTTCTTTGAACTTATGATCCACTATAACACCGCTCTCGCCGGTCCGCTCAGCAGTCGCATTACTGGATTATCGCACCTCCGGCTCTTCATCATCTCCGACATGAGAATATTCAGAGTGATTCCTTCGGAGATTGATCAGCTGCGTAACCTGGAACAACTTGTCCTACCGAGAAATCACTTGCAAGGAGCATTTGTTATCTTTGGCAATCTCCGGAGGTTAAAATTTCTAGATCTGAACAACAACCTCCTCGTTGGCTCTATCCCACCCAAGATCGTGCTGAGCTCGTGATACCTTAGCTGGAACCGGTTTGTTGGCCCGGTTCCAACGAACTTTACTAAATTAAAGCGTCTCAAGTTCCTCGACCCAAGCCACAACCGCCTGACCGGGGGTGTCCCAACAAAGTTGACTGAAATGTGGTGCCTCAAAGATGTGTATCTCTCCGACTACCCTTTTGGCGGTCAAATTCTGGAAATTTGAAAAACTCTCGGGCGTTTGTCGGGGTTAAGATTGTCTGGCTTGGGTCTAATCGGAAACATCCCCCCATCTATAGGGTTATATCTGCAAAACATTTGTTATATGTTCCTGGAGGGTAGTTTTCTCATCTGACAAATGTCAGAGTAGCTCCGGCTGCTGGAGCGGACCATGAAGGAGATAAACATTGAAAGCAACACTCTAGAGGGTCAGATTCCCTTCTCTGCCGACTTTCTTGCTATCATCGGCGGCAAGCTAAAGCTCACGGGCAAACTAAACTCCGCCTCGATGAGAACCAGAAATCTCCACCTCCACAGCAAAACAAAAATCTTTACTTTTGAACTGTGAATATGTTTTTGGATTGTGGTCATCAATGGACTACAAATAGCCAAAATTAGACTGCTTATAACATTGCTCTTATTCTATCAGATAACTCAAAAAAGATGATGCAGAAGATTTATGGAATAACATGATTTTTGCAATGAAATCTTCGTTTTTTACATGGGTTTCCTTGAATTTTCTTTATATAGAAGGCCAACATCGATATGAGGTTTCTTGAGGAACTTTAAGAACTTATGCATCTGCTCAATAACTCTTCATTCATCTTTCTCCATAACAACAACACTCAAGTCTTTACCCCACCATAATGGGGTCGGCTATATGGATCCTTTGTTGCCATTGTGCCCTATATTTAGTCATAATCTCACTAATGTCGAAGTACATCATGTTTTCCCTTATTGTTGCATTCCAATTCCTTTTTAGTCTACCCCTCCCCCATTTAACATGCCTAGTAACTAAACTCCCACAACGCCTAACAGGTGCCTCTAATGATCTCTTTTGTACTTTTCTGAACCATCTGAATCGAGCTTCTCGCATCTTCTCTACAATTAGTGTCAGTCCTATTTTATCTATGATACATTCATTCCTAATTTTATCCAGTCTCTTGTGTCCACACATCCACCTAAGCATTCTCATCTTTCTCCATAATCGAGAAAAATAAGTTGCATGATCCATACTTGAACCCCATAGGATCCTTTATTCCCAGTTGCACCAATTCCATTTCTTCCTCCACCATTCAGGCAGAGAGATAATATAAAAAACTTGCATATCAAGAGAGTTATGGGCTCAATGGATTCATCTTGGGAACATTTCCTTAGTTTACGTGCCTTAATCCCAGTTATGACAAAGAGAGGGATAACCTATGTTTCATAGGGGGTATCCTTGAAATCATGATAGGAGGAAGAAGAATATTTTTGGGATGAGAAAATATTCAGAATGATAATTAGTTTCTTCAATCTTGAAGTTATAACTTTGGACTTTTTATATAGAATTTTAAGTCATGAAAATTTTAAATAAACTTGGAATCAATGGAAAATTAATTGCACTATTCTTGGCATAATAATCTAAAATCCAAACAAACTAATAAAAGAGTACAATTCTAATAATTTTTCTTCTTCATGTGATTAGCCAAGTCTGATACATGGTCGAATTTTGATATTGTTTGATGCTATGAGAACTTTAAATATTTCTGGAGTACTTTGGCAGCTTGTGGGATGTTCCTCATCTTCTGGACGCTTATAGAAGGCTGTAAAACTGTCCAAAATATGAAATTTTCTTATATACTGAAAACAATTCAAGCTCTTATTGAATTGTATGTTAGGGTGGAGATCCCCCCTTTGGTTTATCCTAGAAGTAAGTTTGAGTGAGCTGTGGTTAACACATATTTAGGCAAATGAGAGATGACAACATATAATGCATATGTTATTCAAGGAATAATTTTTTTATTATATTAGATTATTCTATTTATCTTATGGACCACATTTTTCTATTATATTTATCTTAAGTTAAAAAGGGAGCCTTGGCGCGCCGGTTAAGGTGTCGCCGTGTGACCTTGAGGTCACGGGTTCGAGTCCCGGAAGCAGCCTCTTGCAAAAATACAGGGTAAGGTTTGCGTACATTTCACCCTTATGGTGGGGACCCTTCCTCGGACCCTCGCTGCGCGGGGATGCTTTGTGCACCGGGTTGCCTTGAATTTATCTTAAGTTATTTCCTTAGTTTTAATTAAATTTTTTCCTTAATTTTAAATAGGCACTTTTTCTTAGTTTCAATATCGGTATATTGTTTCATTCATTACTTCGTGCTCTGCCTTTTAGGTCCATGGCCTTGTGGTCTCTCCAACAGTATCAGATAGATTTGAATTGATATTTCTTAAAATTCTAAGATTTGTATTTTCTTGTACAGGAATTTGGGGAGGGAAAGGCCAGGGGAAAACATTTCAAACTGAACTTATATTTCGGGCTATGGGAATTGAACCTGTCATTATGTCTGCAGGTGAACTGGAATCTGAAAAAGCAGGTATTGCTCCATTCTTAGAATCCAATTTATTTTTCATGATTTTTTATTTATTTACAAGATTTAATTCGAACTTTTCAGTTACTTATTTATGACACTTTAATGCTTGATTAGTTGATCGGAATTCTGACAGAATTTTATTTGTTTTTATTTTACCAAGAATATGAATTGTGTGCAACGATCCTTTCTCTTAGGCCAGTTTCTACCTTAATGAAATGTGTTTAGAGTAGAGAGGTATAATACTTGCTTGATCATTCAAAGGAGGCCTTACTCATACATATACATGAGTAGGGAGGAAACCTAAAACAGAAAAAGACCATACTACCCCAAACCGGGATAAATACACTTAGGACGATTTGGAATAAACTTAATATATATTACAAATCTCCCACTCAAGTCGGACGGAAGATGTGGGTCATCCTAAGCTTTTGAATATCATCGGTAAACACATCACACCCCAAGCTTTTGGTAAACACATCGGCCAATTGATCTTTGGAATGAACAAAAGGAGTTACAACTGTCTTTTTATCCAAGTGATCTTTAATAAAGCTTTGATCAACCTCAACATGCTTTGTCCTGTCATGTTGGACTGAGTTATGAGTGATGCTAATAGCTGACTTATTGTCTTAGAATAACGAGAAAGGGGTTGTCTCAGGGAAACCCAGATCTTATAGCATAGTACGCAGTCATAGCCCCTCACATAGGCCTTGATACATGTCACAATATTCTGCCTCAGCACCTGATCTAGCCACAATATTCTGCTTCTTGCTACGCTATGTCACAAGATTTTCACCAACAAAGGAACATTATCATGCTGTGGACTTTCTGTCATCACGACATCCAGCCCAATCAACATCAGTAAAAACTTCAATTTTCATGTTGTTGTTTTTGGACAATAAGAGACCATGCCCAGGGGCTTTCGTCAAATATCGCAGCACGCGATACACAGATTCTTGATGTTTGATCTTGGGAGAAAGCATATATCTGCTAAGGATACTGTCCGCAAACGTAATGTCAGGGCGTATGTGAGATAGATATATACGTTTTCCAACCAATCTTTGATAGCGTGATACATCTGTGTGATCACCATCACCATCTTCCTCAATCCTGTGATTTTTCTCCATAAGGGGTGTTTGTAGGAACGCAACCAAGCATATCAGTCTCCTTTATGAGATCCAATATGTACTTCCGTTATGATATAAAGATACCCTGCTGAGATCTAATCATCTCGATCCCCAGGAAGTATCGTATTCTTCCCAAGTCTTTCACTTTAAATTCACCAGATGGGAGGGTATTAAGATTAGCAATCTTCTCTGTGTCATTTACGGTAATCACAATGTCATCCACGTAGACAATGAGAACCACAACTCTCTGTTCATGTCTCCGGATAAACATGGTATGATCAGATTGAGCTTGCTTGTACCTTAACTTGAGCATAGCCGTGAAAAATCTCCTGAACCAGGCCCTAGGTGTTTGCTTCAGGCCATATAAGGATTTTCTTAGGCGGCAAACAAGCCCTTCAGCTCTTTTCTTCACAAAACCAGGAGGGAACTTCTTGTACACCTCTTCATCAAGCTCACTATGGAGGAACACATTCTTCATGTCCAGTTGATGGAGGTCCCAATCTAGGCAAGCAGCACACAATAACAATACCCGAATGAAGTCCATATTTGCTACATGAGCAAAGGTATCCTGATAATCAACTCTCTGAGTCTGAGTGTATCCTCAAGCGACCGGACGTGCTTTGTATCGTTCCACCTTACCATCTTGGTTCTGTTTAACAGAGAAGACCCATCGGGAATCTATAACTTTCTTTTCTGGAGGGAGGGAAGAAACATCACATGTGTGGTTTTTGTCCAAGGCAGACATCTTATCTTGCATAGCCTGTGTCCAAGCAGGTATCTCCAAAGCTTTCTGCCATGTCTTAGGGATAACGACAAGGGAAAGGGACAAAACAAAAGCTTGATGAATCGTGCTAAGCCACATGATTAGAAATAGAATGTTGCGTACAAGTAGTTTTACCTCTCTTCAGCAATGCAAGAGGGATATGCAAATCAGCATCATCAGAATCTGAGTTTGAAATTGGCACGGGTAGAGGTGGAACTGTAGTATCATGTGTACCCGAACGACGGTGGTATACGTGTGGAAAGGGAGAAATCGTAGTAGAGGAGTCTGGTATCGGGATAGGAGCTATGGGTACCAGAATGGAAGGAGTGGAATGGATGGAAGGGAGAAGAGGAAGGGGAGCAGAAGTAACATCCGTTTCACCACTACTATCCCACTATTCTCCCCCGACGAAGAAGCTGAGTCGAAGGCAGAAAATAGGATTCCCTCTCCTGGAAGGTGACATCCATGGTACAAAACATACGCCGGGAAGGGGGGTGATACAACGATATCCTTTGGTCGTAGAAGAATAGCTAAGGAAGACACAACGTTGAGCCCGATGGTCAAGTTTGTCGCGATGGGGTTGGTGAACATGCACGAAACAAACACACCCAAAAACACGGGGTGTCAAATGGGAAGTATGAACCACGCCAGAGGTGGAGAGACGAGCTAGAGAAGTAATAAAGAAAAGGATAAAAGAAGGAAGGCGGTTGATAAGGCGAGCAGTTGTAAGTACCGCATCACCCTAATAGGATTTAGGAAGATGCATAGTAGCTAGGAGACAACGAGCAACCTCAAGAAGGTGTCGATTTTTAAATTTGGCCACTCTATTTTGAGTAGAGGTGTGAACACACGTTTTCTGGTGGATGATGTCGTGAGTGGTGAGGTAGGAGCCAAAAAGCACCACGATCTTCATACCTCCCCCCCCCATTATCACTTTGAAGAACATGACTGGAGACATTAAATTGGGTTTGCACCATTTTATGAAACGCTTGAAAGCAAGGTAAAACATCATTTTTTTCAACAAATAAACTCATGTAGTGCAAGAGAAGTAATCAATAAAAGTGACAAACCATCAATAATCAGATAAAGATAATATGGGGGACGACCCCCAAATATCAGAATGTATAACAACAAAAGAGATGCTACTAGGGGAAGAAAGATGCGAAGAAGTATGTCGCACATGTTTAGACATATCACATACATCACAAGCAAGGTTTTGAAGAAAAGGTTAAAAAAACAGGAAATATTTTTTGCAGATAAACGGAGGACGGATGTCATATACGCAGATGCCAGCGACGAACATCATCAGCAATAATAGTGAAATTGGAAAGAGATTGAGAGAGAAGATGAGTGTCCAGGTTGTACAAGCCGTCACGATTCCTACCACTGTCAATGTTCCACTTTGTACCTATTTCCTGAAAGACACAATAATCAAGAAAAAAATACTGAGCGGTTAAGAGCTTTAGTGATATTGCTGATGGAGAGTAAATTGCGAAGAAAGGGGGAACATGAAGTAATGAGGGAAGAGAAATTGACGGAGAACAAGAGATGTTGTCTTTGCTTGCAATAAAGGACAAAGAACCGTTAGTAGAATTAACTTTGTTTTTACCAAAAAAAAGGAGTATAAGAGAGAAAACATAAGAAAGACCCAATCATATGGTGTGGAGCACCGGAGTCGGGCACCCATTCAGAAGATGAGGTGGTGACTGCATGAGCATTAAACATATAAAAATGGTGGTAAGAGAAGTAGAACCTCCAGTGACATGATCAGACTGAGAGTGAGGCAGGAGACATGAAAGACATCCAATTCCTGAGTTGTAAGAGAGGCTGAAGCGGAACTCTAGGACTCATCATAGACATTCGTAGTGTAAGCAGCATCATAAGAACGGTAGCCACTGTGTCTATGGCCCCCGCATCCAGGTCCACGACCACGACCACGCCCACGCGTACGTCCAGAAGGTGTCAGATGCGAATGCAGTTTGAAACATACATCCCGAAAGTGTCCTCTTCGACCACAATAATCACAAGTGGGCATAGAAGATCTAAGAGTGGGGATATGACCGGTGGAGAGCATGTGTCCGTACCATATCAAATTCCATATTCAAGCCCATCAAGAAGGCATGAAGACGGAAGTGATCCTCTTTTTGCTTTAACTGAATAACATTAGCAGTACACGCATGAGTGAAATACGCAAAGTAGTCCAGTTCTTGATAAAGGCGCTTGAACTTCGAGAAGAATGATGAAACTGTCATCGATCCTTGCCGCAACTCCAAAATGCGGCGAATGAGCTCATAAACCTGGGTGGAACTGCCTATCTGGGAGTATGTTTCGAGCACGAGTCCAGATCTCGAATGCTGAGTCCATCAACATATAGCTCCAGTATACCTTAGGAGACATCGAATGCAGGAGCCAGGAAACTACTACAGAGTTGTCAAAATCCCAACGCTTCCAGGAGGGATCAGTCTTGAGGGATTCCTTGATCGTCCCATCAATATATTCAAACATCTGTTGGTTGCGAATGAAATGGGAGGCAGCGCGAGACCATTCAAGATACTTCGTGTCATCTAAGGGAATCGTGGTAATCTTCAAAGAGCTGGAGTGACCATGCAATTGCTGAGGGTCACTCATCTGAGGTTGGATCACACCCGAAGAAGAGATAGAAGAATCATGATCACCCATATTGGCAAAGAGAGGGAATAATTCTCAGATCTACAGCACCTAGGTAGCTTTTGCACGACGGGATCCATTAGGAGCAGCATCATCAAGGTAGGCCGCAACAACAAGAGGATATGACGGGATCGACGATCAGGAGTCGCCGACATCAGTGGTTGGGAGCATCGGCAGCGACAACACACGCAGAGAACGGCGGTGTCGAGCACGAACAACGACGACAAAGAGCAACGAGAGACGAGGGGCGACGGAGAGCGGCGGCTTCACTGGAGAACGGCGGCGACAACCTCCTCAGCAATCGACGACGGCGTCGGTTCCGCCTGTCAACCGCATCAGCGGGTCGAGCACGAACTACCGCTCAGACCTGCGGAGGGTACGCGATCGATCGATCGAGGAGAGGGCAGAAACGCCTGGAGACGCGAGCAGCGAGACGATCGGGAGACGCAATTGACGTCGGCACACGCAATTAGGTTTTCCGCCTCTGATACCAAGTAGAGAGGAATAATACTTGCTTGATCATTCAAAAGAGGCCTTAGTGCCTTACTCATACATATACTTGAGTAAGGAGGAAACCTAAAACAAAAAAAGACTATACTATCCCAAACCGGGATAAATACACTAAGAACGACTTAGAATAAACTAAATATATATTACAACTTTTAGCACTAAGTTATATTGAGTCTTCTATCTTATATTTCTAATTAGTAGTTAATTATACGTGAGCCTGGATCATTCTCTTAGCTGATGTATTGAGGTCATGCTAAATATCATTTTAGTTGAAATAACCTGAGTAGCATTTTTATGTAGCAGCTCTAGTGCCAGGCGCATGATTAATAAGCTAAATTGTATCATTAAAAAATAAAAGGATGGCCATGCTGTATAAATGAGGGTACCTAGGTGGATGTGAAATATCATGTGACACCTAGATATGTATGTTTAAGAATCTTGAATGTTCTAAAAGAGAAATGCAGACAGGGATGAAGATAGTGAATTTTAAGCAATTAGTTTATGTTGAGAGAGCACAAAACTTGTATGTATTGCTTGTGTGTGTAAATACAAAGAGAGAATACAAATATATAGGAGAGAACGTGAGAAGTTATCCTATACAAGATGTGAGACTAAGAAGAGAAGAAGGAAATACAATAAAGAAAGAGGCCGATAATGGACCTTTTACATGGGCTTTTCTAACACTCCCCCGCAAGCTGGAGCGTACAAATCGTATGCGCCAAGCTTGGACAAACACTGATAGAAGAGGGTGTTGGAAAGAGTCTTAGTGAGGACATCCGCAACTTGTTCAGTCCCCAGAACATGCTTCAGGTTGAGCTTCTTCATTTGAACCTTTTCCCGAATGAAGTGACATTCGACTTCAATATGTTTTGTTCTTTCATGTAAGACCGGGTTCTTGGCTATATGTATAGCAGTTTGGCTGTCACAGGGGAGGAAAGCTGGGGAAGGGAGCTTTACACCCAGATCGGTAAGAAGACTTTCAAGTCAAGTTAGTTCAGAAACCACCGAAGCCATTTCCCGGTATTCTGCCTCAGCTGATGATCGAGCAACGACAACTTGTTTCTTGCTTCGCCAGGTAATCAAATGTCCTCCAAAATATGTGCAAAAATCACTGGTTGACCGTCGATCATCAAGAGAACCAACATAATCAGCATCAGAATATGCCACCAATGTTGGAGCTGATGATTAGGTTTTGTATACCAATCCTTGACCAGGAGCCGTTTTAAGATATCTGAGAATGCGTTCAACGGCCTAAAGATGGGATCTTTGAGGGGAATGCATATATCTACTAATAATACCAACAACGAAGGAAATATCCAGTCTGGTTACTGTGAGGTAGATCAATTTCGCAACGAGACGACGATAGTATTCTGGTTTCTGGAGTAGGAGATCTGAGTCAAATGCCTGAGCACACAACTTGTGATTTGCATCCATTGGGATGTCAATCGACTTACAACCTGAATAACCAACATGATAAAGAAGGTCGAGGCAATACTTCCGCTGAGAGAGGACGAGACCATCCGGCCGTCTGGCAACCTCAAGACCCAAGAAGTACCGAAGGGGCCCCAGATCTTTTGTTTGAAAAACTATGCTCAGGTGTAGTTTGACCTCCTGTATTCTTTTCGAGTCGTCTCCATTAATTATGATATCATCAATGTATACTAACAGAAGAACCGTTCCCGTTGTTCGGTGACGAGTGAACAATGAGAAGTCTGTCGAGCTCCAAGTAAAACCAACCTCCCGAAGGGCCTTACTGAACTTGTCAAACCATGTCTGTGGGGATTGTTTGAGACCATACAGAGCTTTCCTAAAGCGACAGACCTGAGACTCCCCCCGTGGTCTCAAACCCGGGAGGTTGCTGCATATACATTGTTTCCTGGAAATCGTCATTCAGGAAGACATTCTTAACATACAGTTGGAGTAAAGGCAACCGACGATGGACAACCACGGAGATGAGGACTCGAACGGTGTTGAGTTTGGCCACAGGAGAAAAGGTTTCTTCATAGTCAAACCCCTGTTGTTGGGTGAAGCCACGAGCCACCAGGCGAGCTTTCAGTCGGTCAATTGTCTCATCAGCAGCATGTTTGATGAAAAAGACCCACTTACACTCAACCGGTTTCTGACCCGGAGGAAGGGGGGCGAGAGTCCATGTCTGATTGGCCCAGAGATCAGCCATTTCCTCCTCCATGGCGGCCCTCCAGCCAGGATGTTGGAGCGCCTCCTGCATAGAGGTAGGAACAGAAACCGAGGACAGTGAAGTAGCAAATGTCCGAAGGTGGGGAGAGAGGCGATGTAGAGAAACAAAGTTCGCCATCGGATGAACAGTAGAGGCGGGCACCGAATCGGCAGGGCACAGAGAAGCCGAGGTCGAGGCCGACTGCATAGGGGCAACGGAATGAGGAAGGCGGCGAGTGTAGACACGAATAACAGGCGGTTTGGACGGAGCAGGAGCTAGATCAGGAAGAACCTGTGGAAGAGGCGTAGTAACAGGGATGACAGGTCGTGGGAGGTATGGCGGTAGAGGGGTCAGTGGTAGAGGAGTGGGTAGAGGTGGAGAGAAGAAAGGTTGATCCTCATGGAAGGTAACATCAGCAGATACGGAGACCTTCCGGGTAGCCGGGGAATAACACACATAGCCTTTCTGAGTACGAGAATAGCCGACAAAAATTTGTTTAGTCGCCCGGGGATCCAACTTGTCTGTGGACGGACCCGGAAGATGGACGAAGCAGGTGCAGTCAAAGACCCTGGGTGTAATAGGGAAGGCCGGAGCGGAGGGAAAGAGGAGGCTGAACGGAGTGGCGTGGTGGAGAACCGAGGAAGGGAGACGGTTAATGAGGAAGCAAGCAGTGAAGACCACAAAGTTTCACTAAACTTTGGGAACATGCATGTGAAGCATGAGGGAGCGAGCAACGTCAAGCAGGTGTCAGTTCTTCCATTCGGCAATGTCATTTTGCTGAGGAGTGTAGGCACAGGATGTCTGATGAATAATACCGAATTTCGCGCACAGTTTGACAAATTCGTGGGTAGTGTATTCTCGAGCATTATCAGTGCGCAACGTTTTTATGGTAGTGGAGAATTGCGTACGAGTCTCTAGCACAAAGACCCGAAACACGCGAGTAAGCTCAGAGCAATCATGTAGTAAGTAAAGCCACGTCATGGGAGAGTAATCATCAATAAATGTGATAAAGTAGCGAAAACCGAAAATACTTGTAAGTTTGAAAGGACCCCAAACATCGGAGTGCACTAAATCAAAAGGAGCCGAGCTCCGCGTACAATGTGCGGGAAAAGAAGAACGCGGTTGCTTGCCGAAAATACAAGAATCACATTGAAAGGGAGGAAAAGATACATCAGGAAGTGCCTTCTGGAGGACTGGCAGAGGGGCATGCCCGAGACGGTGATGTCAATCGACGGATGAGACGAAGGAGATGAAGGAAAGGACGGTCGGAGAGGCATCGAGAAGGTAGAGCCCATTTTGCAGTTGACCCTTACCAATGGTAATCCGCGTCCGCCGATCCTGTATCAAAAAAGTAGAGGAGGTGAATGTGACAGAGCAATTCATATCGTTAGTAAGACGACCAACAAAAATTAAATTAAATGGGGAACCCGAAACATAAAGAGCCGAGCGAAGAGAGATGGAGGGGTTGAGGGAGATGTTAGCACAACCGGAGACCGGAACAATCGCCCCATTAGCCACAGTGATACGCTTCGGATGAGGAGCATCCAAGAACTTGGGCGGCCACAACGAGGTGATGTGATGAGTGGCACCTGAGTCCAAGATCCAGCGTGGACTGGAGGAAAAACAAGTCATACCTGCAGTGGATGTGGAGGCAACAGAAGCGGATGGAGGGCTGAGCAGTCCATGGAGTTGCTAGAGCTGGAGGCGAACGACCTCAAGGTCGGTGCCTGTGGCAAAAGAGCCGTTAGCTGCAACAGCCGCTGTCGGACGAGGAGGGTAGTCATGTTTCTTGTAGCAAACAGCCTCAGTATGGTCGTCTCGGCCATAATAGGAACACTTTGGGCGGCCCCGACCACCACGCCCCCTTCCGCGGGAGCCCAAACGTCCACCACGAGCAGAAGACGGTGGGGGAATGGGGGAAGGGTCTGCTGGAGAAGGGCCGGAGAGGAGGGTGCAGGAGTATCCGGGGGCGGTGTCACTTGAAGGAGCATAGAGCAAACATCAGATAAGGAAGGAGTAGCGGCTGAAGCCAGAACCTGAGCACGGATACTCTGAAGGTGTGTCGGGACACGAGCCATCATCATAGCAATGCAAACGGCCTCCTTTTGTGCTCGCTGAGCAGCAAGATCAGTGGTAGAAGGCTGATGCTGAATTCATGCCTCCGCAAGAGTCTTAGCACGAGCAACAAACGATGTCATGTCAGCAGCCCCGCCAGTATCGAGAGCCTGAAGATTGGTAATAATGTCATAGAGGTGTTGAGGTTGTCCTTGCCGGAGTATAAGGAGTGAAGCTCATCCCACATAGCGTTGGCCGCCTCATGATACATGACCATTTGGTAGGGCTCACCCTACAGGGAATTGAGGAGTCACGTCTGAACATGACCATCGTTGCGCAACCAGTCATCGGTAGGAGGAGAAAGTCGCTGAGTGAGATGATGAATAAGGTCTTTGGCCTGAAGAACTCGGCGAACCGAGTGCACCCATGGGATGAAATTCTTCTTTCCAGACAGGGAAATGGTGGTGATCCGCAGCTCATCGCGGATTTCAGGAGGAGTCGGGCGGTCTGCAGAGGGGTTAGACGCCTGGCCGGTGGAGTCAACGGAGGATCCCATGTAGCCCGGAGAGGTCGCAGTGAGCAGAAAAGGGGCGCGGCGGGAAGATGAGGGCTCCGCGGGAGAGAACTCTTACACGACAAGCCCGTGCGGTTTATAGACGAGGCCGCAGTGGGTAGTCAAGGCGACAAGAGCAACGACAAGAGCTGAGAGAGAAAGGGAGGCCGCGACCTTAGTGTGGATAGACAAACCGCACTGTCACAGTGAACACACTAGCGGCCAGAGAATGAGCGACAAGAGAGGTCGGCTCGAACAGAACACGGGATTAAGCGCAGCGGTTAGGGAGAGAGACCGCGCGAGGAGAACCGCGAGAAGGAGAACTCGAGCGGTAAGGAGATGCAGCGGGTAGGAGAAGCCACGAGAAGAGGCCGCGAGTAGGAGAACTCAAGCGGGTAGGAGAAGTCGCAAGAAGAAGCCGCAAGTAGGAGAACTCGAGCGGCAAGGAGAAGGCAGCGGGTAGAAGTAGAGCGGCAAGAGGAGGGCGGCCTTCGCACTACAAGAAGAAAAGACGCGCGACACAGAGACCGCGCGGCAAGAAGGAAGCCGCAGCGGTCAGAAAGAGATAGGTCGAACCGGGAGACGGTCCCACGGGTCAGGGGAGAAAAGAGGCTATAAAAGAGAGAGAGGGGGAGGGGTGGAACCACGGGAGAGAGAGAGGATGAGGGTAGACCGCAGGCAATCCGGCGAGAAGAGGAACCGCGGGTAGGAAAGGAGAGGCCGCAGAGCATTCTGCGGACAGGGGAGGAAGGCGGTCTGGGCGGTTAGAAAATGGGAGACCGCAGGGACCGGGAACCTCCCTCTGATACCATGTTGAGAGAGCACAAAACTTGTATGTATTGTTTGTGTGTGTAAATACAAAGAGAGAATACAAATATATAAGAGAGAGAAGGTGAGAAGTAATCCTATACAAGATGTGGGATTAAGAAGAGAAGGAAATATAATAAAGAAATGGGCCCAATAATGGTCCTTTTACATGGACTTTTCTAACAATTTAAAATTGATAAGTGCCTTAGGATTACTATGTTTATGAGATTATTACGGAGATTTTTGAGTTTGATCTTATAAAGTTTATGTTTGATTGATTATGTGTTTTATAAGGTTGCTGATAGTGAAGTTAAGGAATTTTAAGTTGGTCAAATGTTAAACCCATGAAAGATTAGTTATGTTTTTGCTTGTCTGGAGTATGTGATGATTCATGTTTTGCAAGGGTGATATGGTAGCTGGTGATTAGTATCTGTTTGTGTGCTGAATTGCAATGAGATGGATTTTGTGCTCTTGTTGCCTGTATGAATTCCTGCAGCTGTATCCATTGTCTCAAATTTTTTGAATGTTATTGGATGGTGTGGTCTGTTCTATATACAAATGGTAAGTTGGATAATGAATCAACCATGTTGATTGTGAGCGTGTGATCTAGCTCGTTGACGATTTTGGGATAGTAATCTTTCTAACAATAATAGGAAAAAGTTCATGCTGAGAATCAGATGGTGACACTGATTTTGTTGGTTTTGTTCCGGATCTTGTGTTTACCATTTTAAGATGGTTTCTGTGGTGTTCGGAAGTGTGGCTTAAAAAACAACAACACTCAATCCTTTATCCCACTATAGTGAGGTCGGCTATATGGATCCTTTGTCATCATTGTGCCCCATCTTCTGTCATAATCTCACTAATGCATAAGTACATCAGATCAGGTAAAGTCGAGCTTAATATCAAGTCATGACAATCTTTTAAGCATGGTGATCTGTTAATCCCGGTTGATTTATGGATTGGGAGGATGTTGAAATCTGATCATTTTTGTGGTTGTTATCATCTTGTTTGTTGTACTTCATGTGTTTTAGAAAAACACGTGTGATTTCTCTTGGCCCGATACTTCATGTGTTTTAACATTTTTTCGTGATGCTTTGATGAAAGCATGGCTATCCCAGCCATGCATGTTTCATGGTCTAAAGTTATTAGCTTTGGACTGTTGTACTGGTTGTCTATTCGGGGTCAATAATTCTATCAGGGACCTAATAGAATCCAGATGATTTGATTGAATTAACTATCCAAGTCCCCGATTCATGTCGGTTTGAGTATTTCAGTGTAGTGATTTTTCTACACTTTCTTATCCTTCATCCGAAAGTTTAGGAGAACCCCATGGTTGAGATATAATGAGCCTAGGGGGCTCATTTAGTGTCTTAATTATTTTAGGGGCTATTTTATCATTTTCTCTCTTCCTCCTCCCCTCCTTTTGGAGTGAAAATTTTCATAGGAAATCGAGGAAATGGTCGAAGGGGTTTGCTCGTGGGATCTTAGGAATGATCTTGTGAGCTCTTTGAAGTTCTTTGGACGAGATTTGAGATTTTTTGGTTGCAGGAGCAATAGATAGTGATTTGGAATCATGGTAACGACTTTTTCTCTCGAGCATTAATTATTATCTTCTGTTCATGGTCAAAATGTAGATTGCATGCTTGGATCAGCCTTTAAGTTGTATCCATAGTTTTTAAAGTTGGTTGAGGATGGCAGATCTCGTGTCTCATAAAGCATGTGTTTTTGCTTGATGATAAATTTTTGAGCGATGCAATTTGATTGGAAGTTGATTAGACTGTGAAGGGTCTGGATTGGTGATGATGTTTGCCACATTTCTTGTGCTCCATGTCTTTTCGGATGAATGGGATTGTAGAATGATCCATGATGTATTGACCCTCGTAAGTTTGATTAGGGATTGGGAGTATTTGAGACCTATGAAGATTAACATGGGGTGTCCTCTGAGGATTTGATGGTTTTCATGTTAGAACTTTAACGAAGATCATATCACTTTTATAAGTTTGTATTTGATAGGAATTGATGGTAAGATCCTTGAATACGATTGGATGAGTTTTAAGCAAGAGCTTCATAATTCGTGATAAGCCATTAAGTAAAATGGATTGCCGTGTTGCGATAAATTCTTCTAAATTGATATAAACTAATGATCTAAATCTAATATAATATTTATAGTAGTTCGCAGGATTATTAGATCTTTATCTCAATCAATGTTTACAAATTTGATGGTAATCTACCTTTAAACCATCACAAATTTCATAACTCCGCATATAAGTACATGGATCTATAACTATAATTATACTGCTTGTGATATTTCTAAATCAAAGAAAAAGAAATCCTTATCTCATTATTTCGCCTTTCGCAGACACGACACGACGACATGGTTCCTCACAAGAATTAGATCTACAATGAAATATGCATTATTCTCCTTTACCGATCCATGCTAAAAACCCTTGCACTAGTCAGCAATCACTGTTGAAATACTCAGCAACAAGGAAACAACCAGACACTAGATTGGCTGCTTTTTGGGATCAGATAGGAGGATTATCACGATCCGTCTAATAACAATTATCAGAGTGCGTTACTGGCGGGTCGTGATGTCACAGACATGGGCGAAAAAAATTTCACGTCTGCTAGGCGGGAGCTGAAATGGTAATATTAGATTTAAAATAATAAATTTGAGAAAAATATGTTTGTTATTATTTGCGGAAGCTTTGGAGTTAGTGAGTGAAAAACTAGATGCACATGTATTTTTAATAATCTCATGCCACACAGTGCTGAAACAAGATTTTTATGCATTAAACCAAAGATATGAACATGTCATTAATATTAAATTCCAGTACATTAATAATAGCCTAGCAGTTGTCCATGACACAAAAGAAAATTGTCGATAATAACTTGTACATGATATATAAATCCGACAATAAGGGAAATAAAATGCATAGAACCTGACGAAACAATCAACAAAGTAAACCTCTGGAATCAGAAACTTGAAGCAACTCGAGCTCAAGTAGCAGGTGGCGCAGTTACGAACGCTAAGGAAAATTCCAAACAAGAAGAAAAAAGCGTTAAAACATTGAAATAATACGTAAGCAAAAAAAATAAATTACAAGCAGGGAAAATAAAAATATGTGTATCAATTTATCTTGTGTGGCTAAGGTAGTAGGACAGACAAGTAAGAGAGTCTAACAAAAATAATTTTAAGTATTAGCCTACTCCGGAGTATAACCTAGATTCGAACACGTAATGGTCCTAATGGACATAAACTGTAATCAGTGAATGATGTAAGTGCTTTAATTTGATACACATGATTCTAATGTTAGTGAATGATGTAAGTGCTTTAATTTGATACACATGATTCTAATGTTAGTTAAAATGCAAGGCTTATCAAAAGATTTGTACTTGTTGTGACCATTTATTGATTTCTATTATTAGTTAAGCGGAACCTCGAGTCAAAACATCATATCAATTCAACACTACCTTTCAATAATTGCTTATAACATTAATGCATTTAAAAATTCATGATCTAGTGATTCATAGCATATCAGGAAAATTTACTAATTTAACGGTTCAATTATTCAAGAGTATAATTCATAATAGGAAAATGAGTGCATGAGATTAAATTCAATGTGATGGGGAGCCATCAGATCGTGCACCAGGAGAGGTTCGCCACAAGGCGGGACCGACGTTCGTATATTCGCGCAGGAAGGCTTGATCGGATCGCCGATCCGACTCCGCGGATGTTTCCAGATTGTTGCCGTGAGTCAAAATCATATATTATTTTAGTATTTACACATTTATGTCCATGTATTTTGAGGGTCCCGCCTCCGACCAATCATAGTCGTTGATTGCGTGATGCCCTAGTTTGTTTCTCTTATAAATAAGAGAGTAGAGGCTGGTTTTGAGATCATTGCAGAATTTGGAGACTCTTCTTCCTGGATTCCATTGATCACCCCGCGGTGCCGACGCCGTGGAACCCTAGGTGACGACTCTCAGGTTCTCGTTCTTCCCCCAAAGGTACTCTCCATCCATAGCCACATTTTTCCCACTTCAAACCCTCCATTCAACCCTCGTAATCACCCTCATGGCCGGCTGAATCCTTGTGAACAACCACTGGAAGCAGCAACCTGGCGACCGGTTTTCTTCCTTGGCCGGCCCATCCCTCACTTGACTGCCACTGCCTGAGATCTCCCGAACCACCCCACCCGCCTACTCCTCTATATTAACCGACCACTCCTCTTTCCCTACACATTCGGCAGCCCTCCTTCTCCCAACAAGCCCCCCCCCCCTCCCCAAACCTCCCCTCACATCCCTACAGCCGGCCCCCACTTAACCCTAAATTATTCCCTTTGATTTTCCTCCCCTCTTTTGTAGATCCACTTCCCAAAGCCCCTAAAATTCTAGATCGGTCCAGATCTAGAGTTTTAGCACTCGATCCGTTATTTTCACCACCCATTCATCACCCACTCACCTGGATCCGATCCCAAATATCAGATCTATCCTACCCTGCCCGAATCTCCCTCCTAGTGGCCGGATCTATCCATTTCCGTCTCGATCTCCCCAGTTTCCGTCTAAGACAGCTACCGCCATCATCGTCGCACCTTCGGTTCCACGTTTGATTGTCGATCGACTCATCTGGTTTTGGAATCTTCAGTGACTTGGTCAACCCGCTACTTTGGTGAGCCTCTCGTTGTATTGGAACATTTGACTCTTCATTATTATTGGATTATTATTATGCTTTGCTTAGATACGAACTTGTAGAGTTTTGTAGCGATATACTTATAATTTTCAGGTGAGATTCATTCGCCGCGCGCTTAGCCTTGGCCCTCCGAGCGCTTAGCCTTGGCCCTCCGAGCGCTTAGCCTTGGCCCTCCGAGCGGAGTAAAACCATTAAATAATTGTTGAATTGAATGTTTGTGTATTTCCTTTAATTAATTGTGTGGGTTGAAATTGTTATTGCTCAAATTAATTTGTCGCAGTCGCCGACGGTTTGCATTGCATTTAACATTGGATTAGAAAGTCACATCCTCACCCCTTCCCTAGAGTCCTAGGTTTTTGTGCACCCTGTAGCCTACCTTACATCAATTGGTATCAGAGGCAGGTTAGGTCATTTGCATGCTCCGTAGTGGTAGGATATTTAGAGGAAGCATGTCAGATCCGTTAATCACCGACGACCGAGCGGCAAGCTCGAATTCGGGTGCCGCTTTTGCTGAGTTTCAACGTCTTATCCTAGATCGTTTTGACACCTTAGGTGCCCAGTTCAACGATATACGTCATGATCTTGCCGAGGTGAATCTTCGTTTGGACCACTTAGAGAATGTCAGGGATACTCTAACACAACGTGATGATTCACTTGAGGACAACCCTGATACTCCCCCACGTCTCGACCAACGCTTCAGAGTTGGTCAGCCTCCAGTAGACCGCCACCGTCGTGATATTCCTCACTGAGCCTCAGCTCTGCCGGCAAGGCAAAATCCGGATCCAGCGCGTGATAGACTTCCACATCATTGTGATGAGTATCGTATGCCACGTCAGCCTCAGTCTGACCCCAGAGATCGTGTACCCCCATACGGTCTCCGCGATCATCACCGTGATGAGTATTATCCCCCGGGTTGGAGAGAGCGTGATCCCCCACCCGCTCGATACGACTACGCCCATGATGATTATCCCGAGTATTATCCTGACCCACGGAGAGGTGGTCACCACTTTGACATCACTCGTCGTATTTGACTCGACGCCCCTTTGTTCGATGGTCTCTGGATCCGAAAGCCTTCAGCGATTGGCTCCTCGACATGGACCACTATTTCAAGTGGTATGATATGAATGATGAGCGTTGTGTTGTTTCGCAAAAATGAAGTTGGTCAGACAGGCTAAGGTATTCTGGATTAGCGTAGAGAGAGTTTTGGAGCGAGATGGTATTACCTCATCGCCAGGTGCGATGAGATGTAGCAAAGGCTGAGCGAGAAGTACCTCCCTGCGTCCTATCGAGACCAGTTATTTGAGCAGTTATAGAACTTACGGTAGGGGACACTTACTGTCGCTGAGTATATAGCTCGTTTCGACGAGCTAGTCGTCAGGAGTGACGTCTCGGAGGATCTATTACCACAGCCTCTCGTTTTAAGGCAAGCATACGTTCTGAAATTCGAAGAGAGTTGATTCCTCATTGCTTAGAGACCGTCGATCAGAATATTTCAGCTCGCTCTCGAGTACAAGCAGTACCTCCGGTCATCTAGTACAAGGCAGTTCCCCTCTCGGAACCGATTCCTCGACTTTTAAGAAACCCGCTCCGCCCCAGAACTACGGCTGCACCCTCACGTGTTCTCGCGGACACGAAAGGCAAGGTCGTCGCCACTGATGGCCAGTGATCTGGGGGTATTCTGTGTTATAGATGTTCAGGCAGAGGACACGTGGCTGCGCAGTGCCTTACGCGAACCCTGCTAGTTGAAAATGAGGAGCAGGGTTTAGAGGAAGATGAGGAGTTTACGGAAGAGATTAAGGCCAATGTCGAGGAAGGTTGAGAGAGTGACGCAGAAAGATCATTAGAGGTGGGAGTGATTAGGCGTCTCCTACACAACCCTCGTATATATGAGGATTGGCGACGCACCACCATCTTTTACACGTACTTCCCGAGTGCAGGCGGACCCTGCAAGTTGGTCATCAACAGTGGAAGTTGTGTGAATATCGTGGCCCAAAAGGGGCTTGATCGTATACGGGTGAAGGCAGAGCCTCACCCCCACCCTTATAGTGTGTAGATAAGACTGTGATTTAGGTTACCCAACGCTGTCTTGTGCCTATTAGCATCGCTTCCTTCCAGAACCGAGTCTGGTGTGATGTCATTCCCATGGATGTCTCCCATGTGCTGCTCGGCCGCCTCTGGCTTTTTGATCGCGACGTCACGTGTTTCGGTCGTTCGAATACGTGCGTCTTCTACGACAAGGGGCGGAAGATTACGTTGATGCCAACCCAACCCAGGGAGAGATCCAAGGGTGTGGTTGAGTCATCTGTTAATACGAGTGCCTCGAGGCCCCTGCATATTTTGAGGCGAGGTGAGTTCCTGCGAGACAGTATTGAGTCAGACATCATTTACGTTGTGGCTGCCACTCAGGCATCTGAGGACACCCCTGCTGATCACCCACTAGCGGTGTGTCCCCTTCTAGATGAGTTTGCGGATATTATGCCTGATGAGCTGTCTGATGAGCTGCCCCCTCCACGGGACATTCAGCATGCCATTGATCTAGTCCCGGGGGCTTCCCTCCCGATCCTGCCCCATTATCGTATGCACCCTGATGAGCACGCTGAGCTCAAGAGGCAAGTCGACGAGCTTCTTCGGAAGCATTTTATTCGTGAGAGTTTGAGTCCGTGTGCGGTTCTCACCCTTCTTACCCCTAAGAAGGACGGTAGTTGGCGTGTGTGCATCGACAGCCGCGTCATTAATAAAATCACGGTTAAGTATCATTTCCCCATCCCGCGACTCGATGACTTGCTGGATACTATGTCCGGTGGCCAGATCTTTTCCAAGATCGACCTTCGTAGCGGGTACCAGATCAGATACGAGTTCGCGAGGGAGACAAATGGAATACGACCTTTAAGACCAATGATGGTTTGTATGAGTGGCTGGTCATGCCATTTGGGCTATCTAATACCCCAAATACTTTTATGAGAGTTATGACGCAGGTGTTGCGGCCCTACATGGACAAGTTTCTAGTAGTGTATTTCGACGATATACTGATCTATAGCCAGACTCAGGCCGACCACCTTGATCATTTGAGGCTTCTCTTTAGCACCCTCCGCCGCGAGAAGTTATATGTGATATAAAGAAATGCTCCTTCCTCTCGAGTCGGTTCACTTTCCGAGCTTCATTGTGTCGTCTACTGGTCTTTTCGTTGACCCTGAGAAGGTCAAATCTATTCGCGACTGGGCTATACCTAGCGAATATTCACGAGGCTCGCAGGTTTTCACGGGTTTGCCACCTTCTACAGGAGGTTTTTCCAAGGGTTCAGTACGATTATGACCCTATTCACGAGCTGCCTCAAGAAAGGAGAATTTCAGTGGACCCCCGCAACCACTAAAGCGTTTAAGGAGATCAAAGAGAGATTGACGACGACCCCCGTTCTGAGACTTCTCGATTTTAGTCGTGCGTTCGAGGTCGCGTGTGACTCTTCTGGTGTAGGTATTGGTGGCGTTATTGAGCCGGGAGGGACATCCAGTTTCCTACTTTAGTGAGAAACTAAACGAAGCCAAGCAAAAATACTCGAACTATGATCGAGAATTTTATGTGATTGTCTAGTCTCTGCGCTACTCTGCGTTATTGGAGGCACGATCTCCTCCCCCGGGAGTTTGTGCTCTATTCAGACCACCAGGCGTTACGTTATTTGGATTCACAACGCAAGTTGGGACACCGGCATGCCAAGTAGGTCGAGTACCTACAGGACTTTCACTACGTTCTCAAACACCGAGCTGGTGTTGAGAACAAGCCGACCGACGCTCTGAGTCGACGTGTCTCCTTGCTCCAGACGATGACTGCCCGAGTGGACGGGATTGAGAGAGTGATCCTAGATTACCCAACATGCCTCGATTTTGGCGAGATCTATTCCGCCTTGTCCCGAGACCCCCCAGACCCTGTTGAGGGCTATCAGATCTTTGAGGGATATATTGGGCTCCCGCCTGTACATACCCCATACTTCCTATCGTGATTACCTGATTTGGGAATTGCATGCGGGTGGGGCCGCTGGGCACTTTGGGAGGGATAAGTCTATTGCCATTGTTGATGACCGCTTTTACTGGCCCGATCTCAAGAAGGACGCGACTCGCGTTGTCCGCCACTGTCGTATCTGTTAGACGGCAAAGGGCACAGAGCAAAACACGGGTCTATACACGCCTTTGCCAGTCCCACATCGCCCTTGAGAGGACATCCGACATGGACTTCGTGCTCGGGCTTCCCCGCACTCTATGTAGACACGATTCCATCTTCGTGGTGGTTGATTGGTTTTCGAAGATGGCGCATTTTATTGCATGCCGCAAGACGGCGGATGCTTCACACTTAACATCCATATTTATGAGGGACGTCTTTAGACAGCATGACCTACTTAAATCTATCGTGTCAGACCGCGATGTTAGATTCATGAGCTATTTTTGGAAGACCCTATGACACAAGACTGACATCATTCTTAGGTTCTCCTCGGCATTATCACCCACAGTCGGATGGGCAGACGGAGGTGGTCAACCATAGTTTAGGGAACTTGTTGCGATGCCTAGTAGGATGACATGTAGGTAGTTGGGATTTTGACCTTCCAGTCGCAGAGTTTGCCTACAACAGTTCAGCCAATTGTCTACTGGGTTGAGTCCATTTCATGTAGTGTCAGGTTATGATCCTAGAAAGCCTATAGACCTCATTCCTAGCTCTTTAGAGTCGCGCCCTAGCGAGTCTACTGAGTCTTTTGTACGACATTTGCATGAGTTGCATGAGTCGGTCCGCCGAAGGATAATAACGAGCAGTGACAATTATAAAACACATGCAGATAAGAGAAGGCGAGAACACATATTTCAAGTAGGCGAGAAGGTAATGGTGTGAGTCCACCCTGAGAGGCTCCCTTCGGGGCCTGCCAAAAAACTAAGCGCCAGGCGAATGAGCCCCTACTCTATTATAAGTCGTATTGGGTCAAACGCCTACCGGCTCGATATTCCAACAAGCATGGGAATTCATCCAGTATTTAATGTTGAAGATCTGACTTCATACTACGATCCTCACGAGTATGTGGATCCGAGCAGTGGAGACACCCAGCCGCCCCCACTGTCACAACCCGCATTTTCTCCGTAAATAAACGACATATCAGAGTAAGAGAAAACACGCGTCTTGATGTCACGCCGTGCAGGGGATAACTGCAGACGCTCAGGTAAGACCCCAACTATACATTTTTTGTATGAAACCCATAAGTTTAATATGAAGAAACTTGTAATTTAGGTTAAGTTTGGGTGGTCGTATCACTCGGCTCTGTGGATCAACTAGTTTACGAGTAAAAATATGAAGATACGCCGTGGAAAGTACTTTGTTTATATTTGATTAACATCATACATGAGCATAAACATTCAACTAGGATAACTCATGATATGCACGACTTTAAATTTAGTCTCAGTATAGAAATAGCTTTCACGTTCCTTAAAATATAATGACTTTAGTTTTGAAATATGCTATGAATGAAATAGGCAAATGACATTTTATATTTCTAAGAGTAACTAACATGCAATTCTAGCATAAAACCTTCCTAGAAAATAAGTAAGACCAATCATTCACAAAGAACAGATTTAGCAGCTATGAAGTACTTAACATTCTACAAGAAAACCACCAGTGGGCGTCAACAACCTGACACGAACCCACTAAAAGTATGTATGTCTGAACTAACACAAAATAACAACTACTACCTCATAATCTATGAGGTAAAGGCAACCGTAACCGCTGAAGAACACAAGTCACAACCAAACCCTAGACGCTCAACCGACTACTGCTTCAAACCTGAGACATTCCAAAGAAAAGAACACCTCAGCAAGAAAATATAAGTGATAAACAATAACATCAGTAGATAGTAATTACAGGGAAACAAGAAGGGTTACCAATCTCAACTATAAAAATGGCTGATAAACCTCAGCTAAAAAGTCAAGTTATAACAAGTAAAGCAGAGATTTCAATAGTAGAGTAAGAGAAATTGCACCAATTGTGAAGTGAAGTCATGCTTCGATAGGATCTGCAAGAGTAAGCATTCAACAAATGACTAAACAATAGGAATCAAAGAGACTAAACAGCTCTAAACACGTGAATCATTAGCGCTGACAAAAATCACGGTTCTGAGTCGGTGGCCACATTGTCCAACACGAACTAACAGAGCAAAAAACATCTCAAAAAGGCACTGTGGTGGTGGTCACATTATCCAACACAACTCAACAGTGCATAAGAAGAGACAAAAACCCACGAAGTGCAATGATTCACAAAACGACGTCATGTTGGTGGTCCTTTATCCACTGCCAACCTCGCTGTAAAACCCCCTCCAAAACTCCAATAAAATCTCAAACCTAACACTAAAATTCTCTTACGACAAGAGGAGAGAACAACCCAAAAATTTACCCTAAGACCATACTCGGCGAATTGACAAAACGGCGAAAATATCCTAAGTCCAGCTAAATTCGTCGAATATACCCGACGAAACCAAGGAATACTCGACGAATTAGACTTTGGCGATAAAAGGCTACACCCGACAATACTCGGCGAACATGATTCGATTCGGCGTATATACTCGACGAAAAGGACTTAGCGGCCTGATCACTCAACGCTTTCTAAGTCTCAGCCATACTCGACGAATTCGTCGAGAATACTCGATGAACTTGCCTTCACTCAACGCCATGACCAACGATACTCGACAAATTTGCCTTAAATTATAAACTGTACCCGACGAATTTCGACGGATACTCGACGAATTATACTCGTCGAATTCTGACTTAAAATGTACCCCATAATCAGCGAATTTCCCTTGGCTAATCTTACATATATTCGACGAAATATGGCCGAAAACTTATACTATGACTATGGATCCTACATGGCCGCACCCTACACTACCCCTGCATTCTAAGGAGAAAAGAAAGGAGAGAAAAGAATAGCAAGAAACATAGCAAAGGGGAGATTCACCACTTGCGTCAAAGCTCCGAAAATCCGACATTCCGAGCATTCCGCGACAAGGATCGGCCACAAGATCTCCTAGGCAACAATTGCTGAAACCTTACGGGGAAAAAGGAAGTCAAAATCGCATAACCTAACACCCCAAAATCCAAGAAATGGGAAATACTTACCACCCACACGTAGATCTCGGCGAGAGCTTTCCGAATCTACTCTCCAACTACGATTCCGTCCACCGAAACCCCCACGATCGGCGGCTGAAAGCTCGCGACAACGCCGCCCTTCCTCCTTTCGCGAAACGGTCTGTCGGCTCGGGTAGAAGATGATGAATAGGGTTCCGATTTGACGCAAAGGCATATATATATATATATATATATGTATATATATATATATATATAATATTATATTAATTATTAAATAAACTTCCAAACGACCCAAAACCCAAACCAACTCGAAATCTTACGAAATCTGCACTGTAGCTAAATATCAACGCTACGAATCCAACTGCGAAGTCGAAATCGAAATCCGACAAACCAAACTCAGATAAAAACTCCCGAAGTCTAAAACAACAAATATCCTAAAAAGGCTCCACCGAGTTCCAAAACAAACCCGGCTCGCGAGGGAAATTCCAGAACCCACAATAAAAATAGCCGACTAGAAACCCCAAATCAAAACCTCGGATACCTATGAGCAGAAAATCATGCTCCGACAACGGTACCCGACAATTACGCGTCAACGTAACGCCCTGACGTCATAAATACGTCATCAAAAGAGTTAAAATAAACATCGAAAAATCGGGGGCGTTACACCCACCCCCACTCTCGTTACCTTACCACTTTCATAGTCCACCTTCACCTGATAGCCACCACAGTACGCCCATTACTGAGACCTACCCACCTGGGAATTCGTCTACCTCGATTCCACCGTTGACACTGACGATTGCACCGAGATATACCACTCGAGAGATTAGCGATGAGAAAATCACAGAGATCAGATTCCACCAGTTCGTTCCCACCACAGACGTTACTTGGTACATTAGCAGGGCCGCCCTGCTGTAGATGACGTTTGGATACTACCCGCAGAGCTCGACCGACTTGCCCCTGGACTTCAACTTCAGTACGATCGTCTACATTCATCGGAGACGAAGGATTTTCAGTAGGGGGAGTTGATGAGGGAGTCATCAGATCGTGCACGAGGAGAGGTTTCCCGCAAGGCGGTACCCACGTTCGTATATTCCCGCAGGAAGGCATGATCGGATCGCCGATCCGACTCCGCGAATGTTTTCGGATTGTTGTCGCGAGTCAAAATCATATATTATTTTAGTATTTTCTCATTTATTTTCATGGAATTTGAGGGCCCGCCTTGGCCAATCATAGTCGTTGATTGCGGGATGTCCTAGTTTGTTTTTCTTATAAATAGGAGAGTAGGGGCTGGTTTTGAGATCATTACAGAATTTGAAGACTCTTCTTCACGGATTCCAGCGATCACCCCGCGGTGTCGACGCCGTGTAACCCTAGGTGACGACTCCTAGATGCTTGTTCTTCCCCCAAAGGTACTCCCCATCCATAGCCACCTTTTTCCCACTTCAAACCCTCCATTCAACCCCCAAAATCACCCTCACACCCGGCTGAATCCTTGTGAACAGCCGCTGGAAGCAGCGGCCAGGCCATCGGTTGTCCTCCTTGGCAGGCCCATACCTGACTGTCACCGCCTGAGATCTCCCGAACCACCCTCCGCCCTACCTACCTACTCCTCTACACTAACCGACCACTCCTCTTTTCCTACACATCCGACAACCCTCCTCCCAGCAAAAAAACCCTCCCAAACCGCCCCTCCTCACATCCCTACAGCCGGTCCCCACTTAACCCTAAATTATTCCCTTTGATTTCTCTCCCCTCTTCCGTGAATCCACTTCCCAAAGCCCCTAAAATTATAGATCAGTCAAGATCTAGAATTTTAGCGCCCGATCCGTTATTTTCACCACCCGTTCATCATCCCCTCACCCGGATCCGATCCCAAAATATCGGATCTATCCTACCCCGCCCAGATCTCCCTCCTAGTGGCCGAATCTATCCATTTCAGGTCTGATCTCCCCACTTTCCGCCGAGGACAACCACCGCCATCATCGTCGCACGTCTGGTTCCACGTTTGATCTCATCCGGTTCTGGAATCTTCAGTGACTCGGTCAGCCCACTACTTTGGTGAGCCTCTCGTTGTATTGAAACATTTGACTCTTCATTGGATTATTATTGTGCTTTGCTTAGATACGAACTTGTAAAACTTTGTAGCGATATACTTATAATTTGCAGGTGAGATTCATTCGCCTCACGCTTAGCCTTGGCCCTCCGAGCGGAGGGAAGCTATTAAATAATTGCTGAATTGAATGTTTGTTTATTTCCTTTAATTAACTGCGTGGGTTGAAATTGTTATTGCTCAAATTATTTTGTCGCCGTCGCCGACGGTTTGCATTGCATTTAGCGTTGGATTAGAGTCACGTCCTCACCCCTTTCCTAGAGTCCTAAGTTTTTGTACACCCCGTAGCCTACCCTACATCACAATGTTTGCAAGCGAGAAAGATTTCTCTACGTGCCTTAAGGTGAAGCCGAAAAATAATTGTGGCGGCTAAACGGCGCAAGCAAAGATAACAATATAATTCTGAACCTGTTCAGGGGCAAGCATGCATGATATTTGGCACATCGAGAGTCCTACGCTTGCACAAACATTTTCTTTATCGCGTATTAAAATCAAGAGCGAGTTAAGAAATTTACCTCCCTCAAGAATGAGGGGAGAGGAGGCTACAACGAGGAAATTGGAGATTTGGCGACGCTTAGGAGACAAAAATCCTAAATTGGAGAGTGCGTTGGAGAGATCCCACCACTGATCCTAAGAACGACGTCAAAAGTCAAAAATACAAGATGATCAGATGATTATAAGAGGGCAAACACGTGAATCTCAAGAAATACGAAGTTTAAAGCGCAAAAATTAGCAAAATAATTTCCATAAAATCTGAAAGAAGGGGAAAGGAGTTCTTACCCAACGAGACCAAATCCGGGCTCAAAAATCTGAGTAGAGGATGAATCAAGCAAACCATAGGTGTCCCCTTCGCAAAACTCGGCCCAAACAGACACGAAGAGGGCTGCCGGAGGAATAGGAAACAACTGTCGGCCTTGAGGGGTGGGGAGAAACTGCTACCGGCTTCCAGAAATGGGGAGGAGAAGGATACCAGCCCCTTGGAGGAGAGGGGATGCAGCCGGCTAAGGAGAGGAGCAATAGGAGCAGCAGTGCTGATGGAAGAGGAGGAAGGAAGAGGCTGCTAGGGCTTGGGGAGGAGGAGAAAACGCCGGCCACAGGGGGAGGAGGAGCCGGAGGGGGCGTCGGCGGGAGCATGAAGTCGCGACTGGAATAAGTGGTGCGCGGGAGACGGGTTTGTGGAAAACCCTAGGATGAAAACAAATTTTGATCGGGAGTGGGGGCTGGCCGGTTAGATAAAGAGAGGGAAAAAACAATTTCCTATTTACAAAATTGTCATTGGTATGTGTAATGTTTTTATTGACTTGATTTTTTTTAAATGGATTGTTATATTCTCCCCTACTTAGGAAGTTTTGTTTTGAAACTTTCGAGAATTTAATAAATGGGGTCTACTAAGGCGAAGACTCAAGTGTCATTCATTATAACAAAATTTAAAATTCAAAGTATAGAAAACTGATTATGAGTATAACAAATTGGAAAGAAGAATAAGTTCAGAGACTTAACAAGATTAAGAGAAGAGTTGCAAATACTTACCCACAACAATCTTGTGTTCCTGAAGGCCTTTGATCACCTCTACTTGATCATAAGCTCAGCCCGAGTTGCAAATACTTACTCACAACAAACTCTTTTGAGTCGACATCTCACCTAGAAATAACTAAGGATCTAGCTCCAAGGGAGAGGGTAGGAAGCTCACTGAGTGTCCATGCATGCTGCCCGATAGCCGTGTATGCGGCGTTTGCATGTTGCTCCCATCTCATGGTCGGATCTCGCCGATCCAAACCTCGTCAAACATTGCCGAAGGGAAATCGGCCTTGGACGTAGAGGAGCTCAGCCTTGGATCTTGAAGTGATCTGCTCTGTGGAGGTGGGGGTACTTGCCTTTAATAGAAACATCTCTGACCATGATAACATCTCCATCGAGATTCTAGAATGGGATATTAAGAACCATTCTTGCAAAATGGATGGATCCTCGGTAACATGCATCAGAATAGAAACAACACCCACTGAATGCCCCATAAATCAATTTGAGAGATATTTGCATTTGTCTGTCTGAGTAACAAGTGCCTATCTTTTAGCCATGGCTGGTTTTTAAAGCACTCGGGTAGGGTAGGTCGGCGAAAATTACCTTAGGCTGAGCTTATGATGGCGACCAAACCGTTCCTAGGAGTAGGGGAAACCTTCAGGAACACTTGATCACCCACATCAAATTCTAACGGACGACGGCGCTGATTGACATACTTTCTCTGTCTCTCGATGACACGACTGAGCTGGAGTCGAGTCTTCTGTGTGGCTTCTTCCATTTTCTGAAGTAAATCAGGCCCCAAACAACATTTTCACCCACTTCCAACCAATAGAGAGGGGTCCTACAGCGACGTCCATACATCGCTTTGAAGGGGGTCATCTTGAGGCTCTCTTGATAGCTATTGTTGTAAGCGAATTCAACCAAAGGTTGGTGCTCATCCCAAGCTCCCTTGTAATCCAGAATGTAACACTTAAGCACATATTCAAGAATCTGATTAACTTTTTCGGTCTGACCATCAGTTATTGGATGATAAGCGGTGCTCAGGTTGAGATCGGTGCCCAAAACTTGTTGAAAGCTCTTCTAAAAGTGCAATACAATTCTCGAGTCACGATCAGATACGATCCGCAAAGGAAACTCGTGAACAATCTCTGAAACATAGATCTGAGTCATCTTCTCGGTGGAATGACCTTCCTTATACGGGATGAAATGAGCCACTTTAATCATGCGATCTACTATGACCCAAATCGCATCATGCCCCTCGGAGTGCGGGGCAAACCCGTGATGAAGTCCATAGAGATGTCTTCCCACGTCCATTCTGGGATAGGTAGAGGCTGTAAAAGACCACCAGGACGCTGACGCCGAGTTTTCACCTTCTGACATGTCATACATTGAGAGACGAAACGAGAAATATAATTCTTCATACCCACCACACAATCTGCTTCAAGTCATGATACATCTTATTATTGTCTGGATGACCAGATGTGCGTAAAGCCGTCACTTAAAACTGTAAACCGAACCAGAATCGCAAAAAATCGGACCGAACCATTCGCGAATTATTCTGGTACCGGTTTGAATTTTAGAACCGTGAGCAATATTGGTTCGGGTGTGGTTCTTTCATTTTATTATCCGGAACTGGAACCGGAACCGGAACCGCAACATACAAGTCACAAGCGGTTTCTGGATTTTAGACCTGATCCGAACCGGACCGAAGCAGAATCAAACAGCGACCCATTTATTATTATTTTTAATTATATTTTATTGCACGATCGTGATCTTTAAATTTTGAATGGAGACCGGTTGGAACCGATTGGAACCGGACCGAACCACATAGAACCGGATTGAACCATTAGTGGCCGGTTTGGTTTTGGTTCTTTTTGAACTGTAACCGGAACCGTTGACATCGCGGTTTCAAAAATTATGCTGGAGCCGGAACTAGAACCGAAATCGGTCAAACCAAATATGGTTTTGGTTATAATTTGAAGAACCATTACCTTAGCAGTTCGGTTCACGGTTTTAGAAAAACGGAACCGAACCGGAACCGCGACAGCTCTAAATGTGCGGGACTCATGAGCTTCTCGACAAATACTATCAAGCAACTCAGGAACATCAGGAATACAAAGGCGACCTCGAAAACGTAGAACATCATCAAAAATAGAGAAATCCGGAAGAGTCTCAAGTTCAGTCTTTTGGCAGATGCGCTGGAGTACGGGATCAGATGCATGCAAATCCTTCACTTGTTCTACCCATGGCGTACCAGAGACTTCTTCTTGACCCTCAGGTGAGACGGATATGTCCATCCGCTCGAGATCATCAACCAAGGCTACAAGAGTAGCGGACTTAGGTGCATAAGCAGTAACAGAAGCATGTCGGCTCAACACATCTGCCAATGAATTGGCTTTACCGGGAACATACATGAGCTGCAAGTCATAATCTGCTATGAATTTCAGTCAACGTCGCTGACGAAGATTGAGATCGTTCTAAACGAAGATATACTTCAAACTCTGATGGTCGGTGTGAAGTGACACTTCACATCATCGAGATAATGTCGTCAAAGCCTCAACACAAACACTACCGCATCGAATTCCAAATTATAAGTGAGGTAATTGCGTTCTTGGACTTTCAATTGCCTCGATACATAAGCGATAACACGATCATCCTACATCAAGAGACATCCCAAACCAACTTCGGAAGCGTCAGTGTAAACTGAAAAATATGCCCCCTCTGAAGAAAGAGCTAGAACTGGCGCCGAACACAGACGTTGCTTCAATTACAAGAAGGTCTGCTCACATTGATCTGACCACTCGAATTTAGCATACTTTTGAGTTAGCTGCGTCAGAGGAGCAGCAAGAGAGGAGAAACCCTTAACAAAACATCGATAGTAGTCAACCAATTTAAGGAAACTGCAAATTTCATTAGGGGTAGAAGATCGCTTCCAGTACATAACTGCGGAAATCTTGGCAAGATCGACGAAAAGTTCATCTCCTGAAATGACATGCCCCAAGAAAGCGACACGATCCAGTCAAAACTCACATTTTGTCAGCTTGGCATAGAGTTGGTGCTGACGAAGAGTAGAGAGAGTAAGTCTAAGATGGGTTGCACGCTCCTCACGGGACTTGGAGAAGACTAGAATATCATCAATGAATACGATGATGAACATATCCAGATATTCGCGGAAGACGCGGTTCATCATATCTATAAAAGCAGGAGCATTAGTCAAACCAAATGACACTACTAGGAATTCAAAATGTTCATACCGAGTCTGGAAGGCAGTACTGAGAATGTCGTATTCCTTGATCTTCAGCTAATGGTAACCCGATCTGAGATCTACCTTGGAAAAGACAGTACTACCCTTGATCTGATCAAATAGATCATCCACGCGCGAAAGAGCATACTTATTCTTGATTGTAATTTTATTCAGATCCCGATAATCAATGCACAATCTCATGGAACCATCCTTTTTTACGAAGAAAACGAGGGCTCCCCAAGGTGAAGAACTAGGACGAATGTACCCACGCTCAAGCAATTCATCCAATTGCGATCTAAACTCCTCTAGTTCGCGTGGGGCTATACGATACAGAGCTTTAGATATGCGCAGCGTTCCAGGCTCTACAATAATAGAGAACTCCACCTCTCGATCATGTGGCATTCCAGGCAATTCGGCTGGAAAAATGCCAGGAAACTCAGAAACAATCATGATGGATTCAAGTTGAGGAAAGGAAGCATCCGAAAGCGAAACATATAAAAACAAATAGAACATCCTTGACTAAGCAGACGAGTGGCACACACATCAGAAATTACCTTCAGGTGGCTGCAGGTCTGAACATGAATGTTGTAGTCCTTCTCATCGATGCTGAGATTGACCCTCTTTGCCACACAGTCCATCTTCGTTCTATACACAATCAACCAATTCATGCCCAAGATTACATCAAACTCTGTCATTTCCAGAACTATGAGGTCAGCGGAGACTTGCAATTCGCCAAGCCAGATCGGACAATTGAGAATGCCCTTATTCAAAAGGTGCATATGAGCAGACACAAAAATCTCATAAGGGACCTCAAGAGGCGAAGTGAGCTAGCCATGAAGGTCCACAATATGACGAACAATGAAAGAGTGAGATGTACCAGAATCAAATAGAATTTGCATTCACTTGTTTTTGATCCTAAATCTCCATAGAAAAAGAAAATTATAGTCGCATATCAAGATTTTTTTTGATACTAAGGAAGATAAATTAAGATGTAGAAAATTAAAAAGAACCAATGCATACAAACCAGAGATGACGTCGGTAGATACGAGTGCCTCGACCTGAGATATGATGTTCGACATAGCTTTTCCCTTTTCCTGAGCTCCGGAAACAGATTGCAGAGGCTGGGCGGGAATCGGGTTTTCCTTCATGAGGCAGTCTTGGATGAGGTGTCCAACTTGTCCATATCTATAGCAGACATTCTGCTTATGGCGACTGTTCTTTAGCATGTGACTTGGCTTCTTGCAGTAAGCACAGACGATGGAGGCAGAGGCAAGCGTCAACTGAGTTTGTTGTGCAGGAACAACTATCTTCTGCTTCTTCAAGAGGGTGCGGAGGACTTGGGCGACATGGCCCAACTTGTGGCAGAAGCCACACAGCTCCTTAGACTTGGGGGTTTGCTCCTGAGATGGATCACCCTTGCGCTTGTGGTTAGATGCGGCGGCATTGCTTGTACCATGTTGGACCTTCTTAGCAGCGCGGTCCAACTCAATAGCTTCCACCTACAAGGCGGCTCCCACAGTCTCGGCGTAGGTGGTGGCGTCATGAGCTATCACATGCTGACGGAAATCAGGTCTGAGTCCCGTCACGAAATGACTGATCTTTTTGGATTCATCTGACGCGAACTCCATGAAAAGGAGGGATAGGCGGGAGAACTCTTTCTCATACTCGGTCACTGTCCTGCCGGGTTGCTGAAGGGACAAAAACTTCTCAGCTAACTTGCCCCACTTTACAGAAGAGAGGAACCTCTCCATAAGAGCATACTTGAATTGTCCCCAAGTCATAGTGGCAGAATTGGGGAGACTGCGGCGTTGAATCCACCGGGTGTAAGCATCCTCGGTCAACTAGTAGGCCGCAAGAAGAACCTTCTGAGCTTCCAAAACTCCAGCATACTCGAAATGCTTCTCCATCTGATAAAGACACTCAGAAATGACGAAATAGTCTCGATCATTACTGTAGGATGGCGGCTTTAGCATCTTCAACGCCGGTGTTTCTGTATCGCTATAGGAGCAGTCAGACTTGCAACGAGTGGGGTCACCAGGGTCACCAGGGTCATGGCAGGCGAGCCGGTTCCAGAACCATGTGCGGGAGGGGTGGCTCCAGGAGGGGCAGTGGTGATAGCAACTCCAGCTGTCCTTGTGCTACCGTGGAATGTGTAAGAGGAATAGATAGCCCTAGCGGTTACTGCAAGGAGGATCGGTGAGGTCAATGTGGTTTTATTTCTACGATCGTAGCCCTAAGCGTTTAACAAAAACACTCCCATGAGAGCGTGAAGTTGTTACTTCACTAGTGTGATCCTCGATTGGTCGAGAGAAATAGTCATATGCATGGCTGAGAGATAGGAAGTTCACATATTTAAGTATAAGTGATGGACCAAATTTCCATTAATTATAGAAATACCCTTATACACTAAACTCTTATTATTTCATGGTGAAATGCTCTCGTAAGCTTTAAAATTGAATCGGAATAAATATCATAATGTTTCGTACAAGATGACTTAATTACAATGCTCAATAACGCACTGATTTAAGTACGAGTATAAATACCTTTGATCAGATCACGTTCATGGAGAAATTAATTTGGATCAGACCCTGGAATTAAAAAGGACAAGACGAGTCAAAATTGAATTGTTACACACTCATGTCAATTTATGCAATCATGGGTCTTCATTCAAGATGTAAATCCCATCTTACAAGTTCACGTATGATTAAAAATCTTAAACTTCATGTGCCCAAGGCTGAGAGGTGATCCGTGGTTTACTTCGGTTAATATTTACACATCCATGCCATGTTTTTGAGCTTTTGTTGGGCACTATCACCTCGAAACTAACATCGGCAATGCAGCCAATGCTTTGTGCTTGTTGAATTAGTCTGCTCGATAAGGTAAGTCATATGTTAAATGGAGGGAACCCTGCTTCCATCTATGCAGTCTTACCCTAGGAATATTGAACTAAGGTCCTCGTTTTTAATTTGGAGTCAAGTCTCTACAAACTTTGAACTAACCATGGTTTTCTCACCCAAACCTACTAAACCATTATGCCTTAGAACTGTTCAACTCTTCAAGGTAAGTTGAAGCTTGTAAAACGGCATATGAGCCTATCTGATCTCTCTATTACTATTTTCATTATTTTTTTCTCAATTTATTTTATATGTTGTATTGTTTTTTTTTTTTTGGAAAGGTCCATTAGTACTTCAACTCATGTGATGAATGAAGTGACTAAGATGAATTTTACCTTAATTTTACCCAAGGAGAAGCCAACCCTCTTGCTTCTTCCCACTTCCTCACTTTTCACTATATATGTAACACACCCTTACCTAGTTTGATCACATCACATAAGCCCGTTCGACACTTGCGACATAAAGTAAATCAAACAACAATAATAAAATTGATATCATTGCAGGAAATAACCATAGTGCATAGCATAAATAAATGTCTGGAGTTAAGGTTAAAGAAATACCTCAAATTTTGATTCACAGAGCCGACTAGAAATGTAAAGTACAATGTGTCTGAATAATTGATAAACGTAAACAATGTCTGATACATTTAAGTCCATATATAAATGGTACAACAATGGAAAGGAAAGACAACTGAATGCTGAGAAATCCTTGGAAGCTTATCGTAAGCGAATCTCTCGATTTGAATTCCCTGAAAAGAAATGTTCGAAGCCGGCGTAAATCCAATTGATGAGTAGGAAAAGCTTTTCCTCCCAATAACACTAAAATGACATAATTAAAGTATGTATGAGCAGTTGTAAATATGTAACAATTGAATCTAGGAACCATGATTTATAACAGAGTAATTATGCATGCATTTGGATAAAATAATTGTAATAGCATAAATTGTCCTTCCTGTAATTGTTGTATTATGAAATCACATTTATGGTTTTAGTGATGCGGAGCATAGACGAGCACTTGCAATGGATGACGAGTTTTGGGCCCGTTCGGGTCAATTGACGACTTTCCATATATGGCATACCCTGATCGACGATCGGACTCTGCGGATGCGTCCGGATTCGCGCTGCGAATCAATTTCATATATTAGTTTATTATATTTGCATTTATTTTGATATATTTGGGTGGCCCCACCTACGGCCAATCATAGTCGTCGATGGTGGGATGCCCTAGCCTCCTCTTTATTATAAATAGATCATGTATGGGCTGAAAAGAGGCATTGCAGGTTTTGGAGAAAGAAAATCCTAGAACTCCGCGATCACCCCACGGTGTCGACTCCGTGGAACCCTAGGTGACGACTCCTAGGCGCTCAAACTCCTCCCCAAGGTATTACTCATTCATAGCCTTCTTCTTTCCCCTTCGCAGCCCCTACAAACCCCAAATTACAACCCACTATTGTTGTCCAAGGAAAAAACCGTCACTGTTCATGGTCACTGTTCACTAATGAAATTTACTGTTCATCCCCTATAGTTTCTTTTCCCCCCTTACCTGAAGCCGCCGGCCTCCTTAGCCGGCCCTGTCACCACCGCCCCCCTTCCCCATTTCCTCCAACCCGTGCCTCCCTCCACCGCCCCTCTCTCAGTCGCCGACCACCCATCCTCCCCTTACAGCGGGCCCCCATCCAGCCCTAACTACCCCACCACCAACCACTCTTCCCTTTGCGGATTCACCTCCAAACAACCCTAATTTCCAGATTAGTCAAGATCTGGAAATTTCAGCCCCTGATCTGCTATTTCCACCACCCGTCCACTCCCTCCCTTAGCCCGGATCCGCTACCAAAAATTGGATTCATCCCTCCCTCGCCCGGATCCGCCTCCACATAGCCAGATCTATCCATTTTTGGTTCGATTCCACCCTCCACCGCCGAGGACAACCACCTACACCGTTTTCCACGATGTCGGTTCCACTCTCGATCTCTGATCCACGTATCCGGCTTCGGAATCTTCATTGCCTTAGTCAGCCCACTATTTAGTGAGTATTGTTGTATTGGATTATTATTTTTCAGCATTTATTTATCGGATTGGATATCATATTTGTTTGGATATCTCGTATGATAGTAATTTGTTAGATAAATATTGTCATTTGCAGGGTTTATTCGCCACGCTCTCTCGCTTTGGCCCTCCACGCGGAGGAAAGCCTAAGTTTCTTTTGGCCTAATAAAATATTTTGTCTTGTCGTGGATTTATTTTGCATGAGATGTTTTATTTATTATCTAATTGTGATCTAACCGTCGGACTGTTGCATAGCATGTAGGGTTAGGTCGCCGATTTACCGCCGCCTATAGATCTGTGCTGCGTCATTTAGTTTCTTGAAATATATAGGTTTTTGTGTTCTAAATTCCTTTCTGGAGTTGAGGTAAATCGATTTCATGTGTCTCTTGTTAATTTATGTTCCATGACTTACTGATCACATTCCAATTATTGAGTCCCTGATGACAATCCCTTGAGCGGAACATGGACTCTCATCTAATTGTTAACAAGTGTGGAAATGTGGGTCGTTCAATCCATGTCTGAGGCTCATGTGGTCTGCTGGCCCTATGAGTATGATGGCATGCATCCGTCAATCATGAGGAATAACCTCTCATGTCCCCCTGAACTGATCATCAAGTGGTTGGTACAATCATTATATTATGTTGTCTGCACTATCCCACTAGTCTGAGGCTTATTACATGTTTAATCTTTTACTTTTAACCTGGTTGCATTCAACATCTTTTATCATTTTTGTTCTTACGTTAAGATGTTATTCTTCATGCACTGATCTGTATGTTGAATTATATTGATTTAATTGACATATAGTATGCAATGATAGGCTACGTTTAATACAATTTCATATGCATTATGTAATAATTTAATTGGTTGTTAACATGGGATAAAAAGGCTAAGAGTATTTCAATTTCACATGCATTTTTATGCAACGTAGGCAATTCATCTATATTAGGTTATATGTTTAGTCAAGAGGAATCAAATTTCTTACTCGGTGTTGTAGCATTCATAGACACGACGCTGCGTCATGATTCCCTTTAGGTTATTCAGAAATCCAAGCAACAAAGCTTGTCCTCGCTTCTAGGGTTTGTCAGAAACACAAAGGGGAAAGTGTATCTTAGGGTAAATGAACACAATTGATTTGGAGAAGTAACAAAAATCATGACATACCTGTTGTTTTCTGCGGGAAGAAACTCTAAAAGGTTAATCAAAAAGAAGAGGGAGACTTAACAGTGGTCGTCCACCCTTAAGCTCCAAAATGATGGTTGAAAGGGTAGAGAAGTCGGATACTCACAAGGAACAACAGTTTGGCGCAGTCTGGAACCGAGACTTTCAAAAGGGGTGCTGATCTCAGACTGGGAAGGTCAATCAACTAATAGGAGGGTTCGACCGACTGACTAGGGCAAGGGAAAATATGCCTCTTCACTTCTTGTTGTCGTCGTCTCCAACGGAGAAGAGGCGTGCTACGATCGACAATGAAGTGGGGGTTCCACCGATCTACTAGAATGAGAAAAGAAACCATTGAAGTGATCGTCTGCAAGAGGAGCGAGAGAAGCAGCTTCAGTTTTGTGCGCTCGACAGGAGACGGGGTCGAGAGATAACCGGCGTTAAATGAAATTTCTGTAACCCTCATTTCCTAAAATCATGGGTTATACAACTGTACATAAATTATGGAAATGTCATTGCACATTTAAAACCTCATTATTTGAATAATGAGCACTCCCACAAAACCTTAACTTGCACCTAAGCAAATTTCATAGAATTCCTCGCTAAAAGACTTTATTTAAATTAGGAATTTTCCGTTACAATTAAACATGACGGGAATAAAATAACTCGATTTGTCACGGATGTCGATCACAATCATTCATGATCAGACCCCGAAATTAAAAACTAGGTGATGTGAAATTTCAGATGTTACAATATCTCTCTAAATCTCTTCGCACTCTTCAATTTCAGGTATCCAACTTAGGCAACCACATGAATCAAGGAGGAAAACTAAAGAGTCATTCCTTCAATTTGATCCTTCACGGTCCGTGATGCAGATCCATTTTTAGGCATGCATCACTTTATCTTGAGAACACTTTCAGCTCTTTTTTGGAGTTGTATGTTTTCTGGTGCTAATCTTTCCACATAAAAAAATTTAGTTTCTAGACCATGAAAAATATCATCAAAGCTCAAACTGTATGTTATGTTTGCATAAACTCATGATGAGGAGAATTACTATTAATCTATTATAAGGGGTAACAGTGAAGTTTTATATAAACTACTATACTTGATAAAACATAAATGTGATCTACTTTAATTGACATTTGCGGATTGGTTAACTCAAAATTATGGATCGGCAGCCCTACTATAGTTTTGCTTTCTATTGTGGTACTGGAATTATTCTTATGTCTATTAAACTGACATGAATTCATAAAGATCTGGTTTTGCTACTTTTTTCTGCATGGGCTCAAGGTATTTCCTCAAAAAAAAGAATTCTACTAAATTTGATACTACCAAGGCTTTGTGACAGTAAATTCTTTCTGGAATATTCTTATGAAACTGATTTAAATTGAAAATTTTTTTTAATGTGCCAATTTTGCACAATAATTATGTGTTATTTTTTCTCTTATGTCTTTCACTCATCTTTTGCAGGAGAACCTGGTAAACTAATTCGCGAACGCTATAGAACTGCTTCCCAAGTTGTCCAAAACCAAGTTAGATGCACTTTTGAATATCTATTTTGGTACATGTGGGGCTGATATTAGGAATTTTTTAAATATTTTTCTTGTCTTGACCTACTTCATAATTTGGAAAATGGAATATTGTAGGAAGTTATTTCATGGTTTTGACCTAGCTTTACATCAGCCTAACATCATCAATTAGTAACAGTACTGCTAAGAAATGTATGTCCTGATAGGATCTGTGTGGTCGTCGGCAAGGGCTTCACCCAAGGAGATGTATGTTTAAACCTTTATTTGTATTTATTCCTTTCTTTATTCATCTATTTGTTAGTTTAGTATCTGTATGGCTAAGGTTACATGCTTACAGAATAGTGGATGAAGATTGGAAGTTTAGGAAACTAAAAAGAAAGATATTATGACAACCTATGAAGCACGGATATTTCCCCGAAGACAGCGTACCCGTACCGAATACGTATCCGGTACCGGTATGTACCCGATACTCAACAGATACACCTATGTGGACACACTTGGACTTAACACATCATTCTGCCTATTGTGATAGGAGTCTGTTTTTCTAGAGTAAACAAAAGTTGGTTCTATGCTAGGAAGTGTTGGTACGTTCAATTAAATTGTGTATCTGTATCGAGTATGTTTCTGGTACTGGTACGTTTCTGTTGGGAAGTGGATCCACGGGTTGGGGAATAGGTGGGAGCAAATAGAGGGTAAGGAGGAGTAGATCTGGGCTGAAATGTCCCAAATTTGGGTGGTGGAGGGGCGGTGGCAGCAAGGGTGGAGGGTGGTGGCGGCTAAGGAGGGTGGTGGTACCCGGATCTGGGGGGAAACAGGAAAGTAAGCCTGTTTTGGAGGTGGTTGGTTGGTTGTATCTGGGAAAACAACAAGGCCAACGGCTTGTTGGAGGGGAAAGGGCGGTCGGGGCTCTGGGAGGAGGAGGTAGCGGTTGTGCGGGGCTATGGTTGGGGCGGCTGGATGGGATCCAGATGGTGGCCGACTGCTAGTAGGAGGTTGGACAACAGGCTGAAGGGTTGGTGGTTGTTTGACAACAAAAAAAGGAAAGGAGGGTGGGGGAGGAGGAAAATAGCAAGATACAAAACCTTACCCAAGGAGTCGTCACCAAGGGGTTCCACGGAGTCGGCACCGCGGCGAGATCACCGGAAATGAGGAAGAGAAGTGATGCGGGACAGGAGTCCACCTGCCCGCCACCTTGGCATCACCACCAAGGGCCCACCTGGAGTCAGCACCAGGCGGCTTTATCAGGCCCGCGGGCCGTACACCCCAACCAGCTCTCCGTCATGGAATCATCACCATACGGCAGGTTGTTGAGGCCGGGGCTCGATCCCCAGACCTCCTAGATAAGAGGCCCTCAAGCAACCTCTCATCACCAACTGATCCGCGGATCAGTTGGTGATGAGAGGTTGCTTGAGGGCCTCTTATCTAGGAGGTCTGGGGATCGAGCCCCGGCCTCAACAACCTGCCGTATGGTGATGATTCCATGACGGAGAGCTGGTTGGGGTGTACGGCCCGCGGGCCTGATAAAGCCGTCTGGTGCTGACTCCAGGTGGGCCCCTTGGTGGTGATGCCAAGGTGGCGGGCAGGTGGACTCCTGTCCCGCATCAAGAAGTCTCCAAATTTCAGCAATGAGAATGACGGAAGGCCTAAACCTCCTATTTATAAGAAATAAAAATTAGGGCACCCAGAATCAACGGCTATGATTGGTCGTTGGTCTCAAGACCAAAACTACATGAAATAAAATCCGAAAAGTACAAAGCTATTTATGAAATTGATTCGCAACGCGAATCCGGACGCATCCACGGAGTCAGATCATTCATCCGGACACGCCATATATGGTAAGTCTTCAAATCAGCCCCTAATGGGCCCAAAGCTCGTCCTCATCTCTGCTCCGCATCATTCTCCCCGGCTTGAAAGAATTCATCTCCCGATGAATAGGGATCAAAATTCTTTCGCTGTATGTCAGGTAAAACTCGAAGAGGTCCACCGAAGGTCGATGGAAGAGTGTCATCATCAATCAACTCCTCCAGACTGAAAAGCTTCCATCTCCAATGAATGGAGACGGTCGTACTGAAGTCGAAGTCCAGGGCGAGTCGATCTAGCTCCGTTGGTAGCATCCAGGTGTCGTCAATGAAGGTTCGTCCACGCCAGCAATCCAGGTAGCGACACACAAGACCGTCTGTAGATGGGACGGACTTATGGGTAAAAATCTCAGTGATAATCTCATCTCTCAACACAGTAACAGAAGGATCCAGTGAGATCTGAGGTGCCAATGGTGGAACCTTTGGGGACTGGATCCCGGGTAAGTGGGGGTCAGAAATGGGCTGAGCACCGGGTAATGAATGTGGTGGCAAGGGCTCGGGGGTGGACTGAGTGGTGGGTGATAAAACGGTGGTAAAGACTCGGGAGGGACGCCAAGATGCGGGCCTGAATACTTGTGAGGTCCAAAGTATGGCATCAGGTCTTCGACATTGAACATAGTATGGGTACCCATGCTCGCGGGGAAGCTCATAAGCATCTGTCCCGATGCGTCTCAGGACTGAGTAGGGACTCAATACGTCCAGGTATGGCGGACTTATGCTCAGTGATAATCTCATCGTAACAGAAGGATGTGAGATCTGAGGTGCCAATGGTGGAGGGGACTGGATGGGTAAGTGGGGGTCCTGAGCATAATGAATGCGGGCTCGGGGGTGGACTGAGTGGATGGTCTCGGGAGGTGCAATACTTGTGAGGTGCACATCAGGTCTTCGACATTGAACATAGTATGGGTACCCATGCTCGCGGGGATGTCCAGCTCATAAGCATCTGTCCCGATGCGTCTCAGGACTGAGTAGGGACTCATTCGCATAACGCTCAAGCTTTTAGCAAGCCTCGCACAGAGTCTCACAACGCAGATTTTTACCATCATCTGCTCGCATTAATGAAGTACTTGCACTTGCCAATGAACATTCGCATGTGATTTACAAGATTTATTACCAATATGGATTATTCGTCGGACCGACTCATGACACACATGCAAACGATGAACAAACAACACAACAGACTCATGGAATTGATGATGAAACGACTCAACAGACTCATGAAACTGATGCAAATGAAACATGACAGACACTACATGCTTCTTATCAGAAAATCTAGTGATGATCGGGGTATCCCTAAAATGTGGTGACCGATCCGGTGGCTTTCTCGGTGGAGTATAGAAAAACTCATCCCGTGTGTGACGAGTGTTCAGAGGATCGCGCGAGACACCTATACTCAAATTCGAGCTCGTGAAGATCCAAGTATCTCTCAGGGAACGCGACACATCAGAGGGCTCACCAGGAGGTGTATGAAAAGTCATCGCGAGTGCGACGACCGCCTAAGTGAAAATTGTGTACACCGACTAGAAGATGTGGTTCTCGAGTGTGGTGCGTGTCCCCGAAGAGAGAGCTCGTCTGGTGGGTTAGCAGGGGGTGCGTCCCAAAACTCATCAAGGGTGCGATGTGTCAGTAAGTGGTGCCCTAAATATTGGATGCTCCACACAATATTCATCCTCTGGGGCGCGGTCATGGACGATAATGGAAGAGACGTCCATAAATCGATACTCATACATGCGGGGCTCGCCCGAATCTCATCCTCACCAAGATGTGGCGGCTCATTAGGAGGCTCATCAGGAGGCTCAACAGGGGGGTCGTCATAGTACTCATCACTTGGGTAATGGTCCTTTAGATGAGTACCATCGTGAGGGGAAGTGCCCCCGTGAATGGATGGCATAGCCACTACAAGATCAACATTAGGCTCTGGTCTCTCGGTCGTGATGTGACTAAGGGTAATGACAATGGGAGAGCAGCACAGACCTACACTCAAGAAAGGATTCGTGGGTGCGGTGCTAACTAACCCGATGTATGGCAGAGGAGGAGGGGTGGGTGAGGGACACAACACACAGACTCAGTAAGTCGCTCAGGCTCGCTCTCAGTCGGGGTCATAAGAGACAGGTCAGAAATAAGAGATATGTCACTCGCTAGGCTAAGCACCTCACTGGGGTGAGAGTAATCCGCATGATGTATTACTTCTGTTGTGTCTTACATGACGGTGGTAGGCGTCGTGGTGACCCAATATGGGAGGGACTCGTACTGCGAAGGTCAAGGTTAAAATCCCATCGAACAGCTCTTACGGATCTCACTGAATGTTTATAACGAAGGGCGAGCTGATATGTCTGTTTGAGGGACTCCGAGCTATGATAAACTACCTTAGTACGATTGTCAGATCGAAGCCTAGACCGAAATCTAGTAGTGGTCATGGTTGGGTCCTCTCGGATATCGCTCCTCACAACTAACTCATCAAAGCGATCCTTGTACTCAACGACGGACATGGATCCTTACTGAAGGGAAAATAATTGGTCAAGCAAGCGACTCCGATACGACGAAGGCCTATACCTCGGACACAAAGTACGCTTCATGTCCACCCAACTAGTGATGCGACGAAAACGGTCTCGTTCGCGGGTCCTCTCAACGCTAGACCAGTAAGCCCTCGTCTGATCTAAAAGTCTAAGTTGTGCAAACTTGATGTGACGCTCATCGAATAACTCAAAATGATCGAGATAATATTTTATATTCATGAGCCAATAACTAAAAGACTCGGGACTCGATGAACCGTCAAAGAAAGGGGCAGCAGTACGAAACTGACTCTCAAGATCTCTCTCGGAACGATTATCCTCATAATGATCATTGTTAAGGTAATCGGGTCGTGTCGAAAGATCCACACAATCAGCTCGCGTGCAAGGATATGAAAGACGACAAACATCATATTGATCGTCACTAGTGTAGCAGGGTCGTGTCAGTGGGTCAACACGATCTCTAAAAGTGGTGTGCTGCGATCGAGAATAATCGTCGTAGTAACGCGAGGATGTCTCTGAAGTGGCTCTATAGGAGCGTGTGTAAGTGGACTCGGAATAACGGTGATACATAGACATGACACAAAAAAACCTACAGACTCTACGACTGCGTATCAAAAAGTGCGCGCAACCTGGCTCTGATACCAATTGACGCAGGGCGAATCTATAGACGGCAGGAAATTTGCGACCTAACCCTACATGTTATGCAAAACCCGACGGATTAAATCATAATTGAATAATAAACTTTAACATCCCACGTAAATAAGTCAAAAGCAAGCCAAAATAATTTATTTGTGCAAAAGCAAGCTTATGCTTTCCTCCGCGTGGAGGGCCTAAGCAAGAGCACGCGGCGAATAAACATTTCCTACCGTTAGAAATTTTTCAAGGAGCAGATAGCATAATAAACATTAATTCCAAACAAGTATCAAATAACAATACCATAACAATGTTTTACAACTGAATACCAACACAAAAACACCACAAAAATATGAGGGTTGCTGCCAATGAAATAGATCTGAATATTGGAGGGCTCAATGAGGGATTTCGGTGGTTGGTGGACCGAATCGGATAAGGTGAGGGGCGGTTGGGGATTAGGAGGGTTGGATCGGGGTGGAGGATGGCTGGAACCGGGCTAAAATATCCAGAACCGGACATATTTGGCGATGATCGGGTGTTGGGAAGTGGATCCACGGGTTGGAGAATAGGTGGGCGCAAATAGAGGGTAGGGATGAGTAGATCTGGGCTGAAATGTCCCAAATTTGGGTGGTGGAGGGGCGGTGGCAGCAAGGGTGGAGGGTGGTGGCGGCTAAGGAGGGTGGTGGTACCCGGATCTGGGGGGAAACATGAAAGTAAGCATGTTTTGGAGGTGGTTGGCTAGCTGTGCCTGGGAAAACAGCAAGGCCAGCGGCTTGTTGGAGGGGAAAGGGCGGTCGGGGGCTCTGGGAGGAGGAGATAGCGGTTGTGCGGGGCTGTGGTTGGGGCGGCTGGATGGGATCCAGATGGTGGTCGGCTGCTTGTAGGAGGCTGGACAACAGGCTGAAGGGTTGGTGGCTGTTTGCAGGGGCTGTACAACAAAAAAAGGAAAGAAGGAGGGTGGGGGAGGAGGAAAATATCAAGATACAAAACCTTACCCAAGGAGTCGTCACCAAGGGGTAGCACGGAGTCAGCACCGCGGAGAGATCACCGAAAATGAGGAAGAGAAGTTTCCAAATTTCAGCAATGAGAATGACAGCAGCCCTAAACCTCTTATTTATAAGAAATAAAAATTAGGGCACCCGGAATCAACGGCTATGATTGGTCGTTGGTCTCAGGGCCAAAACTAGCATGAAATAAAATCCGAAAAGTACAAAGCTATTTATGAAATTGATTCGCAACGCGAATCCGGACACATCCACAGAGTCGGATCGTTGATCCGGGCACGCCATATATGGGAAGTCTCCAAATCAGCCCCGAAGGAGCCCAAAGCTCGTCTCGTCTCTGCTCCGCATCAGAAAGGAGACGGGTAGTACATGAAATTATTGTGAAGATAACTCTTGAGCTTTCATGGTATGAGAACCACAATTTTTTTGTCGTACCTCCGCTTTCTTTGATTATTCTCTTTCAGCACATCCATCATGATCTAGAAGAAGATGATGTTGTCTGCCCCTCCCCTTCATACTTGCCCATCACATTGTCAAGGACATCCTCCTTGCCAATTTCTGACAAATACAAGTCAAGAACTCAAACTTTTGTTCATCATATCATTGCTTACAAAGTACAAATGGACTCCAATTGATATGTTCAAAAAAGAGAATACAAATCATCATAAAGTATAAGAGGGAAGGCCATGGATGGCGTTGAAAAGGGGTAAGAATGGAGTGAGGAAGCTCAGGAAGATCAAGAGTCATCAATGAATGTAAACTTCAAGGGCTGAAAGTTTCCACAACAGTGGGTTTGGTGTGGAGGGTGAGGATTGAAGTTAATTTGGACAAATATGGAAATATCGAGGAGAGATAGTAGGTCGACCAACCCTTCTCCACACCCAATTCTCAGTGCAACTGATTACCCACTGTCCCATGACTTAATCCACAGCATCACGATCATGGAGAATGCAGTTACACAGTAGCATGTGTTTTGCTATGAGATTAGTGGTTGACACAACATGGCATAGTAAAATTCACAACATGGCACAGTAAAATTCACCAAATAAAGATTTGGAATTATGGAAGCTTAGTTGCTTTCTTCACAATTTAGGGATGGATTTATTCAAGGATACTTTTTTCTTTCACAACGTATAGCACTAAGCCAATTCACAGCAAAATTCTGAATGTCGAATTGCATTGTGTGGCACACAGTTATTTACTTCTTAATCAACTATACTTAAAAAAGTGCACCCCGGTGCACAAAGCATCCTTGCACAACGAGGGTCCGGGGAAGGGTCCCACTATATGGGTGAAATGTAGGCAAACCTTACCCTGCGTTTTTGCAAGAGGTTGCTTCAAAGAATCGAACCCGTGACCTAAAGGTCACAATGCAATACCTCAACCGGTGCACCAAGGCTCCCCTTCTTAATTAACTATACTTTATGCAATAATAATCCTAGTCTCAATTAGTTATCTTGTACCGTTGTTGATAGATAGTTGTGTTTGGAAAGTTCATTAGTGGTTGCTCCGGTGGAATGCATTGAATGAATCTTATTTTGGTTGGTCCAGGGAAAGATGAGTTGTTTGATGATCAATGACATTGATGCTGGTTTGGGTAGATTTGGTGAGTATCCTTGACAAAAAATTTCTACGTTACAATAAACATCACTTAGTGCAAGCATGTGTATTTAAGTTCCTTTTGCCTTTCTCTTCACTTTGAAGGGTATATAGGACAATATTCTCCATTATACGATTCTAAATTACAGAATTATCTATCAAACTTGTTTTATTCTATGAGATTCTTGCTGACATCCTTCCAAATCATTGTTGGAACTACTCAGACGACAGTCAAAATTTCTGACGTTGCAATAAACTTCACTTAGTGCAAGCATCTGCTTATCTTATGTAGGAAATACTCAGAGGACAGTCAACAACCAAATCGTTGGTGGAACTTTGATGTATTTGTCCGATAATCCCACAAGAGTGAGCACTGGGCAGAAGTGGAGGGAATCAGATGTTACCCATAGGGTTCCCATAATAGTAACTGGAAATGATTTTTCAACACTTTATGCTCCATTAGTTCGTGATGGAAGGATGGAAAAGTTCTATTTGTACGCACGGCTATTTTTATTAAGTTAGTCAACCTCATATTATTATTATTGTTATTTTGCATATACAATAGATGATTAGGAGTTGGCGTGCTTTTTATTAATTAGTTTCTTTCTTGCTTCTCCACACGGACTCTAAACTTCTTGAAGTCAGCATGCGTGGTCGCTGTTCTCTTTTCATTTTTTCTTTGGGATTTGCCTTATTTTGATTGCTTGTTCATCGGCATCCGAATTCGAAATCTTCTGAGTGCTCAGACAGTAAAAATTTATTTCGCAGTGCCAGCAAAATGAGTATTCCCTTTTTATAGTGCGCGTGTGTGTGATTCTTTTAATTTTCTTTTTAGGACTTGCATATTACAGATAAGGCCTTAGGTTATTTTATATATTTGTTAAACGTATGGAATTCCTACTTTTATAACAGCCTTAGGATTTATGGTAAATGAAAAGTGAATATTGAATTTAAGAAATGGCATTTACTTTTGGAAGGGTTGCCCCTTGGCATTGTAACTTGTAGTTCTCATGTATGCTTGCCATTTCATTATTTCTGGCTCCCGGTTGTCAATACTCTTAAGAGTAAGTTATATTGCTCTATAGTTATCTCTTATAATAACTCTCTCTGATAGAGTATTCTCTCTCTCTCTCTCTCTCTGTGTATTAGTCCCACATCTTGGATTGGGATTTCTCTGAGAATTTTAAAGATTAATGTATTAGCTTAAAATAAGAATGATTATTTAGAAAAGCCTTCAACAAAAGGTTCCCCTATATAAATGTATTCATACTTGTAATTATCAATTCAAGAAGGATATACAAGGTTTGGAGCTTTCTCTACATGGTATCAGAGCCAGCGATTCCGACCTCGCGGTTTCCCCTTTTCTAACCGCCCGGCTTTGCTTCTTAGCCTATCAGCTCTTCCTCTGCGACCTGATCCTCTACTCGCACCGGGTAGCGGCTTGTTTCTACCCGTCTCTTCTCTCAGCGGCTTCTCCCTTGTTAAGTCGTTGCCTCTCCTCTTCGTCTCTCTCTCCCGTAGATCCACCCCTCCTTCTCTTTTATAATCTCTCCTCTTCCCCGTGGGCCCCACTACTCTCTGCGGCTTCTCTTGCCGCTCGAGGTTTGTCTGCTTCTAGCCGCCCGGTATCTCTCTCCTCTAGCCGCTCGAGTTCCTACTCGCGGCCTCTCTCCCCTCGCCGCTCGAGTTCCTACTCGCGGCCTCTCTCCTCTAGCCGCTCGAATTCCTGCTCGCGGCCTCTCTCATCAAACCGCTGCGACCTCTCCTTCTTGCTGCGACCTGCATGTCGCCAGCTGTCCGTCTCAATCTGCTTGCCTCTGCGGCTTGCCCCTCTTAGTCCGCTTCTTTTCTGCTACCTCCTGTTACTCTCCTTCTCCCGTGGATCCACCCCCCTGCCTTTTATAGCCTTTCCTCCTCCATAATCCGTGGGGCCACCTTCTTTTCTGTCCGCTGCGGACTTCCTACTCGCCGCGGCCTGCCTTCTGGCCACCGCTTTGCTCTCCACTCCTGCATGTCCGCGAACTGCCTTGCGTGCAACCTTCCCCCGCTCGCCGACTTATGTCTCTCCGCGTGTCTCTATACTCGCGGTTTGCTTCTTCAGTTCGCTGTTGTGATCCGCCTGACCGTGCGGGCTGCTCCTTTCTCACCCGCATCTTGGTCGCAGTCGCTGCTCTGGTCGCTCCTGCTATCCTCTCTTGCGGATTGCTCTTCTCCGCCGGCCTCTCCCTCTCTTCTTGCGGACTGCTCCTGTCCGTTGCGGTCTGCTTCTTGTGCCTTGACCGCTTCTGTGTTCACCTAGACCGTGCGGACTGCTCCTTTCTCTCCGCATTTGGGTCGCGATCTGCCTAATTGTTGGTGTACCCGCGCGGACTGTTCCTTCTCACTGTCGCCATGTGTTTGCTTCTGCTACGATCTTCTCCTATCTGCTGCGACCTCTGGTTCTAGCCGTTGCGAACAATATTCTTCCTGCACTGGTCGTGGCCGGTTCTTGCCGCTGGGGCGTTATCACCGTGTCTGCTGCGGACTACTCCTTGCAACATGATCGACTGTCCTCCGGGCTCTGTGGTGTCTGTTTCCGATGATGGTACTTCCTGTCTTGCTCATAGCTCATCCTGGATTTTGGATTCTGGGGCCTCTCACCACATTACATCACGGACACCACCGCAAAATTTGCCCTCCGTGCATCCCCAGTTCATTACTGTTGCTAGTGGGGACACTCTTCCCGTCTCTGGTGCTGCAGATATTCGCATCACTTCCTCTATTACTCTTTGGTCTGCTATTCATGTTCCGGGCTCTCCGTTCAACCTTCTCTCTATTGGCCGACTCACTGCTGACCTCGATTGTGCTGTTATTTTTTCTTCTACCTCATGTGTTGTGCAGGATCGCAAGACGCAAACCGTCATTGAAAAAGGGCATCTATCAAATGGTCTCTATATCCTTAACCCGTCTCCTCCAACGGTGCTGACGTCTATCAGCTCCGTTGACTGGCACCGACGTCTGGGTCATGCTCCTCTTGGGATATCTTTTCTGGTGTACTACTGAGCGACCCTTGACTTTCTCGTGGTCGACTTAAAGGGACATTCGCGCCCTTGGTTGGACAATTTCCAAACTTACGTACACGGGTAAAGTTTCGTACCTAAATAACTGTTCATGACTTTACTAACGTGGTTATGGAAGCGGGCGTTATCATACGCGTTTCCACGATTATTTTCCTACTGCCACACTTTTCTATGCATGGTTATGATGCTTGTACGAAACCTACTCATGCGTATAAAATTATAATTACTTGATATGTCTAACTAAAAGAAATTAGAATTTCCTTACAGTGGTGGTGCGGCGCTCGTACACTCGGCGCGGCGACATTAGCTCTTCCGAAGGAAATTCTACTGTATGGAAAACTAAGAGTGCTGCCTCGAACCTACTAGAGTCCTGCAATTTAAGGCAAACCTATTTTCATAATTGTTCCCCTTTTAGGGTTTCCGTTGGAAAATCTCCAAAACATCTAGGGTTACAAAAATACATGTGCTAAACTTCGTATATTACCTTTACGTATAGCGATTGAGGCTCTCAATACGTTGCACACAAATTCCGTGGTGAACCACGAACACCAAAACCTAAAATAGGGCAATCAAAATGAAAACCTAGGTTAAACTAGTTTCCAAAACGAAAGATCTCCAAGCAGAAATCGAGAAAAGGAAGAGATCCACTCACCGGAACCAAAACAAAACTCAAACTCCTTCGGTTAGGGTTGAATCCGGCACTTCCACGGCCAAGGAAGGAAAAGGAATGTCCACCGACGCTCGTAGAGGAAGGAGGAGTGGTCGGAGAGGAGTTCCGGAGGATGATCGGCCGCGGAAAAGGGGCGCGGGAGACGTCGGCTTCGTCTGGCGTCGCTGCGTGCAGAAGACGGAGCGGAAAGGCACGACTCGGCTGCGGTTTTCTTCTCCTGTGAACTGGGATTTACGGGATAAGTATTCACGGGCTTTTATTTAACGGGCTATGCTGTTTTTTTGATAACCGTATGAAGAGAGGGTGGTAATTTGAGACCGGCTATTGGCACCCCAAAGTAAAAATTCTCATGCACTCCTATTCCACACATTAATTTGTCGCGTCTTCGTCACTAACGTAAAATGTGTTACACTATCATTATGACTAGCACATTTCTCAAATTAACGGACGCGAATTATACGTATAATATCATTGTACCTTAACGACGTGCTGTCACGATCAAAATCCGTCGCGACTCGACCCTACAATTTAAAATAAATGTCGCGTCAGATTATGGATGTTACAACAGACGCCTGGTTGGGAAACTGATCTACCTTACAGTTACTCGACCAGACATCTCCTTTGTCATTGGAGTCGTGAGTCGATTTATGCAAGCCCCAAGGACATCTCATCTTCAAGTTGTCGAGCGCATTCTTCGGTATCTCAAGAACGCTCCAGGACAAGGGCTTGTGTACAAGCCATCCACTTCTCTATCCCTTGTCGCTTAATCTGACGTTGACTATGCCGGGTCCATTGATGATAAGCGTTCCACAACAGGTTTTTGTACCTACTTCGGTGGACATCTCATAATCTGGCGTAGCAAGAAACAGAATGTGATTGCTCGCTCTTCTGCTGAAGCTGAGTACCGCGCTATGACTGTTGTTGTTTCCGAGTTGACTTGGCTTGAGAGCCTTCTGAGAGACTTGGGTGTTCGTCTCTCATCGCCAGCGACCCTATTTTGTGACAGTCAAGCGGCAATCCATATTGCCAAGAATCCTGTATTTCACAAACGCACAAAGCATATTGAAGTTGACTGTCACTTCATCCGAGAAAAGGTACAGGCAAAGAAGATAAATTTAGAGCATGTTCCTGTTGCAAGCCAAGTTGCTGACATCCTGACTAAAGCTCTCTCCCGGCCTCTATACTACTAGTTTTTATCCAAGCTTGGTGCCTACGACTTGTACGCTCCAGCTTGCGGGGGAGTGTTAGAAAAGCCCACTTTAAGGCCCATCTAGGGGCCCATTCTTCCCTCTTCTCTCTCTCTCTCTCTCTCTCTCTCTATGTGTATTAGTCCCACATCTTGGATTGGGATTTCTCTCTTCCTTCTTCCCCTATATAAATGTATTCATACTTGTAATTATCAATTCAAGAAGGATATACAAGGTTTGGAGCTTTCTCTACAGGCCTTAGTTTATTTTATATATTTGTTATACGTACGGAATTCCTACTTTTATAACTAGAACCTTAGGATATATGGTAAATGAAAATTGAATATTGAATTTAAGAAATGGCATTTGCTCATTTGGAAAGAAGGTTGCCCCTTGGCAGTTGTAAGTTCTTACGTATGCTTGACTACATTTCCCATTATTTCCATGGCTTCTCTGGTGTCAATAAATTCTTAAGAGTAAGTTGTATTGCTGCATATAGTTATCGGGTTGCAGTTATAATAACGTATTTACTAATATCTTCTGTTAGAGTATTCTTAGCCTTGCTGAGATAGTTTTCACATTGCTTTAAACTGAGAATTTTGTTTTAAGCTTTAATCTGATTTTATGATGTTAACTATCTCATTTACCTTTTACTTAATCAGGCAGCCTGATCATCTAGATGTAATTAATATTGTCCATCGCATGTATGCCAAAGATGGTATTTCCAAATCTGAGGTACAGTGCACCGTGGATGCATTTCCAAACCAAGGTACTTAATGTCATAAAAGTTTGCTAGTTCATGAGTTCTTTACATAGATGGAGAAAATGGCCACATTTTCCTCTTATTTTTCTAATCTGCTTAAAAGAATTTCTTCCAATTTATATATATATGCTAAGGATGGAAGGTATCATCAATAAAGAATACCTTAGGTAGAGAATGGGAATATGTTCTATGTATCACCATGAAAATAAGACAGCCTTTTTCAATATCTGTTGTCCTTATGTGTACTCAGGTCTGCTATGCTTTAGGCTGATTTTGGATGTTATTTGAAATGAGAGGAGATAGGTTGGGGACGTAGTTATGCAAAACTATATGTTGGCTGGAGACACGCTGTCCTAGGCGTGATATCTAAGTTGAACATGAAAGACATGAGAATTTTAAAGATGAATGTATTAGCAAGTATAAAATAAGAATGATTATTTAGAAAAGCAACGAGATTAAAATGTATTAAAGATAAGAGATTGAAATATAGATTTAGATATTTTGAACAACAAAAGGTAGAAAATTCACCAAATTGATGAATATATTTGTATCCTAGTGTTACGAAATGGTAGACCACAAGTAACTTGGACTAAAGTTGTTCAAATGATTTGCATGGATATTAGATACATCTCCAACATCACTCAACAGTCAATGCAAAGGACGTCGGTAGACCTCAGGTTCCCTATCTTTTTTGCTGGTCAAGGGATTATAATGTGTATAGTACCCCTTATAACTTTTTCCTGTTTTAATATCTATAGACCATGTAGTCCTTACAAGTATTGCATGAGGAAGAAAAAAACCATCTGATGTTGTTGGAAGAAGTCTGTTGATGACAATGAGAATGAATAATTGTGATTATAAATACGCTCATCTCACACACGTGAGCTTTATATCCCCATATGATATGCCACCTCCCTGGGAAGTATATAGCAACCTTGTATAAATTATCATTGTTAAATCTGCCAATCAAATGTATGTGGATAAGCACAAAACTGTAAACATATAGTTCCCTTAAAGCGCCAGTACTCGACTAGTTTGCTTTTAGTAATTGAATAACTTCCTAATTGGAGTATTGCCTTATAATGCGCACATTTTCATCATTTTGTTCAGAACTGTTGATAAGCTTCTTGTATTAGGCAGCTTTGGATTTCTATGGAGCACTTAGGTCTAGCACATACGATGAGGCGATTTCCAAGGTATCATTGACATATTTGATTTGACTTGGTTCTTCCCCTTAAAGCTCATTCAGATTAAGGATATGGCATGCCATTTTCCATTTGCTGAATTTTTTAAGAAGATAAGAACCGCATGTGATATTAGTATAATTTTATGCTTAATTGTTAGTGATCTAAAATTTCAGAACTTGTCTTAGCTAACAATATTCCTGTTTGGCGTTTATTTCTCTTTATTCGTTGTCCACTCATTGAAAAGTCTGTGGAAAATTATTCATAGAGGTTGAATGCGAACAATCATTAGACATTTATGCGCGCTTGCGAATGCTAGATCGGTTATCGCTAGATATTGCTCATGAAAATTTGAAAAGCGCTGCTTATTTTAATTTGATCTCAAATTTTATCTTTTAAAATTAATCCAAGGATTTTAGAATGCATCAATTTGGTATCAGAGGTAGGTTAACCACCCATAGACTTAGCTTCAATACTAAATCTAATGATCGTGGTTTGTTTCGTACTTCTCCATGATATTAGGTTGCCACTCATAAAGACGGTGAATACAGTGGTGGATTTGTGAGTAACTAATCTTTTTGCCCAATCAGATTGACAAAACGTATTTATATTCCCATGATCACTATAAACTAGACCAAGACCCGAACCTTTCTTTATATTATATATCTCATAAGTGGAAGCACAACATCCCGCTGAGCATTGGTTGGTGATGCCATGAATTGACAAACTTTAGTTACGATAAATAAAATATTAGGATGTGTCCTAGTATGAATTTCTCGACCAGCCTGCAGTATCTCTCTAGGCAAATTGAGTATCATGCTCTCAACATTGGTTCAAGTGGCAAATCAACAATGCACATCAATACATGCCAGCCTCTTTGAAGAGATTTAGAACATGCTTTCTCTGGCATAAGAAGATACCTTTCTTGCAAGCAGTAATTTCAATGGCAAGAAAGTATCTCAAGGGACCACGATCTTTTGTCTGAAAGTTTTGGTGTAGGAAGGTGATGGGGAGCACCCACCCGACCCGTTCGGGTCTGCTTACGATGACCACGAGTACAGTGACGATCAGGACCGCTCATTTCGAGCGGCTCGACAACCATTATATTTTTTGTCTCTTGTCGTGTTTAATTTCGAATTGTAATTTTTTGTTTTATTTGAGTCAGATTGTTCGGCCAATCATAATCGTTCATTAGTCTTTAGAAAACTATAAATAGAGGGTGATGGCTCTCATTTTAGGTATTGAAGAATGAATTATTGAAACCCATTCTTTGGTCATCTCGGTGCCGAAGCCGTTTCCGTGTGCGAATCCCAGACTTAATCTTCTCTCCCCACACCTTGGCCAGCCAAGCCATACAAACCTTTGGCCGACCATCCCATCACCCCCCTCCCCTTCAACCCACCACAAAATTGTCGGCCAGACCATCTCCAACCTCATTTTAGCAGGCCAACCTTCCTCCCACCCCTCCCTTGTTTTCCCCTTACAAAAATCCTCTGTCGCCACCTTACCAAGCCCACCACCACCACTGATTCCCACTAGAATTGTTGTCAGCACTCCCAAACGGCCGGCCAAGAGTATTGCTCCTCCAGGCCAAGTGGTCGGCCACCCCTTCCTCCCCTTGCCGTGGGGCCACCGCCATCCTTATTCCTCCACAGAAAACCCTCTTTTACCCTACATTTTCCACCTCCGGTGATCACCAAAGTACGTCTCCGACCAACCTCTGGTCGTCCTCCCACACCTCCCCTTCATTTTTCTTTCATTTGACATTTTTGGGCGATCGTCAGAAAAATATTTCCAACGATCACCACCACCGGCAACCATCTCCGGCCACCACCAGCCACCCCCGCCTCCTCCACCATTCATACCCACCATAACTACCCACAACTTCCTATTTTTCACCATTCATAACCACCATAACCACCAAAGTACGTCTCTGGTACCCTAGGAATAATGATTTCGAACTAATTGGGTATTCAGATGCATACTTTGCAGGTTGTAGAGAAGACAGGAAAAGCACCTCAGGCCCCTGTCAATTTCTAGGAAGAAGACTTGTATCTTGGAGCAGCATATATATATGACAACATTCACGTGACATATCACATGAGATAAATATCAAGAAAAATAAAACTTGAACTAAAAACCACGTATGAAGCGTATATTCAACTCTTCCTCTCAAGTTGAGAATATATATCGATCATTCCCAACTTGATTGTATTGTTCATGAAGTTGTCACTGCTCAACCCGTTGGTGAAGACGGTCAGCTAGTTGGTCATGTGAGTTCACGAGCAAAGTGCATATATTTCTCTTGTCTAGGTGTTCTTTGATGAAGTGTCTGTCAACTTCAACATGCTTCGTCCTGTCGTGTTGAACCGCATTGTGAGCAATACTGATGGCCGCTTTGTTATCACAATAGATAGTAGCTGGTCTGTTCACCTGGAGACTCGTATCTTGGAGAATTGTCTTCAACCACAACCCTTCACATACTCTCTGCGACATAGCCCTATATTCTGCTTCAGCACTTGAGCGAGCCACAACATTTTGTTTTTTGCTCTTCCATGAGACAAGGTTTCCGCTCATAAATAAGCAATACCATGTAGTAGACTTTCTATCGTCTTGACTACCGGCTCAATCAGCATCTGTAAACACTTCAATTTCCACAGGTTAGTTTATAGAGAACAGAATTCCACGTCCTGAAGACTTCTTGAGGTATCTCAACACCCGATACACTGCCTGTTGATGCTGAATTGTATGAGAGGCTATGAATCTACTTAGGGCACTAACGACGTATGTACTATCGGGGCGAGTATGAGATAGATACGAGCCTCCTAACTAGTCGTTCATACCTTGAACCATCCACTTTCTCTCCACTAGTATCAACATCAATCTTGTGATTAACCTCAATAGGTGTCCACAGGCATAGAGGTGGTAGATATGGAAGCGGTAATAGGTGAGCTAGGAGCCAAAGGAGGGGGAATATGAGGAGAAGCAACAATCGGGAGAGGAGAGTCAATGGTCCCGTCACTGTTACTACTCGTCTCCCCTGCCGAGGACCAAAGTAACACTCCCCCTCAGAAAAAGTAACATCAACAGTACAGTAATAGCGACGTGTAAGAGGATGATAACACATATACCCTTTGGTGGTAGGAGAGTAGCCAACGAAGACACATCGTAGGGAGAGAGCATCCAGCTTATCGCGATGCGGGGTATGAACATGAACAAAGGAAACTGAGCCAAAGATGCGAGGGGCGACGTGAGAGGTGTGGACAAGGTGGTTCTTGGCTAAACAGTAGAGGGGCGTATCATAGGAAATGGAGCGAGACGGAAGACGCTTAAATGAGATGAGCAACAGTCAGAATTGCATCACTCCAATAGGACTTGAGAAGGTGCATGACAAGTAACAAACACCGAGCAACCTCCAATAAGTGCTTATTTTTCGTTCTGCAACACCATTTTGAGTAGAGGTGTGGACACAAGTGGTTTGGTGAATAGTGTCATGTTTGGCGAGATAGGTACCGAACGCTCCCCGATCATCATATGCCACACCATTATCACTTCAAAGCACACGAATTGTGTCGTTGAACTGAGTCACAATCATTCGATGAAAGGACTGAAAACGAGTATGCACGTCACACTTTCTTTTTAATCAATACAACCAAGTAGTACGATAATGATAATCAATAAAGGTAACAAATCATTTATATCCAGATAAAGATAGCATCGGGGAGAGACCCCAAACATCAGAATGTATAACATCAAACAGAGTAGAACTAGGAGAAGAAACATGACTGATACTATGACGAACATGTTTTGAGTGCTCACATGTGTCACAAGTAAACGATTTAATTAAACAACTGAAAGGAGGAAAAGGTTTGGTAAGATATAAATGAGAAGGGTGTCCAAGGCGCAGATGCCCGCATCGGATGTCGTGTAAAGTTGGAGCCCTAGTGGTGGCAAGAGCACTGGAAGATAACTACTGGGTCAGTAAGTACAGTCCTCCAACACCACTGCCAAGCGTCCGCTTCGTATCCGGATCCTGAAATACACAAACATCAGGGTAAAAGGTTACATAGCAATTTAAAGAATTAGTTAAGTGGCTGATGGAGAGAAAATTGCGAGGAAACAAAGGAACATGTAAAATAGAGGAAAGTGATAGATCAGGAGAGCGTGTAACAATTCCTTTGCCAGCAATAGAAGAGAGAGAACAATTAGCAGCAATGACCTTATCACGACCATAGAGAGGAGTATAGGAGGTAAAACCTGAGGCGGAACGATCCGTCGCACTCGAATCTATGATCCACTCGGACGGGGAGGAAGACACAACATGAGCACTGGAGATACCTAAAGTAGCAAACGCAGTAGTGGAATCAGCCGATGCAGAGTCAGACTGGGACCGCAGCATACGACAAAAGACCTCTAACTCCATGGTAGAAAAGCCAGCAGAGTTGTCCTCATAAATCTCAATCGAATGAGCAGAATACTGAGTACGGGCGCCAGCTTGACGGTCACCTCCACGGTGACCACCTCTCCCACGAGCACCAGAACTCCGGCCAGCGGGAGCAAGATGAGGGTGTTGGCAAAAACAGACGTCCTTCGTATGACCTTTCTTCCCACAGCAACTGCATATAGGAGGAGGTCCTCGAGAAATCCCAGCAAAAGCAGTGTGGTCAGTAGAGGAACCAAGAGAGCGGCGACGATTCTCATCACTGAGGAGCATACTAAAGGCTTCTCGAAGAGAGGGAAGGGGCTCATGGTACAGGACATGCAGGCAAACCGCATCAAACTCCATGTTGAGCCCCATAAGAAAGACGTGAACCCGATAATGATCTTTGTCCTTCTGAAGAGCTTGCGTATCGGCAGTGCAAGCGGCAGTAAAAGTGTTGAAGTAATCTGGTTCCTGATACAGGCATTCAAACTCAGAGTAGTAGGCCGAGACGGTCATGGTTCCTTGCTTCAGCTCCAAGACACGCCGAATCAGCTCATAAATCTAAGTCGAACTGTCTGTCTGAGAGTAGGTGTCACGGGCCATTTTCCAAATTTCATAAGCCGAATCCAGAAGCATGTGGCTGTGGTACACCTGAGGGGACATAAAGTGAAGTAACCACGATACAACATCCCATTTTCTCCATAAGGGATCGGTACGTGGTGGCTCAACAGTGGTACCATCAATATGCTCGTAGAGCTGGTGACTTCGAATAGCATGTTGTGCTTCCCTGGACCATTCCAGATAATTTGTCATCCAAGGCAACGGTAGTTATCTTTAAAGAGCCAGATTGGTCGTGGCTCCGAGGAGGATCTGTAGGGGAGCCGTGGAGGACACTGGTCGGAGGAGACGAGGAGATTTCGAAGGAATCCTCCATCGATGATAGACCGAAGAACAAAAAATAGCAAGGCAAAAAACTCAAATCGAAAGAAACCACATCCTACAAGTGTCCCTAGATCGTGTCGCCGGAGAGGACTCCGGAGGATGTGACCACGATGTCTCTGACAGCCCCAATGGAGGACAAAACGGCCAGAGACAGAGCCGCCTGGAAAAACCAGGCGAAGAAAGGCTGTTGAAGGAGGAGGGCCGCTGGAGAAGAAAGAGGGGAAGCCGCCGAAGAGGAAGAGAGACGCCAGAGGAGCATTCTAGGCGACGGGATCCCTAGGCGAGGCGGCGTGGTAGTCGCGGTAGGCAGTAGGAGTGCGCAGGGCGGCGCGATAGTCGCGACCTGCGGGAGAAACCCGTGATCGGCGGGGAAGGCGCGACAACCTGCAGAACAGCGGAGGTGAAATCCGGATCGGGCGGGATCAGAGGTCGGCAGGATTCTCCCCTCTGATATCAAGTAGAAAGGAAGAAAACAATAATCTGTCGCCCTAAATTGGGCCTAGCATACATGTTTATATGACAACATTCACGTGACATATCACGTGAGATAAATAACGAGAAAAATAAAACTTGAACTAAAAACCGCGTATGAAGAGCGTATTCAACTATATATAAGACCAACCAGTAGCTCGTCCAACATCACATCAACAAAATGGCGTAAGAGGGATTGAACTGCGGGGGTGATGAGCTTTGATGTATGGTTTGCCGCCACAATTATCATGGCAAACAGTTTGGGAGTGCATTCAGATTTGATGAGGTACACTTTTATCCCTTAGCTGCATATTCTACTTTCGCTGTAAGTTTACTTTCAGTATTTTTCATCTATGTCTGTTATGTACTAGTTTTATTACCATTGCTTAGTTTACTGCTTATCGCGGGGTCCGGTCGGAGTGTTGTTTTGTTGTTAAACTAGGTCGGTATAGACACCATAAGAGTATTGTATTCATCACCTCCAATCTCCAGCATCATGGAGATTCAGATTTTGTAATTGTAAACATTTTAGTAAATTCAAGTTTTCATGTTTTGATCTAGAATCACATCTGACTATTGTTGTCTCTGAATTATCAATTGTACGTACACTGAAACAATCATCTGCTCACAAGAACTCGGTTTTTGTTGATATCTCTGGCGATAACCTTACCTTACCACGCTTGCTTCCAGAAGTGTCCTGCTGCAATATGTTTTAAAGCTCGCATTGCTCCTTGAAAACTTTATCCCCCCGCCCCCAAGGTTGGCCACAGATCCAACATTGTCCTCCATGTCCACCTCCTCGGCCACTACGTGAATCAAGGGCAATGGGCTCAGAAGTACCGAAAGAGATCTGCAGGGTGGATGCATATATTTCTATTATGACTGACCCTACCCTGGTCAAACAATGGTATGCAGTAGTTGGTAAAGCTGTGGACTCGCCAATATTTTGATCTTTGTAGTAGAGAAGTGTGGAGCAAGGTCATTCAGTTACCAAAGCAGGAGACGTTCCCTTTGTGCTTGGTAAGGAATTTATCATAGATCAAGAATTTCATTTGCAGGAAGTTTCCACTCCGCAAAGTTCTCATTAACAGGAAGATTGCCATGTTTCAGTTCAGCCATTTTAGGGAACGGTTAATCAAATCAAGTCAGATTATTTACTTTAGGGAACATCATATAAAGGGTATCCCATAGCTTCTTAGTAATATTACAATTCTAACACATTTTTTGAAAAGAGAGATCCATAGAATGGAGAAGTAAAGTGAAGATATCTAGTTTATGATCCGGAAGGCGAGTGAAATGAGCATACGACTTATGCTAACTGGACAGATAGCAGATTCAAGTGCAGGTGTCGATCATGAAGGACATCTGATAATAGATAGGCACTAGATTCAAGTGCAGGCGTTGATCGTGAAGGACAACTGACAACAGATCTTGAATCAGCTAGCACTAGGCACAATTGTCGTCAGTCATGGGGGAACCTGCCAAACAAGAGGTGAGAACAATCAGTGGAAGAACTATCTTGCATGCAAAGTAACCCGTCAAACTTGAAGAGTATTCGTCGCGATTGAAGAAACCAAGAAGGTATCATCAATCATCGACAATCACGAAGGAAGTAACCAGGAACCAGATTGTCAAAGCTTAAAGAGGTCTTATCGATGATAGAATAGCCACGATCATCATTGATCGAAATTGAGAGTTGGTTGTAGCACTATCATTTTTCTCATAGGCATAACCTAGCTCTCTGATACAATAGTACGACCTAATTTGAGGGAAAATAATACTCGCTCGTTACCTCATGTCCAATAAATATACGCACTACCATATATAGTATTATAAGTAAAATGAATAAATAAACGTCTTTCATCAAACTTATACTCATGTCCAATAAAATGTGTAACCAGGAACCAGATATCTTGGATCTTACATCAAGGAAGAGCACAATGAAATGTGATATGTGGTGTGAATTGCAGATTCCCATGAACCAAAAAACTCAATTTGTCACGTTAAGTCATTATGGAAGGCGAAACTAACAAAGCGCACCTAAGCTCTGATGTTATACGTCGTTACATTTTTTTAAATCAAAGGGAAACAAGAATTGGATTAGATACTCATATATAATTTAAAAGCAAGATTGATGGACAGATAAAACAAACATCTTTTAGGATCTCAAATGATTTTTAGCATTTTATTTCCGACATACTTTACTGGATAGATATTTATTACTGATACTGCTATTGTAAGGCTGATTCAGTTGTTTAGAGATAGAAAATCTATTTTAGATAATTATTTCATTTCCACTCTGGGTGAAAATGCATTCATCACTTCTAAAAGAGTTGAGAGTTGTGGAAATTTGAATTCAATGGTGAATTAAACAGATTCCATTACTTCAAAATATTTTATATTTTCAGGCAACAAAATGAGGTCGAAGCTGCTTCCCTATGTAGGGTTTAAATCATTTACACATTCCTTTTTGCAGCTTAGCATCAAACCTACGAATGAGAGAATATTCATTATAGCTACATGCTCCTTTCATGTTGAACGAACATTCTAAGCATTCTTTCTGAAAATGTTTCCGGAAAGGTTGGTAATTAGGTTCTTTCATTGGGAGGTGGATTTGAGTAGAAGTTGAAAATTGGGTTATAAAGTCTTTAAGTATATTTTGAGCTTTGTGCTTTGGTTTATACTGATTAATGATGATAATCTGTTGCATTTTTCCTATTGGCTTTGACTCTTACAGTGTGGCTTGCAAAAAGGGTGAAAAGCTTCCTGTATTTACTCCTCCTAAGGTACTATGCACATCAGTCACTTCAATCTATATTAAACTAACAGTGCACTGATTCTGATTCAACTATGATAAATGGGCTATATTTAGAGAAATTGATCAAAATTCTCCCTACTATTTAGGCGTATTGATTATAACATCTTTTTTCATCCAAAATGATTTCTAATCTTCTCCGAACGTGCAATTATGCCCTTCGTTAGTCCATTCATTGAATACCAACAAAAAGGTTCATGTGAGGCACATGCCATGGACTAAAGTGACATTTAATGACTCGAGAAACTTCCTATTTTCCCTAGGACTAAAAATATTGAGATTTGCAACTTTTGTGTCCATGATCTAAGCAGTCTTATGAAACAAAAGAAACATCCATTATGCCTAAAATAGAACGTTTAAGGTGCTAGAAACAGATATTTTCTTTGGTTGTTTTTGAACAATGAGCACGAATGATGTAGGGTAGGCTAAGGGGTGCACAAATCCAAGACTAATAGGGGTGGGGAGTGAGAACTTGACACGCTAACCCTATTCTATATGTAATGTTACCGTCGATGATGGCGACAAATCAGTACGAGCAATAATAATATTTAACCCATGCAGCAATATGTGAAAGGAGAAAAGCATTCAATTAGCAAAACATTAAATAGCGTTCCACCGCTTGGAGGGCCAAGCAAAACACGCGACGAATAGATCTCACCTGCAAATCACAAGCGATATAGGGCGTTTTCGCCCAAGCAATTCTATCCAAGCAAAGTATGAAATCCAAAACGATATTAATAAGCTGAAAGTGCAATCCCATACAATGAATACCTCACCAAGTAAGGGTGTTTTCAAAGGCAAAGGAGATCCCGTGAGACAATGCGCTTTGAGGGCGATCCGCGGCGGAACCGGAGTTGGTATGTTGTCGGGGATAATTGGATCTGAGGCGACAACAGCTGTGAGGTGAAAAGGGGCCAGTACTGGCAGATTTGGGGGTGGACTAGGTCGGCGGCCGCAAAGGGAGGGAAGAGGGGACTGGCTGGACTCGATAATAGGCGGCATGAGAAGACTAGATTTGTTGATATGAGGATGGTAGGGGGTAGATCTGGCGGGGAAGGCCTGGGTTGTGCCGGATCCGACGAGGAACGGGCTGGACAGCGGCAGATCTGACGGTGGAAGGGCTGGACAACGGTGGATTTGATGGGAGAGGGGCTAGCGGCAGCAGAAATGAGGGGGAAGGCAGCGGCGGTAGTGGGGATGGGAGGTGTAGGCGGTCGTGGCTGGGAAACAACGGCAGGGACTGGCGGAACAGGAAAACAACATCTGAATGTGTGGCGATAGCAGAATACGGCGATAGCCGATAGGAACTGAGGTAGATGATTTTGGAGGTGGAGGAAGGTGGCTAGGGTTAGGTAGTACCTTAGGAAGGAAGAAGAGCGCCTAGGAGTCGTCACTCAGGGTTCACAGAGTCGACATCGTGGGGTGATCACGGTAATCCGGGATTCTTTGTCTCCAAATTCTTCATTGCCCTAAACAGACCCCTTACTACTTTATTTATAATAAAGAGAAAACAAGAGCATCCCACCATTGACGGTTATGATTGACCGAAAGATGGGGTAATCTAATTACTTCAAAATAAAAGCAAAAAATGGCAATATAATATATGAAATCGAGTCGGAACGCGGGTTCGAGCGCATCCACAGAGTCAGATCAGCGATCTGATCAAGTCCTCCTGTGTGAGTACACGAACGTGGGTCCTGCCTTGCGGCGAGCCCCTCCTGGTGCATGCTCTGATGGATTCCCTTCAACTCCTCCTGACTGAAAAACCTTCATCTCCGATGAGTGGCGACGGTCGTATTTGAAATTGAAGTTCAGGGGAGATTTGATCAAGCTCTGTTGGTAGTATCCAGGTGTCATCGGCGCCTGGGCGGCCCTGCCAGTGCACTAAGTAACGACATAGAGGTTCGTCAGCAGTAGGAAGATACCGGTGGGATATGATCTTTGTAATGCTCTCAATGCTCAACTCATGAGTGTTGGATCCCGGTGTGATCAACGATGTCGTGGGCGAAGCCATAGAAAACGAGTCCCCATGTGGGTGGGTACAGAAATTGGTGAGTCGTGAGGGTGGACATCAGGAGTGAGTGAACTGTGTGGTGGCAAGACAATGAGAATGGAGGTGTGGGTGGATGAGGGTCCCCACTGCTTGGGTCCACATACTCGCGAGGCTCGTAGTATGACGTCAAATCTTTAACATTAAATATCGTGTGAATACCCATATTGTAGAGATATCAAGTCTGCAGGCATTCGTCTCGATGCGACTTATGACCTAGTAGTGGCCCATTCGCTTGGTGCTCAGCTTTTTGGCAGACCCCGGAGGGAGCCTCTCCGAGTAGATTCACACAATTATTCATTCTCCTTCCTGAAATACTTGCTCTCGTGTGTGCATATCTGCATAGGTTTTACAATTTTCATTGTTCGTAATGATCCGTCGGTGAACCGACGTATGCAACTCATGCAAATGACGTGCAAATGACTCAGCGGACTCGCTAGAACGTGACTTAATGGACTTAGAATAAGATCAAGATCGATAGGCTTCCTATGTTTGTATCCTGATATTATATGGAATGGACTCAACCCAGTGGACCTATTGGCGGAACTATTGTATGCATACTCTGCAATAGGGAGAACAAAGTCGCTATTAGCTACCTCAGTAGGTTTCTTAAGCTATGATTCACTATTAAGTTTGTCCATCGATCTGGGGATGATAGGCTGAAGAAAACCTGAGGGTGGTGTCAGTCTTATGTCACAGGGTCTTCCATAAATAGCTCATAAACCTCATATCTCAGTCTGACACGATAAACTTGGGTAGACCATGCAGCCTGAAAACATCCCTCATAAAGATAGATGCAGTGTGTGCCACATTCGCCCTCTTGCAACAACCTATAAAGTGAGCCATCTTCGAAAACCAATCTACCACCACAAAGATGAAATTGTTTTTTCGAAGAGTGCGGGGACGGCTGAGCATGAAGTCCATGCTGATGTCGTCTCATGGGCGGTGTGGGATAGGTAATGGTGTGTATAGACCCATGTTTTGTTTAGTGCCCTTGGTCTTCTGGCAAATATGGCAATGACAGACAATGCGGGCCACATACTTCTTCGGGCTAGGCCAATAGAAGCGATTCTCAACAATGGTTGAGGACTTATCCCTCCCAAAGTGTCTAGCGGCCTCGCCCGCGTATAACTCTCAAAGTGAGCCATCTTCGAAAACCGATCGACCACCACAAAGATGAAATTGTTTTTCCGAAGAGTGCGGGGACGGCTGAGCATGAAGTCCATGCTGATGTCGTCCCAAGGGCGGTGTGGGATAGGTAACGGTGTGTAAAGACCCATGTTTTGTTTAGTGCCCTTGGTCTTCTGGCAAATATGGAAATGGCAGACAACGTGGGCCACATACTTCTTCGGGCTAGGCCAATAGAAGCGATTCTCAACAATGGCTGAGGACTTATCCCTCCGAAAGTGTCTAGCGGCCTCGCCCGCGTATAACTCTCAAATCAAGTATTCACGGTAGGAGGTCTGGGGTATACACAGGCGAGAGCCCCAGTACAAATATCTCTCAAAGATCTAGAATCCCTTGACAGGGTCAGGAGGATCTCAGGACAAAGTGGTATAAATCTCGCCAAAATATGGGCATGTTGGATAGTTCGTGATCACTCTCTCAAGTCCACTCACTCGCATGTTCATCGTCTGTAATAAGGAGACACGTCGACTCAATACATCTGCGGGTTTGTTCTCAACACCAGCTTGGTATTCGAGAACATAATAAAATCCTGGAGATACTTGACCTACTTAGCATGCTGATATTCTAACTTGCATTGCGAATCTAGATATCGTAATGTCTGGTGGTTCGAGTAAAGCACAAAATCTCGGGGAAGGAGATAGTGTCTCCTGTAGCGCAGAGACTAGACGATAACATAAAATTCTCGATCATAATTTGAGTATTTTTGCTTTGCTTCGTTCAGTTTCTCACTAAAGTAATAAGCTGGGTGTCTCTCTTAGCTCAACACGCCCACAATGCCAACACTAGATGCATCACAGACAACCTCAAATGCGCGACTAAAATCAGGAAGTCTCAAAACAAGGGTTGTTGTCAATCTCTCCTTGATCTCCTCAAATGACCTAGTGGTCGCGACGGTCCACCGAAACTCGCCTTTCTGAAGGCAACTTGTGAATGGGGCTATGATCGTACTGAACACTTGGACAAACCTCCTATAGAATGTGGCAAATTCGTGGAAGCTGCGAGCCTCGTGGATGGACGCTGGCGCCAATCGCGAATGGATTTCAACTTTTCGGGATTAACAAGTACACCGGTGGATGACACGATAAATCCCAAAAATTGAACTGACTCGGAAAGAAAAGAACACTTTTTTAAGTTTACAAATAATTTCTCCCGACAGAGGGTGCCAAAGAGATGCCTCAAACGGTCGAGGTTGTCGGTCTGAGCCTGGCTATAGATCAGTATATCGTCAAAGTATACAACCAGAAACTTATCTATATAGGGTCGTAATGCTTGTGTCATGACTCATAAAAGTGCTCAGAGCATTCTACGGCCCAAATGACATGACTATCCACTCATACAAACTCTCATAAAAGTGGTCAGGGCATTCGACAACCCAAATGACATGACTAGTCACTCATACAGACCATCCTTAGTCTTTAAAGATGTCTTACACTCGTCTCCCTCGCGGACTCGAATCTGATGGTACCCATTACGAAGATCGATTTTGGAAAAGATCTAGGCACAAGACATAGTATCCAATAAGTCATTGAGCCTTGGAATGAGGAAACAATACTTGGCAGTAATTTTATTGATGGCTCGACTATCTATGCACATACGTCAACTACCGTGCTTCTTAGGGGTAAGAAGGGAAGGAACCGCACACGGACTCGGGCTCTCTCGAATAAATTCTTTTCGAAGAAGCTCATTAACCCGCCTTTTGAGATCAGCTTGCTTATCAGGATGCATGCGGTAGTGGGGCAAATTCGGGAGAAAAGCCCCCGGGATCAGATCAATGGAATGTTGAATGTCACGCGGGGGGGGGGGGGGGGGGCAACTCATCACGAGCTCATGTGGCATGATGTATGCAAACTCGTCCAAAAGGAGGCGCATAACAGGTGATGGTTAGGAGGGCACTCAGAGGTCATAGTGGCCGCTACAACATAAATAATGTCAGTCTCAATGTTGTCTCGCAAAAACGCATCTCGCCTCAAGATATATTCGGTCTCGAAGAACTCGTGCTCACTGAAGGCTCATCCAACCCTTGGAGTTCTCCCTAGGTTGGGTTGGCGATATCGTCATCTTTCGCCCCTTATAATAAAAGACACGTGGCATCGAGATCAAATAGCCAAGGTCGGCCTATGAAAACATGTGCGACGTCCATGGAAATGGCATCGCACCATAACCGATCCTCGAAGGAGGTGATGTTGATCGGTACGAGACACCGCTGGATAACCTGAATCGCCTTCTTATCTACCCAGATGACACGGTATGGGCTTGGGTGGGGCTCGGGTTTCACTTGCATGCTATCAAGACCCTTCTGGGCCACAATGTTCACACAGCTCCCACTGTCAATCGCTAGTTTGCAGGGACCGCATGCACTAAGAAATGTGTAGAAAATGGTATTGCAAGGTCAATTCTCATCTACACGTGGGGTGTGTGTGAGACGTCTAATTATTCTCATCTCTAAGGATCACTCAGCGTCACTCTCTCATCCCTCCTCAACGGTGACAGTAATATCCTTTGTAACCTCCTCTCTCTCAGCATCATGGTTGGGCTCCCCTCCTCAACAAATAGAGTCTGCATGGGACACTGGGCTATCACGTGGCCTCTGCTCGAACATCTATAGCATACGACACCCCCGGATCTGGGTTGCTCAATGATATGGGCTTTGCCTTTCGTGTCCAGAGGGGCACGGGGCGGCGCAGTAGGAGTGTCTGAGGGTGGGGCGGGCTTCCTAAATGATGAGTCGTCGGGCCTAGTGGGGCCCTACCTAGGTCCTGAGGAGCGTAAGTACTGCTCATACTCCAGGGAGAGCTGGTAAATCTGCTCCACACTCTCGAGGCAGTGGGGTATCAGCTCACTACGAATATTATACTGGAGTCCAGCCTTGAAACGAGATGCAGTAGCAATGAGCTTTTCCGCAATGTCACTCCTCACAACGAGATCATCAAAGTTAGTCATGTACTCAACAACGGTAAGTGTCCTCTAGTGCAGGTCGTATAGCTAGTACAATAGTTGCTATTTATAATAAGCGGGAAGATACTTATCCTTCAATCGTTGTTTCATAGCATCCCAACTAATTAGGTAATAGCCTTCCCTATCGGTCGCTCTCTCGACACTGGTCCAGAATACTCTGGCCTGCCCAAGCAAATTCATCTTGGCAAACTGAACGCACGGTCATCGCTCATCGTACCACTCAAAATATTGGTCCATATCGGGGAGCCAATCGCTAAAAGCCTTCGGGTCCGAGCGACCATCGAAGGTGGAAGCATCGATATGAATATGATGAGTGATGTCGTAAGCCTGGGCGTAATAATAACGAACAGGTTGGGGACCACGCTCTCTCCGATCCGAGAGGATAATACTCACCGCGGTGATGGTCGCAGCGACCGTGTGGGGGCACACGATCTTTGTGGTCATACTGAGGTTGACGGGCTGCACGATATATATCACAGTGGTGCGGGTGTTTATCATGAGTCGGATCTTGTCTACGCTCAAATTCATGACCGGGATTCCGCCTCACCGGCGGTGCTGGGGCTCGGAGAGGAGCATCACGGTGATGATGGTCCAAGGGAGGCTGACCATTTGTCGTATGCTGATCGGGGCGAGGAGGAACACCGAGGTCGTCCTCAAGAGAGTAATCATGTTGTGCAGGAGTGTCCCTCATATTCTCTAAGTGATCTAAACGAAGGTTCACCTCGTCAAGTTCATGACGCGCGTCGTCAAACTGGGTGCCTAAAGTGTCTAAACGATCGAGAACACAGCGTTGAAACTCAGAAAAAGCGGCGTCAGTGTTCGAGCTTGCCGCCCGGTCATCGGTGACTAGTGGATCTGACATGTTGAATCTAAAAGCCCTACCACTACGGAGCATGCAAGCAGTCTAACCTAGCACTGATACCAATTGATGTAGGGTAGGCTAAGGGGTGCACAAATCCAGTACTACTAGGAGTGGGGAGTTAGAACTTGACGCGCTAACCATATTCTATATGCAATGTTACCATCGATGACGGCGACAAATCAATACAAGCAATAATAATATTTAACTCACGCAACAATATGTGAAAGGGGAGAAACATTCAATTAGCGAAACTTAAATGACGTTCCTTCGCTCAGAGGGTCAGGCAAAACGCACGACGAATAGATCCCACCTACAAATCACAAACAATATAGGGCATGTTTCTGCAAGCAATTTGATCCGAGCAAGTATGAAATCCAAAACGATATTATAAAGTTGAAAAGTGCAATCTCATACAATGAACACTTCACTAAGGGTGATGTCCAAGGAAAAGGAGATCATGTGAGACGATGCGCTTTGAGGGCAATTCACAGCGAAACCGGAGGTCGTATGCTATAGGGGATGACCGGATCTGAGTCGGCAGCGGCTGTGAGGTGAAAAGGGGCCAGTACTGGTGGATTTGGGGATGGACTGGGTCGGCGACAGCAAGGGGGGGAGAGGGGACTGGCTGGACTCGATAGTAGGTGGCAGGGAAGACCAGATCTGGTGATATGCGGCTGGTAGGGGGTAGATCTGGCGAGGAAGTCCTGCGTGGCGCTGGATCCGGGGGGAACGGGCCAGACAACAGAGGATTTGACTGTAGAGGGGCTGGACAATTGTGGATCTGATGGGGGTGGGGATGGCGGCAGCAGAAATGAGGGGGGAAGGCGACGACGGTAGTGGGGAAGGGAGGTATAGGCGGCAGCTAGGAAGCAGCGACAAGGACTGGCGGAACTGGAAAACAGCGTCTGAATGTGTGGCGGCAACAGAATGCAGTGATACGGACTGCGGCAGATGATTTTGGAAATGGAGGAAGGTGGCTAGGGTTAGGTAGTACCTTATGAAGTAAAGCGCCTAAGAGTCGTCATCTAGGGTTCCACGGAGTTGGCGTCGTGGGGTGGACGCAGTAATCCAGGATTCTGTCTCCAAATTATGCAATGCCCTAAACAGCCCCCTTACCACTCTATTTATAATAAAGAGAAAACTAGGGTATCCCACTATCGACGGTTATGATTGGTCGAAGATGGGGCAACCCGATTACATCAAAATAAAAGCAAAAAATGACAATATAATATATAAAATCAAGTCGGAACACGGATCTGGACGTATCCGCGGAGTCGGATCAGCGATCCAATCAAGCCCTCCTGCTCGAGTTCATGAACGTGGGTCCCGCCTTGTGGCGAACCCCTCTTGGTGCATGCTCTGATGGATCCTCATCAATGAACTAACAAAATATGAAGTTATTCAACCAATGCTTCATGAATATTATTGAAATCTATGCTTCTACCGTAAACCAATTAGTTATAGGTAGATGAACTCATGCTTCATGAAGTTTTCTGAAGTTGGGACTATTTTTAACACGCCCTTTCATGTGCGGTGTTTTGCCTCTGTTGAATAGTCCATGATATTCAGTACTTCATTAAACTTAACACCCTCCATATGTTCAAATAGAGTTCTTACATCATACTACAACCTATGGGGACTAAGAAAATTAAAATAGAACATAAATGATAAAATCTAACACCTCCTTTAAGATGTAGCATATATATCTTTATTATATAAATCAATATACATATTTGGAGGCACACCACAATTTTATTTTCGGCCATTGGATTTCCAATGTATTGATTTTGAACTCTTGGATCCGATGGTCTCCAATATATTCGGCTTTCCCATCTCTCAACCCTGATAGAAAGAAGTTTAGGGTTTAGGAAGACGTCGCCCTTCCCGCAGGTCTTCTCCTCTAGGTCGCGACTTTGCCCGATCTTCCTCTTCGCTCCATCCGGATCTCCCGAATCCAGGCCAGCATTCATCTCCGCCGTTTCTCCTAGATCGTCGGTCCTCTCGTGCTAAACATTTGTCGGTCCCCCGCCAGAAGTTGTCAACGTCGCCGTCGCTAGAAGCCACTGCCGCCTCCGCCGCCGCCGCCAGAAGCCACCGCATCTCACCATGCCTTCATCCCGACGATCCTCCATCAGCAACCCTCATCCAGATCGGCGATCCTCGAAGCAGCGAGGCCACTTCTCATTCAATAGAGATCTCCCCCAAATCAACATCTACTCCTACTTGAGGCGCAAGTGAAGTGGTCAATGCCTTCATCCCGAAAAAGAAGCTCGGTGCCACTTCTCGGCATCACGGATCTCCCCCAAATCAACATCTACTCCCTCATGAGATTTCTTTGAGCCATGATGCGGAGAAGTCACTTATTTCATTTTGATCAAACCTTTGGATTTTCAATTTCAGATTTAAATTTCCGAGTACAAACATATTTCATTGCTGGGATCATTTTTTGGTGAACCAAAAATTCATTTCAATTGAACGTACTCTCTATAATATCTTTGAGAATCTTCAAACTCACTTGAACTATGAGAATGCTCAGATTTTTCTCTTTAAAGTGTTCTTTAATGCTTAATATCTCCAATTTGCAGAGCTTTAGGCCAAATATCTCCAATCTTGATGGCATTTTTTGTAACCCAGCCAACTACATACATGATGTTCAAAATGATAAATTGAAGACCAGAGATTGCTGCATATTACTCATTGGGTAAAATATTGCATGACCAAATTTTTTCTTCCACACAATTTCTGCTTTGGTTTTTAAAATTCCATTTCTAACTACGTGAATGAAAACGTACTGAGTATATTTCAGTTTAACTTTCACTTAATTTCAGATATGATTTATGTTTTCAATTCCATTTTTAATTTTAGTTTTAGAATTCATTTTTTAAATTCAGATTTAATAAATACAGTTTTGACTTCAGTTTTGGTTCAATTTTGAGTTAGGATTTTGTTCAGTTTTGATTTCAGTTTTAGGTTGTCTATAGTTTAATTCCATTTCTGTCTTTAGTTTTTTTGTTGGTGCGAAAAACATGTGATATGAGAATGGAACATAAATGGAGAAAAGAGTGGATGAACATTGGAAAGAGAAAAGAGTGGAGAAACATTGCAGCATTTGGCCATCACTCGGTTAAATTCAGTTTTCTACATTATCCGTATGATTATCCTTTAATCAAAGACCACTACGATTATCCTTTAATCAAAGACCACGGATGGACTTACGAAAAAGCCATGGATTTCATGCATGTGCTCTTAAGGTGTTTGTCATTTTTTCCCTATGATAGCAAAGCTACAAAGCTATAATTTGGATGGTTTATCTTGACCGTTTGGTTTCATAATAAGTTATTTAGGGATTTGCTCACTTGATGCGTTCTATTTTAGATTATTAGTAAAACAAGATGCATTCCATTTTGGAACCAAATGGTCCAGAGAGGATAAAAAACAAAGCTCTCTTTTTCCTTGGATAGGATTGTAGTCACTTCCTGTATTAAATCTTAACAAGTTATTTAGGGACCGTTTGGTTTCATAATAAGTTATTTAGGGATTTGCTCACTTGATGCGTGCTATTTTAGATTATTAATAAAACAACATGCATTCCATTTTGGAATCAAACAGTCCAGAGGATAAAAAACAAAGTTTGTCGTTGCCGGACGGGTACTGTCGCGCTTGGCCGTGGGGGCGGAGCCCCGTGTCGGGCACTCCTGACAAATGTCGCCGCCCCCGAACAATGTCGATGCCCCAAACATTGTTGCCTCCCCCTAACAATGTCGCCGCCCCGAACAATGTCACCGCCTACAAACAATGTCGATGCCCACGAACAATGTCGCCGCCCACGGACAATATCGCCGCCCACAACCAATGTCGTCACTCACGACAAATGCTGCTACCACGACTAATATCACCGCCCACGACCAATGTCTTTGCCAATCGGGCGAAGCCTGCTTGGTTGCGGGAGAAGCCCGCAGCGCCGCATCAAGAACGGGCTAAGTCCGTTCGAAGATGCTAGTATATATATATATATACACACACACACAAACACACACACACACAAGTGCCCGACATGGGGCTCTGCTCCTACGATTATGCGGGACAGTACCCGGCCGGCGAAGGCGGGCTTCGTTGGCCCCCGCCCGCCCCCGGCAGCATTCGCCCGCAACATATACATATGAGTAGTCAAAATGACCGTAAAAATATATATATATCAATATTACAATATTTATTTTGTAAACAATTATCCATATATACGCAAAAAAATTATTTCCTTTTTCTCTATTTTCCTCTCTCTCCCCCCTCTCTCCCTCTCCGCCACACTCTCCCCCTCTTTCTTGTCTCTCTCTCTTTCTCTCTCTCCCTACCACATTCTCTCTCTCACTCTCTCTCTTCCCTTCACCGGGTATAGGTTTAGGAGGGCTAGAGTTTTTCTTTTTTAATAATAAAAAAACAAACGGTTGATGAATAAAGCACACAGATCCTACGGCTGCAATCAATTCAATGAATTTTAAATTCATACAGTTTATATTTTTTTATAGTGCTTTAGATATATATATATATATATATATATATATATATATATATATATATCCCCTCTTATTATTGAAATTACAAAAACCTCCCCAAATGGTTGCAAAACATAATATTTACCGCCCCTGAAGTTCACATCCCCCCCCCTAAAAATGTACTCCGAGGGGAGTGTTTTTGTGCATATATGTTATGAAATGTGAACTTCAGGAAAGATAATGTTAGGTTTTGTAACATTTAGGGGAGGTTTTTGTAATTTCAACAATAAGAGGGGTGCAATCTATAATTTTTCAAACTTAGAGGGGTGGTCCAGGTAAATGCCCCTAATAAGGAATAATAAATCTAAACCTTGATAATTAAAAGACACGGCGTGTGTCGACACGAACCTAAATTAGACATACATAAATTAAAAATGGATAAGGGTCGTGTGGGATCATAACATTCCATTGGTCATTCAAGTTAAGCTTGTCTTCAAGCTTGAACGAGGCTCGGATGAAATGACCGTCGGGCTCCTTAATTTTCAGAACAGCTCGATAGCGCGTTGCTGTGGCGGTGGCCGCATCGAGTGGCGTGTCGTCGGAAGGAATGGATCGAGAGGGACCAACAGAATAAATGATTGAAACGGAGACCACGGACCGGAGACCACGGGAACGGATGACGACACAAAATATGGTAGCACCACCAGAAGGGATTGGTAGCGATGATGAGCAGCGGCGGCGACTGGGGAATGATTGGCGAAAGGAACAAATCTAGAGAGTCGGCAGAGCAGGTGTCCGGAGTAGAGGATGCGCAACGACGACCGTGGGGACTGGTGGCGACGAGTGGGTCGGCACCACCACTGGGCTCGGAGGCGATGATGTCGGTGTTGTAAACTGCGGCGCGGAAATCACTAGCGGCGATGGCGATTGACAAGAGTTGCGGGGAGCAACGGGGCCTCTAGGCCATCGGTGGAGCGTTAATGGATTAATTAATTAATCCAATTTAAGAATTAATTAATTAATCGATTGCGGACGGAGGATAGCCGAATCGGTGGCGTTGAGCTTCATGTCCAATATAATTAGTTAATGGATTAATTAATTGATACAATTTAAGAATTAATTAATCAATTTATCACTCCCCTGGCAGCATGAAGCAGTTGTGGCTAGCGGCTCGAGAAGTGTGATGTCGGGCCGGGGAAGATCAGGAATGTTGTCGGCAATGAAGGTGGAGACGGCGGTTGCTGAAGCGAAAAAGCTCGGCTGTCGGAAGGAGGGAGCAAACTCCGTCGAGAAAAAGGGCACGCGAGGAAGCTGGAGAGGTAGGAGGCTTGAAACAAAGATGTATGATGTGCTTTCCAAAGAAAAAGGCGCGAGGATCAAGTTGTTTCGAGATTCGATGACGAAGAATCGCCCGCAATTAGACGACAGTGGTCGCTAGAGCTTCACTAATGGTCGCTAGAGCTTCACTAATGGTCGTTGGGGCTCGATCGTGCAAAAAGGCGTTGGGTTGAAGCAACGAGGCAACTATTGCGGGTGGGACGTCGGTTTCGGATGTCTGTGTGGGAGGCTCGCGCAGGAGATATCGCGCGGGAGCTACGTCTATGTTGTTGGATGTGGGTTGGAATCATGTGTTGTGAGTCTGTGACCGGAGGAAAGATGCTCTGATACCAAGATGTTACGGCCCTATTTTGTGGCTTCGTCGGAGGTGGCATACAAGAGGGAGTTAAACTCTACTCGCGTAGAATGCGATGAAGGAGGAAGAATGGGTGTTGAGCTCAACCCTAACCCTATAACTTGAGAAGAAGAGAGCAAGAGAAGGGAATTGAGAACTTTGTTAATTTGTTTTCCCCCTTTCATGGCCCCAGGGGGGCTACATGAAACCTTACGTAATAGCAAAATAGTAATAAATCCAAACACTTGGATTATATAAAATAATTCTAAACCTTGATAATTAAAAGAAGTGACATGTGTCAACCCAAACTTAAATTAAACATACATAAATTTAAAACGGATAACAGGTCATGTGGGACAGGCACACAGCTACTAGGCCACAATTTTTTCATCGAGTATACGACAAGCATCTCGACAATGTGACCAAATATCATCCATGTTGGATAGGCGTTGATGTCATTCCTTTCAAAGTTGCTCGTGATGGCTAGTGCTCGGCCTTCGTTGTCGAGCCCCTTTATGACCCGTCTTCTCACTCGTCATTAGGTTGCTTGCAGGCTGCCTCCACTATAAGGACAACCTTGCGGTGGCCATCAACTCCTATTAGATTCCTTGTCCTTCACACTAGTTTCACTCGGCTCCTTATAAAGGCCACGCAGAGCCCATGCGCACAAACCGCCTAGCCCCCACATTTGACCATGCGCCCAAACTGCCTAGCTCCCACATTTGACCATGCACACAAACCGCCTAGCCCCCACATTTGACCATGTATTTTTTTGTTGCGTTTTGTTCAACATCTATGAGGCCATTAGAACTTTAAATCTGATTAGCTACATTGTCTTTCAGCATAGTTTCTGTTGAGATGTCTTGAATTCAAAATCTGGTTGAAGTCTGCTCGTTGCACAGCCTTTCAGCTTATGCGCCCAGCTCGAAATCGTATGGATTGCATCCGTTCTTCGAATTTTCGAAGCCGGGGTATTTTAGAAATGCCTATGCATTGCAAGGTGATATATATAAATTATGTTAGGTGTGGGGCTTGTCGCCGCCCGTGAGCATAGCCTTATTTGGGTGGAGCACACAATTTATTATATTAAACACCGCTCTCATGTCTATGCTCGATTAAACGCAACGACTTCACGGAATCTGACACCGCTTACTTGGTGCAGCAAACCCTGGAGAATTTGATCGAATGGGGAAAACCTCTGGTGAGGGAGCAGCAGCTGATCATGAATTCCAAACTTTGCAAGGAATATATGAAGAATTTGGATGAATGAAATGGCTGCTGTAAATCTTACAACCAAAATTCTGCAGCAAATTAATATGTTTGAATTTTCTGTTTTTTTTTAAATTCGCTTTAGTTTTATTTTACTTTTACTGATTTGACAAAAATACCCTTGGTAGAGGTTGAATATGGAAAGCCAGGGGAAGAGAGATAGTCGACCTAAATGGTTGTATTTATAGCTTGATTGTATAATTGTTCTGACCTGTATATTTTCTTTTGAGATGAGGGTAATTAAGGTATTGTGAAGCTTCATTTGGGATATTTTTGTTGTCACATCAGTACATTTCCTATTTAGAGGGAAGACTTAATTTTCAAATAAAAGAAATTGTTTATTTTCTTTTTTTCCCTACTGTTTTCCTGATTAAATTTTTTATTCAATAAATATGTGATTGTTGTGGCCTTGTGGGGGGCATAGGTGAACCTTCCAGACATTTGTTACTGAGGTTGCATTTGGATGCTTATAATTTAACTGAAAAGAAATATAAAATAAAATAAATTGAAAAACTCTGGTTAATGATTTTAAGTTCACAACACAATATTGAGAATTCATTTTTATCATATAAAATTTCTAAACTCAAATTAACTATTATAGATTCATAATCTGCCAGCTAAATATCTAGGTTTCCTTTAAAATACTGCTTGAATTCAATCATGCTATGGATGCAATTTCTTGAAAATAATTAAAATGGCATTTTGAACCCAACACGGGCGTGGTTTCATTTTGAACCCAACACGGGCGCGGATCCGGATCCCCTGGATTTCCTCCGGCAACTCCAGGGGGTGGAGTTCCATTTTTGCGACTTGCTTGAGCGGAATCAGAAAAAATGGTTAACACGAAAGTTGTAGATATCCCCGAAACGAACAACTTTCATGTTGAACATTTTTTGATTTGAAGCCGTTTAGACCCCGATTCGAGCGAGTCGCAAAAGTGGAACTCCACCCCCTGGAGTTCCCGGAGGAAATCCAGGGGATCCGGATCCGCCACGGGCACAGTTTCATTTTGAATCCAACACGGGCGTGGTTTTAGGGGTGAGATCGTGAAATTGTGCTGCATGATAATAAGTAAACATGGGTAGAAAGGACAGAGTTGTGGCTTACCCGATATGAAGGGATTAGCCGCTGAGCTCGAGAAAGCGGCAGGCCATTGGGTGGCGGGCTTGAGAGAGCTGGGAGGGAGGGAGCAGCTCGACCACCTCGCCGGCGACCAACAAGCAGACAACATCAGCAATTCTCTGAACCCAACACGGGCGCGGATCCGGATCCCCTGGATTTCCTCCGGGAACTCCAGGGGGTGGAATTTCACTTTTGCGACTCGCTCGAGCGGAATCAGAAAAAATAGTTAACACGAAAGTTGTATATATCCCCGAGACGAACAACTTTCATTGTGAACATTTTTTGATTTGAAGCCCAAATCGGGGGTCTAAACTACTTCAAATCACAAAATGTTCAACATGAAAGTTGTTCGTCTCGGGGATATCTACAACTTTTGTGTTAACCATTTTTTCTGATTTCGCTCGAGCGAGTCGCAAAAGTGGAACTCCACCCCCTGGAATTCCCGGAGGAAATCCAGGGGATCCGGATCCGCCACGGGCACAGTTTCATTTTGAATCCAACACGGGCGTGGTTTTAGGGGTGAGATCGTGAAAGATAACGTATGACCATTACATTGAGAACCGATTTGTCATTTCCATGTCAAACAAATCCTAAATATATTCATCTTTTTGCTTGATGGCAAGTGTCTTTGGACAGCACATATGCATGATAATAAGTAAACATGGGTAGAAAGGACAGAGTTGTGGCTTACCCGATATGAAGGGATTAGCCGCTGAGCTCGAGAAAGCGGCAGGCCATTGGGTGGCGGGCTTGAGAGAGCTGGGAGGGAGGGAGCAGCTCGACCACCTCGCCGGCGACCAACAAGCAGACAACATCAGCAATTCTCTGAACCTGCTTCACACTATGGGACACCATTGCCACTGTGATTCCTCTTGCCTTCAGTCTCACTATTGCCTCTTCAATGTTTTGTGTTGATATTGGATCCAATGCACTGGTTGGCTCATCCAATAACAGCACCTTAATTCAACCCCCCAAACAAAATTCTTTAAGGAGACATTGTATGGGTTGATCATAACTATTGTGCTACTTGTGTTGAGAGTAACTCATGAGAAGGTATGACATTACGTACCTCGGGATCATTGGCGAGAGTGCGGGCGAGGGCAACCCGTTGAGCCTGGCCGACCGAGAGATTTGCGGCGGGTTTTGAAGCGAGTGCGGGGTCGACATCCGCCATGATCAAAAGGTTGTTGACCTCAGAATCAGTGAGTTTTTTGCCCCTCAGCTGCGGGCCATATCTCACATTGTCCCCCACCGTTCCTGCTCCACCACCAAACAAATATGAAAGGAAAGAATATATTGACTCTATGATTCAGGATGCAGGAAAACATTAATTTGAAGCTTTCAGCTCTTGTTTACCCTCATTAGTAATTTTGGATTTTTGCCTTGTGAAGATATTTATAAGTTTGTTAGGGCTGAGGCGATTGAAGATTTGTTTTGAGCTACGTACTAAAACTTAGGCTGCGTTTGATACGACGGTAGCAGTGGGGAACATAGTTTTTGCGATCCTACGGCCGTATCTGCTCGCGCACCTACGAAAATAGGTACATATACATATCAAAATCGGACACCATCGAAAAAAGGGTTCGTTTTTTTGTTAACAAATGTGGCAGGATTGGTATCCACGTGGAGAGGAATGGCTCGCTGCGAGAAAAAACTCATGCTGCCTTTTAAGTGAGGAACTGCTTCATACTTGTGGAGTAAAAGAGAGATATTTAGGGGTGTATCTTGCACTGTGTGCGAGATGGAATACAATCATATGATAGTGTGTCAAAAAGCGTGCTGAAAAAAGATGTGTTTAGGTTTCATTTGGTTCGGCGTTTTGTCGCTCCGTTTGGGGCAAACGCCGCCGAAAGGCGGGTAAACAAATGAATCTCCGGCGGCGTTTGCTACGTTTCCACCCGCCCGGCTTGAGAAACGCCCGAAAAAGCTCCGTTTGGAGAAGTCACCTCCCCCCACCGATTCGAACATTCCGTTTCCACCCGCCAGATCGATCCGCCACTGCCGAACCAAATGAAGCCTTAATATGCAGTCAGATATGCTGGTAAAATTGTGCTGGCACGGTGATTCTTATGAGAGTAATGCACCTACTTTTGTGTCGTAATAAAAAAACCATTTTTTAGTGGAGACGATCATAAACAAGGTGGTCGTTAACGCACACCTACAAAACTTCATCTACTTTTACGATGGTTTAACCCATGCGTTTATGACCGCCACCACCATGCCAAAGAAATATTTTTTGGGTCCGGGTAGCATTTTCAGAGGAAGGAGCACGAGTTCCGATCTCTCCATTGGATCAATCTTGCTCGCCGTCAGATCTAGCGTGGACTCGCCGGGTTTTTTTTCTTTTTTCCATTTATTGCTGATGGTCGGATCTAAAATCAAACGGCCATCCCAACTCGCACTCCATCAGAAAATACTTCCGGATCCAAAAATTATCCGTTCCAAAGGGAGGGTGGGAGCCTAAGGCTTCATTTGGTTTAGCGTTTTTGGGCGTCGTTTGGAGCAAACACCACCGGACGGAGAGTAACCAAACGAAACTTCATCTCGGTTTGCACCCGCAGCAAGGAGGAAACGCCCCCACTGTTCTGTTTCGACTCTCACCTCCTCCCTCCCTCCGGTTCGAAAGCTCTGTTTGGACCTGCTTGCTCCTCCCGTCACCGCTAAACCAAATGAAGCCTAAATATCATAATTAAACTAATAATTAATGGTGATTGTTATTAGCACTACAGTTTTGACTAGTCGCACTACGTTTTTTGCTAATTTCTCACGCAATTTGGAAATACGCATTGTACATGCATTTTTATGAAAAGTGTTCAACACGAAAGTTGTACATCTCGAAGAGATCTACAACTTTCGTGTTGAACTATTTTCCTAAAAATGCATGTACAAGACATACTTTGGAAATGCATCCAGATTTCGCGCCTTTAAGATATACGCATTGTGCGTGCATTTTTAGGAAAAGTGTCCAACACGAAAGTTGTAGATCTCATCGAGATCTACAAACGAGATCTTCAACTTTCGTGTTGGGCACTTTCCCTAAAAATGCATGTACAAGATATATTTTAAAAAAGCGTGAAAAATTAGGAGAAAACGTGATGCGTCTTGTCAAAACTATAGTGCTAATAACAATCAACGAATTAATTAATACTTAAAGGACACTACAAACTACAAAGTACTCTAATAATAATCAACGTACGTCAGAATAATAATGTGGCGGGTCCCGCAAAAGCCGGATGATTTGTTTATTCTGGATCTGGGCGGCCGCACTACGGACGAGATACGGCTCCCCCGATTTCAACCGATTCATTTCCGTTCCGTACTCCACCTCCCCCCGATTAAATTATTATTAAACAAAATCCTGCTTTTTTATACGGAAAAAGTACAACAATCTTAATGATTATTGCCCAATAATAAATTTTATTAAATTTCTTATTATTTTTCGTACAAAAAAAATATATGATTGTTAACCGCAATCCGTAATTGACTAATCGCACCCCAAAATCTCCCAATTATTTGCGTCTTCTCGAAATACGTCTTGTACATGCATTTCAGAACACTTGTTCAACACGTACAAGTTTAAATATCGAGAAGATCTACAACTTTCGATATATAATTTGAACATTTTCCTTAAATTGCATGTACAAGGCGTATTTCAAAAAGGCGCAAACCTGAGCATATTTCTAAAAGTACACTTGTTACATGCATTTATAGGACGAAAGTTGTAGATATCGAGCGATCTTACAACTTTTGATTTGAACACTTTTCCTTAAATTGCATGTACAAGGCGTATTTCAAAAAGGCGCAAAACCTGAGCATATTTCTAAAGTACACCTTGTACATGCATTTTTAGGAAAATTGATCAACACAAAAATTGTACATCTCGTCGATATCTACATCTTTTGTGTTGAACACTTTTCCTGATATTGCATGTACAAGGCGTATTTCAAAAAGACGTGAAAATTAGAAAATTTTGAGCTGCGACTAACAAAATTACGGATTGCGATTAACAATCACCGAAAAAAATATCTTCTCTATCATGCTAATTATCCCATATTAATTTTAAGTTTTATTAGGAAATTTTTTTAATCTATTACATGATTAATTAGAAGTACTGCTGCACTGCTTTTATTTTTAATATTTTAACATTTTAAGAGCTTAATTATTTTTGGCACGGCTTTTTTTGCCCCGACAAATTTCGACAAAACTGACACGTTTTGACAACCACAAGAAAATAAAACTATTTTTTAACATAAAAAGTGAATGATTTTTATGCATCAGATTTATTGGGTAAGACTGCGTTCACGAAATACACGAAATACGGTTCATAATCATTACTTAAATAAATAAAAGGACGCTGCTATCCGCACCGCAGTTTTTTTTTACTATTCGCACCGTATTTTTTTTCTAAGTTTCTGTGTTTTTTTAAAATACATTTTATACATGTATTTTTAGGAAAAATGTTCAACACGAAAGTTTATCTATAACTTTCGTGTTGAACACTTTTCCTAAAAATATATGTACAAATTGTATTTCTAAAAGCGCAAAAACTGAACATATTTCGCAAGTACGTCTCGTACATGTATTTTTAGGAAAAGTGTTCAACACGAAAGTTATAGATCTCGTCAAAATATACAACTTTTGTGTTCAATATTTTTCCTAAAAATGCATGTATAAAGCATATTTTAAAAAGATACGAAAAATTAGAAGAAATACGATAAGAATAGCCAAAACTACATTGCGGATAGCAGCACCATAAATAAAATCATAAATATCTCGTTATTTTAGTGTTTTGCTATGATTATTAATTTTCAGCTGCAATTTAATAAAAACAATTGTAAAAAAAAATTCTCTGTGATGCGCCCTGAATAGAATATAAAATGATATTAAAATTCATCAGAAAAATGCTGTAGAACTTTGGATATAATTGGTCTATTTTGATTGAAATTAGATCTTTAATATAAGAGTTTTCAATTCGATCTTCAATCGTCTTCATCAATGTGAAATAATTATAAAATCAACGAAAAACTTGCATTATTTGGATCGATGCTTACCATTAAAAAGCGCAGGGAGGCTGGAAGAGCATGCCGACGCGGCGGCGAAGCGAGATAACGTCGAGCAGCGAATATCGATTCCGTCGAGGAAGACGAGCCTGCGGCGGGCTCCCAGAGGCGGTTGAGCGCGCGGAGGAGCGTCGACTTGCCGCCGCCGCTGGGTCCGATGATCCCCAGAACCTGCCCCGCCTGCAGATCCACACTCAGTCCTCGGAGAATCGGCTCTCCGGTTGATTCCGACGACTTGCAGAGGCCGCGAATGCTCATCTTCGCCGACGACGAGGCCGGCGGAGGCGGAGACGGAACCGACGTGAGGAGCAAATGTTCTTGGATACCTGAATTTATCGGATAAGGAAGAAGTTATCGGAGGGAATCATCGGAGAATGGAAGAGGGTTAAAGTGTTTAAAATTTT